>SRLM01000428.1:45090-248265 GCA_015708895.1 Populus ilicifolia
AAAAAATCATTTTTAAAACTAGCATCCTGTCTTTTAAGTTGTAACACGAGGTAACAGAGTTAGAAAGTAAAAAAAAAAAAAGTCCTGTTAACTCACGCTTTTGTTTCTCATATTGATTAGTTGACCTTTTACATCTCCCTGTAAGAAGGATGCGGAAATGATACACTCCATATTTTAAAAAAGAAATTTTCCTTTTTTTCTCTCATTTATCAAACTCTTGAGTCCTTCGAGTCAAGCAGAGAAGAGAAAGCACATGCTATTAGGGGAAATCTGAGTTGTATCAAAGAAAGAAATAGAGAATAAAGATAAGAACTTGAAAGTTTTAGAGAATGAATGGTCTTTCACATCTTGAACCACCTGATTACTCTGAGTTTGCTGAAGTTGATCCAACTGGAAGATATGGCAGAGTACTTCTCTCCTCTTCTCTTCTCTCCTGTGCGCGCGTATGTTTCTTCTTTGAATTGTGAGTTTGATTTTGGGGTTTCGTTTTGTTCTTGCAGTACAATGAAATCCTTGGTAAAGGAGCTTCAAAGACAGTGTATGAATCCAACTTCTTGTCTTTCATTAATTTACTGGAATCCCATTTAGAGATTTTCTTTTCCCATTTGTTTGCCTTCTTAGTTTTTTTTGCTTGAGTTTGATGGACGTTCGTGTCTTATTTCTGCAAAAGTTGGAGTCTTTTGTGGTCTCTGTGAGCTTTTGGTAATGGTTAGTCGATTGATTCGGGCAGATATAGAGCATTTGATGAGTATGAAGGGATTGAAGTTGCCTGGAACCAGGTGAAGCTCTATGATTTCTTGCAAAGTCCTGAAGATCTTGAAAGACTCTACTGTGAGATTCATCTCCTTAAGACATTGAAGCATAAGAACATCATGAAGTTCTACACTTCCTGGGTTGATACTGCTAAGAGGAACATCAACTTTGTGACTGAAATGTTCACTTCTGGGACTTTGAGACAGTAAGAATTTGTCAGAATCTAATGATTTCGTGGCCCATTCTTTACTTTTCTGTCGATTATGCTTTGTGGGTCTTTTGAATTGTTTATCATCTTATGATCGGGTTCACTTTGCTTTTTTGGTCTTCGATAGGTATAGACTAAAGCACAGGAGAGTTAACATTAGAGCCGTGAAGCATTGGTCTAGGCAGATCTTGAGAGGGCTTCTTTACCTCCATAGCCATGACCCCCCTGTGATTCACAGAGATCTAAAGTGTGATAATATTTTTGTGAATGGGAACCAAGGAGAAGTGAAGATTGGAGATCTTGGCCTTGCAGCAATTCTTCGCAAATCGCATGCTGCTCACTGTGTTGGTAGGTTTAATTGACACATCTCATGAATTCTCCTTATCTGGTCAATTTAACCAGAGGCCTTATAACAGAAACGGCTGTCTAGTTCTCAGGTGCTACTAGGATTTTCGTGACTTAAATTGATAATATTACACTTTTGTTAATTCTTATTTTCTGTGGGGCTCTCTTTTCTTCAGGAACACCTGAGTTTATGGCTCCAGAAGTGTATGAAGAGGCATACAATGAATTGGTTGATATTTATTCATTTGGAATGTGCATCTTGGAGATGGTCACCTTTGAATATCCCTATAGTGAATGCACTCACCCTGCTCAAATCTACAAGAAAGTTATCTCTGTAGGACCCCCCTCTTTCTCCCTCACTCCTAAAACATGATATATTTCACTTACATGCTTTATTTCTTCAGGGCAAAAAACCAGATGCTTTGTACAAAGTAAAGGATCCAGAAGTAAGACAATTTGTTGAGAAATGTTTGGCCACTGTGTCACTTAGGCTATCTGCAAAGGAGTTGTTGAATGACCCTTTTCTCCAAATCGATGGTTGTGGATCTGATTTGAGACCGTTAGAGCCTGGGATTGAAGTTCATGGCGTAGGACCCATGATGAGGCTACCTTATCTTGAGCTTCATGACAATACTAATTCCTATAGTAATGGATACTTAAACGATTATGGCTATGAGACTCAAAATGAATGGGAATATCATCCGGTTGAGGTTGAACCGAGTGGAATTAAACTTTTTGAGCATCATGATGAACATCCTGCAAATGTTGACATAAGTATAAAAGGAAAGTGGGGAGATGACGGTGGTATCTTTTTAAGAATCCGAATTGCCGATAAAGAAGGTTAGTGAATTTCTTTCTTCCCTCCTATTTATCATTTCCTTGAATTGCTAACTTTCTTGTCGTTTTTTTTCCTATGAAATGTCCATCCTCGCTACCACCTTAATTATATATATTTGCAGGTCCAATCCGAAACATATATTTCCCATTCGACATTGAAACTGATACAGCATTGAGCGTGGCAACTGAAATGGTTGCGGAACTTGATATCAACGATCAAGATGTGACAAAGATAGCAGATATGATTGATGGGGAGATTGCTGCCTTGGTACCCGAATGGAAGCCAGGGCCAGGCATAGAGCAAACACCCTTCTTTGCAAATCAAACTGTTTGTCACAATTGTACTTCCACTTGTACCTCTAATGGTTCGTTCATGGAGTTTTTGTCAAATAATCCATGTTGTAGCCATGGTTGTGCTTCTATGCATGGAAGGTTCGGGGAGATCACATTTGAAGTGGATGAATCTGAGGACCATATAACGGAAGGGGCACCAGACATACTGAACCAACCGGACTACCCCCACCATCAGGAAATTTGGGGTCAACAAGAAAGCCGGCAACTTACTCCAATGGGCTCTGGAAGAAGTCATTCGGATGAAGAGTATTACAATCTTGATCAGCCAGTCCCAGAAAAGAATGCTAAAGAAATAAAGATGGAAAATGGAATTCCTGATGGAGGGAAGTCATTTCGGCACCACACAGGTTCTGGTTCCTTTAGCAGACTGACTTCATTGTACAATGACCTCGCAGGCAATAATGAGAATGAAATCCAGCAAGACTTAAGATGGCTTAAAGCGAAGTACCAAATGGAATTGAGGAAACTTAAAGATGAACAATTAGTACTCGCAGTGAAACCTTCAACTTCAAGGAATGGAGAAGGGATAACAAGTAATCAGGTTTCTTCATCTTCAATGTCGAATTCATTTCAAGAAGACAGCAATGGAGATGTCTCGAAATCTCTCGCTAAGCAGGTCAGTCATAATTTGCATGGTCATGCCAGTAAGAGCTGCGCTCTTTCAGATACGCAAAGGCACCGGCATCACAAATTAATGAATCGATCCCCAAGACCAGAGGATATTGTCACCGTCAACAATTTCTGCACGGGGCCGTTGCTTCCACACTCGCTTAACAGAACAACTTCCCTACCAGTTGATGCTGTTGATGTATAACATTTTGAGAAATCCATTCTTTTATAGATTCCCTGTACTCATTATAGAGGCGCTACTGTAAATAAATACACCCTTTTTTGGCCTAGCAATATCAATGCCCATCCTCTTTGTTCTTATTTGCCTTTAGACTCTTGATCACACACGCACGCACCCAAAAAAGGACAAACAAGCTACATCTAATGAGTTGAGATGTAAAATCGACAAGTGTGATGAGTAGTTGAGAGACCACTGACGCCATCCATATGGCCTGGAGAGCGGCAGCTACCAAACAATGAGATGGAGTTCATGATTGCATGAAGAAATATGCAGTCATGTAGGGTTTGAAGGATGTCGAAGTGCAAAGATGACTTGATGACACGCGTTGAAAAATGCATGAAAACTACCAAAAAGAGGACGTATTCTTAGCTATCATGAGATGAGCTAAAATCATTGAAGCTTGAAGAACCAACCAAGTGTAATATTCCTCGACTGAATTGGAGTCCATGAGCAGCATCAACTCATCTATAAATTTACCAAGACCAGAACATCTAAAATGCACGTCCCACTGGGAATAAAAGTAATGTAGCCGAGGAGCAGATGCTCGAAGGGATGAAGTGAATTTACTTGGAATATCAGTTCGAGGGGTTTGCCAGAGTGCCCCAGCTGGGCAGCTACCTGTAGAGCCCACGATTTATGGCAATAATGGAGAGGTTCTTCAAAGAGAAGTAAACCCAGCATGGCCCACTAAAGCATAGATTGTTCATTCATGCTGATCTACTCACCGCATGGGTCACTCACAGGAGCAGTGTGGTCCCATTAATAATAATACATGGTCCCCCTATGACCTCAGTTTGCGATGGCCTTTGAGGCTTGCTTTTATTGTTAATATTCAAGTCTATCTATTAACCCCCCCCACCTTGTAAGATTAGGTTGTACAAAAATTGTACTCTTTCGAGTACTGGCATGCACCATGCTGAGTCAAGGAAAAACACATCATTTTCACGTAATTGTTTTAAGAAATGCTGGCCGTGGGTGGAGTCTGATCGTGACAGTCAAGGAGGTAGAGGATACAGTTAAAATGTGTTTTTGTTTTCATGTAAAAATATTTTAAATAATATTTTATTAAAAATTTAGTTTTGATAAGAGCACTTAGAATCGAAAAAAAAAACACTGAAACAGTTAATTGGAAGAATTTTTTTTTTAAAACTAGTGAAATAACAATCCAATTGCAATATCAAACAGTTTTTAAGTTGTGTTTGTTTTTGTAGTAATTTTTTTATTTTAAATTAAATTTTTATGTTTTTAAATTATTTTAATATGTTAATATAAACATAAAAATATCATTTTAATTTATTTTCAAATAAATTTTAAAAATTAATTTTTATCACAATTTTAAAATTATAAAACTCGAACTAATTAATTTAGGATTTGATTTGGGTTAAGTTTTATAATTACTAAAAAGAATAGTTAACTCGGTTAAGAAACTAATGATGTATTTTTTTAAATGATGTTTTGATTTTTTTAAAAATGAATTATCCTAAACGAATACTGATCTAAAATTTATAAAAAAAATATAAAATCATAGGAGAAAAGACCTTGAAAAGTCCCTATGGATTTTCTTTTCATTCTAAATTTTAAAACAATTAATGTTGTCTTAGTTTTTCTTTTACAAGAAAAAGACTTGAAGAATCGATGATTTCTTCTGACATTAAATCAAAGAAATATTACATAAATTTTTAATTCAATGAAATTTGACCAATACATGATTAAATTCAGATTTAACTATCTTGTTGAACAAGAAACAAGGATGTGGAGTGTGAAACTACATCTTTTCTTTATTCTTCCTCTAAATTATACGTTACCAAGAAAGACAAATTGACACTAAACACAAAAGATTCAACACATGCATGCGATACGAAAGGAGGATGATCGATTGAAGCGTTTGTTTATGGTTGGCGGGTTGATAAGGAGTAATCAAAGCAAGAAGAAAGAAGTATAAGTATTACACCTAACTCGGAATAACTCAATGCAAGGCTAGTTATAATCCCGGTTTATAAAATTCTTTTAAATCAAAACAATATTGTTTTAAAAATTTTTTATAAAAAAATACTTGATTTTTATCATGTTGCGGGTTAATCCACTAAGTTAATTATATTAATTTTTTTAACACTTAACCTAGGCTATGATCGGATGGATTTGTCGAGTCCCGGGTTGATCTAGGATTGGCGTGTTTAGTAACAGAGGAAAGGAGCATTACATGATTGATGATTTTCTTATCCTTTTGATGTCTCACGCTAATAATATGATAATGATGACTTGAGGATGCGAGTTTTCCTTGTCATTTTGTGATTACAGCCACAGCAGCATACAGAGGAGAACTGGAAGCATAAGAATCCCATAAAAGTGATCTTCTTTATTACAGAGAAAGCAACTTTTATCAAAAGGAGTTGCTCGATACATCTCCCATGTTGAATTCAACAATTGAAGAAAGCTTGAAAAAGCAGAAGTTCCACTCAGAACATCCATAGATAAAATCTTTCTTTACTTTCAGTCAGAGAAACCTCAAATCCGCCTCTTTTATCTATATATATATAAACCAGGTTCACACACCCTTCGTTGTAGATTGCATGATAAGGATTGGTACTGATAGAGAGATGGGGGCCGGAAGATATTTCAGCTGTGAGGCCATCTAACACTTAAAAAAATGTGGATGGAGGAGTGGCAAAGACAGTGGCGGGTCCAATGCTAAAGGCACCGTGTAATAATCAATCACCACCACAAGAAATACCCACACAAAATTCGAAGGATTCCATGAATTACACTTCTGTGAAGGGACATAAGTTTCAGATCTTCGTTTCCGTTGCATCCATCAAATTAATTAGCAGCAGAGAATTGAAGGGCCTTGAAATCCTGACATTTCCATGCTCAAGTTTGAGAGTAGAATCTTGATTTGATCAGATTCTACATCTTAAGAGTGGAAGTTCTGGCAAGGCATATGCATCGAAGGAGCTTGCGAACATAAATAAAGGGTTTGAAAGATAAGCTTGCCTAACCCTAAAGTGTGGGCTAAGCTCCACTATGTTTTAGGTCGGTTGAAAAGCATAAAAAATCTTCTGACAATTCTAGAAATCCAGGCCAAAAACGAAAGCCACCAGCTAATGAGGATTTCCAATAAAAAAGGACGATGGTATGGGATCTAACACTAGAAATCTTACCGTTACTGTCCATATTCCTACCGACATAATAAAACAAAAACCACTTGAACTACTTTACTGCATGTAGTTTCCATCATGCATGAATTAAGGTGGTGAATGTTAGGCCAAAGTCAGCAATTTGTGATAAGGACAATGCTTGTAAGGTTGATTGGAACCCTTATCACCTCATTGTCATATTGCTAACTTGAGCACTCTCGAGAACTTTGAGACGCTACGGAAATTAGCTACCAAGATAGTGGAGGATATTGCAGATTTGGCCCCAAAATGAAGCGTGGAGATAGCCTAGAGTATGAACACGCGGGAAATTCTACGGAAGGAGGCTAATTAAAACACCTCGAGTATTCTGCATAGCTGAACGTTTCACCGTCTCTTGAGATTTCACCCTGATGGGTAACGATGCAACGTAGATTTATTATGATGGAGAAAAGGTGATAGAATAAAACCAACGCACTGAAAGGAACCCTGTGCACTATCAAGGAACTTACCAGAGAGATCAAGTTCAGCCATAATCAACAAAATAAAGAAGCTCGAATGTGCTATCTATCCCTTGCCGTGATGTTGCTGTGCAAGGGCTGCATCCCTATCCATTTCGTAATGAGTACAATTTGACCCATAAAATAATGGATGGATAGTTTTTTGAATATTGCTAAGTTGAAACCCTAGTTTGCTCACTTATGAGTACAAGAAGAAGCCTACGAGACAATGGAAGATACTCTCCTAAAAGCAGAGTTATCTTAACAGGAACAATTTAAACTATCCATAGCCTTCTATTGTATTTTATAGTCGACTAGATCAGAAGGAGCACAGAGAGATGGGAGTCATGGAACCAGCAGCTTACATGGCATAAATGAGGGGGGTTGGGGGGGGGGGGTACTATATTAATCACAGCAGAATATAAACCAAACGTTACATGAAATTTTGGAGACTCCTGGAATGGAGATACCTTGATTCAGAGGTTACATAATGCTATTAAACTTACAAGCACCACCATCAGTTCACTTTAATATTGTTTCAGAGATGTCCTTAGATGTCTTTCCAACCGAACACAATTTTTTATTTTTTTTTCATGTCCGAGACATTAACAAACCAAACACGGGTTACAATGCACAACAATATTTCATTCCGAGTTGCATTGCAAACCCCTGTAGACTTTTTATTCTTTGAATCTGTTTGAATGTACCGTACTGGCCGAATTGCTGGTGAAAGAATTCAGCTCTGTTTCAGAAGAAACACAATCTATCTCTTCATAAGCTCAGAAATTCAGCACAGGAAAATTTACTCAGTAGCAGGCAAGTATGATATGCACACCTTGGGCTTGTTTTATATAAAATCCACCTAATTTACAAAGTGATTACACAACCCCAACGCAAAATACAAGTTTCTGCTATAAACTCTTATAGAGGCCTCAAAAGTGGGTAATCTTCAAGTAGTTCCCTCTCTGACAATGTGTCATTTTCATTCTGAGGTGTCCACAACACCTCAACTGCCTGTATGATAATCAAGGAGATATTAGTGTTGAATTTACTTAATTTCCATAGAAATAAAACAGAAATCAGTCATGAGTCAGGCAATGTTTCTGTCCTCACCAGTATTTTACTGGCAGATATTGAACCAAGCTTTTGCAAGGCTTCCTTTAAGTCTCCGCTACCATTGATAGTTGGTAGTTTATATACTCCTTCAGCAGCCACCAAGATAGTTATCTGAGAATATGAACAATTTTCAGAGCAAAAATGAGAATCATTCAGTTCATCTTAGAATCAAAGTAATCAAAATCATTTCAATCCGATCTATGAAATTCTAACATGATACAGACTGACAACACTAATTTTGCATACTAGAAAATAACCATGCACCCAAGAGTTAATTTCAGAGGCAAACATTTTCCCCTCATTAATAAGTTGAGCATTTCCCTCATTCAAAGGATGCTTTTATCTTTACAACATATTCCTAGCCTGACATTTAGACTATCTCAACTCGAAGTCCTGTAGTGGAAGAATTGTTTTGGGTTTTTTGAAGGGGGAGGGCAGAACAACTTGCACTGTGTGTAGCAGAAGAACAACACACATCATTTGCAATACCACTGTCCAAAAAGTCTTTCAATCCAGAATTCAAATAGCAGATCCAAAATACTGGAACTTTAGAGAATTAATCTTACCACTATATACTCATTGCTAAATCCATTAGATCTTTTGCTGCTTGTGCTTTGCCTTTTTATGCTGTTCACATTGACTAGTGTCTCTTCATCAAATTTCCCACGCTCTTCAATAGAAAGTTGATTGAAACGTTTTTCACCATCCTCCATGCTTCGCTTCACGTCCACCTGATAAGAAGGAAAGATTGCATGTGCATCTATCCATCAGTCCTGATATATATCAATCAAATTTGAAATGTAAAAGCAGGAAGAAGACAGCCTAAATGAAGCAGATAAAAATTATTACATGATAGAATGTGATCCAAGAGACATTATCAGAGAGAGTTTGAGAAATCCAAGCAAACATGCATAAATATATGAAAACCCATAAAAATGCTCCAGGAAAGAGCTGTATACTTACAAATGAATAGCCAGAGATGCAATAATCAGGATGCCGGAGCAAAGCTAGTGATGTCTCTGCAACCAGAACAAACATATGTAAAACAAGCTGATATGTTAATAATATTACAGGATGAAATGATATAACATGTCTTCAAGGGTAACAACAGAGTTCCCTTGACATTCAAAAAATTATTACCATGGTCTTTAAGAATTAAACTTAGGAACATTTGAGAAATTTGTCACATTTAAGGGGGAAAATATATGAAACAATGATGAAACCATTTTATCAAAGCAAAAGAACGCCAGCAGTACTTAAACACAAAGTGCATAAAATGAGTGCCCGTGACACCAGGCTGTTGAGATGGATATGTGAGCGAGGAAATGAAACCAATCCAAAAGAATAACAAGGCAAAGATTTCTAGTCTTGACTGTATTCTGTACTTCTTTAGCTGAAAGCACAAGATTAATGCCTCAAGACTTGGTCATAACACGGACCATAAAACCAATCCCACGTGTCCAGATTAAAGGAACAAAACCAAACACCAGTTTTATCATTTTGTTTAAGAAAGCAATTCATTAAAAAAATGAAGAAAGAACCAGGTACATCATAACAGTGAGCCCATGCCAAGAACTTCAAATACCAGGCAACAAGAACTCTAAAAAGTTTCAAATCTGAAGCAGAACAAGTACAAAGAGAGCCCTCCAGACCCTCACAAAAACAAAAGAACTTTAGAGTCAACTTTAATCTCATGTGTAATGTGGAACGTGTAATGTGTCTTCTCTTCAAGATTTTGACCTCTCAGAAAACATCATAACTGGAACTCTGCCATCTTGCTTTAGCTCTTTGCCACTATTTCATGTTTATTTGTCACAAAATAAATTACAGGGATCTTTGGAAGATGCATTCCATAACTCCTTTGAGCCAATAACATTGGATCTTGGCCATAATCAATTGACTGGCAACATTTCAGAATGGATTGGTGAGGTTTCCCACATGAGCTTTCTTCTCTTAGGTTATAATAACCTTGAAGGCAGAATACCCATCCAGTTGTGCAAGTTGGACAAATTGAGTTTCATTGATATTTCCCATGATAAGTTTTCTGGTCATATCCTCCCTTGCCTCAGATTTAGAAGTGGTATTTAGTACAGCTATCTTAGAATATATCCTGATAGGTATTTGATTCGAGAAACTTTAGAGGTCACAACAAAGAGTGTGTATCCTATTCTTATCTGAAATGTCAACATTAATCTCATGTGTAATATGTCTTCTGTCCCCATTAAAATTTCAGAAACCTCCATTCCCTTCTGCCCCAGCATTCCCTGACAAACCGCGAGCCTTTTCTTTCAACTTTACAAACCAACACTTGTTCTTATTGCTAAACTTCACATGCTGATATTCCAACAAAATATTCCACTAGACTCGAAAGCACCAACAAGATACAAACTGCATTTAAAAACTAAATACAACTCCCCTCTATCTCTGGGCAGTGACCATTATCCTTCCATAAATAATGGCTTTTTGTAAGCAAATCCATGAGCAACACAGGATGACTTCATTTCTGCAGAATAACCTCAAAAAATAGAAAACGTTGCATTACAGGGTTCTTTTCAAACTATAAGGTATCATGATCCTGGCATTGTTTGAATTTAATACCATACAGTGCACTATTTACTCTCTAAACACTTCTAATACTTCAGAGTATCATAATTTTCTAAAATTATATTTGAAGTCGTTAGCTAAACACATACGTGTTCCTTACAGTTTACTGACTTGTGTTTGGCATGGTAATAGTCGATATTAGGCACAAGAAAGTTCCTTCATTAAAAACAAAATAGAAAGAGGTGGCGGGGGGGGGGGGATGTTAAATTGGAGGGACAGAAAAAACAATTACTGAAAAAAGCAATACCTGTCAATACATAGTTCAAACCCTCTGATGAGGATGTATCTGCAACTTCTGCGATCCTATTAAGGTCCCTTTGAAGTGAACGCCCCATCCCCAACAACCCAACCTGTGAAAAAAAAGAAGATGATTTGTAAAATGCTTTCAGAAGATCCAGTTAGGAAACTGCATCCATTGTCAGCCTGCAACTCTCACAGTGACAGAATCAGGCTTTCTTATAACAGTAATAATGACTTCCCATTACTCCTCTATAAGGGACACAGTTGGAGTCATGTGATCTCATTTGTTCCTTTCAATCAAGCATAAGCTTCTTCACCACTGGTTGAACTCTTTAAATTAAATCACAGCAGTCATAACTACCAGACACTTTTACACTCATCACAACCTCTCAAAGTCCCCTTTGAGCCAACCATGAAATACAGCAAACCTAACATTTTTATTTCCTTTCTCAAAGAAAGCTTTTCATCTAACGCACCTTGTCATCTGCCAAACAATCCTATGCATTCTAATTCATTCTCCAAATACACCCCAATTTTTGCTGTAACTACCCCACCTAGAAGCTAGACTGCTTCCTCTAATGAACATGCCATTTTCTTATTCTACTACCATGTTTTGCTTAATAATGGCACCTCATCGCAATTTAATCAATAAAGAAATGGACCGAAAACAAAGAAGGAAAATCATTTAGCCACAAGGCCCTACTGCCAAATTTAGTCCATAAAAATCAGAATAATATGCAACCCAAATCACCAACAGCAAATTTGGGGGCAACAATTGAACAGTACTTTCACAAGCAGTCATTGCATTCAGGCATCTCCTCCAACTCATGATTAACCATGTTCAACCACTAGAACACAAACTTAAATAACAACACAAACAAAAGCCAAAAACATTAAAACACGCAAAACCAATCAAAATTCAAAAAAAATTTGAATCACCACCATTTACCTGAAGCTTAAGCACAGTAGTTTTCTCAGCAGCGGTAAGCACCCCGCCTTCATTCCTATCCGAAAGAAACCCAGAAACCAACATAAATGCAGCAAAGCCTGCCAATATAAAAAACAAGCTAGACCCAGCACCAACCCCAACCCCAACCGCGGGCCCCACATAAACACCACCACCACCGAACGGCGACGCATAGTAAGGCACGGAATACGAGAACCCTGAACTTCCACCCCGAGGCACTGAATAACTCCTAGAAGAATACTCAGATGACGATCGCCGTGAAAAGGAATTCCCACCAATTCTACCTCCAGAAGCAGCAAATGCCGAGTTAGGATCATGTAATAACAAAGCCCCTATCAAAATCGCTGCGATTGCAGGTTTTTTTAGGATATCAAGTGCTTTTAGCATTGTTTCATAGATAATTTCGAGTGGGTTTTTAGAGGTGGGAGGTTTGGAGAGATTATGAGATATGGGTTTTGTAATTGAAGGTGATATTGGAAAAGGGCCATTGTTGTTTTTTGAGTTTGGATTCAGGATGGGGAGTTGAGAGATGCATTTAGAGGTAAATTTAGGGGGTTTTAGAGGAACCAAATAAGGGTAGTGATTGGGGGTCAAAAGAGGTGGTTGTGGTTGGAAAGGGAAGGCTTGTTTCCATTTTAATGGGCTTGATTCGATTAATGAAGCAGTAGCCATTGAAGACTTTGGAGTCTGGGGTGATGTTTGAAGTTTGTGTCTTTGTTTTGTTTACGTGGGAAGTTCTGATGTTGAAGAGGGCGAGAGAGGTCAATGTTGTTTCTGCTGTTGTTGTCTGATTGTGAGATATTTTATGCTGTGGGGTTGATTTGAATGGGTGAAGGAAGAGAAGAAGAGGGGGAGTGTTCGGTTGGTTGATGAATTTAAGGAGAGGATTGTGAAATGGAGTGACCAAGTTTTGAGATTTGTGGCTTCGGTTCATTTTGGAACATCATCTCTGTTCTGGAGTTTGGATTGGTTGTTTTCTTGGAGGGAGGATTCTCCATCTTCTTGAGTCACGTGACTCCAATCTATAGCACGTGACATTAGTCAAGCTTCGAGCTTGCCTTTTCCATGTATTTTTATTTTTTTGTTTCCCAATTGGTTCCAGGGTTATACCAATATTATTATTTTTGGTTAGATTTTATTTTATTGAAATTTAGGTAATTCTTAGTTACTTTTTGCGCACCAAATTAAGTTTTTATTATTTAAAATTATTTTTTATATAAAATTAAATCCTAAAATTTATAAATTTAAATTAATGCTAAAGATTTGAAAAAAGTTTAAAAAATATAGTGCAGGTCATACTTTTAAAATATTCAATTTTTTTTGTTAGAAATAAATTTTATATTGTTTTGATATGCTGATTTTAAAAATAATTTTTTTAAAAATAAAAATATTATTTTAATAAAAAAATTTATAAATAAATATAATCACATTTATAAATATATTAAAAAAAACCCGGTCTTTGGTTATATATTGCTAGACTAACCTTTTGAACTTAATTTATATTTTAGTAAAAAGAAATAAAAATAAGATAGAAATTAACTTGATTAAATATCATTTTTAATTTATTTTTTTAATAAATTAATATAATTTTAATGTTTTTTAAAATAAAACAATAATATCTTAATTGATCGGATTAACCTAATTGATGACCAAGTTAAAAATTCGAGGCACTTTATCATGAGTCATGTTAGACATGTCATTAAATTCTCTTTCTAGCCTAGGTCAAGGCTGGTACCCAAGCAATCGGAGGTTAGAATTTAGCTGCGTGTCTAATTCTAACTTGCAAGTTTATTATTATTTTTTCCTCTTACTCACTCACTTTTCAAGCTAAAATAAATAGTTAAATAATTTTGATTTCTATTTTTAGAATCATTATTTATGTTTTAATTATTTTATCTCTCGCTGTCATAAATATTTGGTATTTTAAATTTATTAATACAATATTTTAAAAAAATAGCTTTATACAATGATTATCTTATAATAATTTATCTTTATTTTATTTTATTTTTATCTTGGTATCAAATATCACCTAAACTGAATTTGAATCCAAAATAACAGAAAATTTTAATTCCAAGGGATATAGAGGGATGCTCTTTTGCATTTTAGGGCTTGTCTCCTTTCACTGCATCCGGGTTCGAGCCCTGACGTGCATGTTTGTTATCCCCGCAGTGCCTTACATGCCTACTGGGTTTGCAGGGTATTCAGTAGGCCGTGAGGATTAGTCGTGGTGTGCGCAAGCTGGCCCGGAGATCTTACCTAAAAAAAGAAAAAAAGAGGGATGCTCTTTTTATCTATTTAACTTGACCATCTTATATATACACACAGACACACACTCAACAGGCCTAGAATTTTCAAAAGCCTACGAACGATATCTATTTAGCCCAACACTCTCACAAGGCCTGATAGCCCAATAAAATATTAAAGGTCCAGTTCATCCAGTGGATCCAAAAAACCCTAAAAACTCAACACTATAAATATCAGGGTTTTGCCTTTCTATCACCCTCTCTCCGAGCTGCAGCAGCTGCAATTAGCTTCTCTCTCGCTTCCTGCCTCCAAAATCGAAAGGCAAAATCTAGGGCTTTGATTGAAGCCATGGCAGACAAAGCAGTTACCATTCGTACCAGGAAGTTCATGACAAATCGTCTTCTTTCAAGGAAGCAATTTGTAAGCTATGACAATCACATTCTCTCTGTTTCCTTCGTTTTCTAGGAACCCAAAAAAAGGTTTAGTAAAGATAGTTGGTTAGTTGTTGGTCTTGCTCATCTGGGTTATATAGATCTTGAACTGTAAGAAAGAAAGTTTAGAACTTTTTGAGGTTGTTGTTTTTGAACGTTTGCTGCTTGTTTGTTAGTGTCAGTGTTAGTGTTTGCTGTCTTTGGAATTACTAGTCACGAATTGATTGCCTTACTATCCTAACTGGAAATATAAGAGATTGTTTTCATAAGTTTTAATTAGCGAATTTGAACGGTTTTGGTTGAATAATAATAAAACACTGTTTAGATTAGACAAGTTCTGTGCATATTTGTTTTTATGTTAGTGATTGATGTTTTTGCATGGATCATGAAATGAATAAAGTGTTGTACTATTTTTACTTTTGAGAAGTTGGGTGTGCTATTTTATGTGGGCCAGTGATATGATCAAATATTTGCTACTCTTGATGGGTTTCAAGGAATCCATCTGATGATAGTATCCACCAAGATTTGAGGCCATGAATCCTTTTGGTTTCATTTCATTTTCTTTTGTTTTTTAGTTATTTTTTCTTTTGGAGATTTTATAGATTGGTGAAATGATGGTTGGGTTAGAATAAATAAACTTTTGGAGTCAAATGGGCTATGTTAGAGCGCTGCATTGCCTGCTGATGTTAGTTTTTGTAGATCTTCAGCAGAGTTGTGTAATCCAATGCATGTGCTATCTTTTTTCATGAAGGATCTTCAAGCGTTTTTGGTTTTCATTCTTCTCTTTTGATTAATGCAGATCATTGATGTTCTTCATCCTGGCAGAGCCAATGTTTCCAAGGTATATCCTTGTTTGAACGTTGCTTTTTGAAATTTTATGTGTTTTATTTTGCTCACCACGACTCCTCCTCCTCTTCTTTTTTCCTTGTTTATTTTTAACCATCATTTACGTCATCAATGGTTTTTGAGGAGATATTTGCATTTCATATGGGGATTGGGAACAATTTAACTTATTTCATGGTGATATTAAATGTTCAATGGTTCCTATCTATAAGCATAACATACCAAGTTTCACCGGTGTTTTTTAAGGTTATTTACACCAACCTTTTCTTTTTGTAAGAAAGTGTTGGCTTTGATTGACTGATGCACTGTGTTGTATTGTGTGTCTTGCACTTGTTCTGCTAATTAGGCAGAATTGAAGGAGAAGCTGGCAAGTTTGTATGAGGTGAAGGACACAAATACAATCTTTGTGTTCAAGTTTAGGACACATTTTGGAGGTGGGAAATCCACTGGATTTGGGTTGATTTATGATACAGTTGACAATGCAAAGAAGTACGAGCCCAAGTATAGGCTTATTAGGGTATGTCTTCAATCCCTTTCATTCTATTATGTTAAATTCCATGCTCGTCTGATATTCATTTCTTTTTATTATCTAAACTTGCAAATTATGCATTGATTAAATAATATGGAGCTAAAAAAAACACCTGTAGAATGAATTGATATAGATATTCATTGAGGGAGTCTTTTATATATAGATATATATATATTGCAAGTGTCTGTTAGTGCATATTGCAAAAACATGTAATAATGAAATAGATCTTTGTATTCTGCGAGTCTGTTTTTGTATATCATTGCACGTGTTGGTTTGATTGAGAAACTCATTTTATCCATGAATCTTACGTGGTCTTTTTCTGTTTTTGCTTTATCTTGTGTCTTGTTTTTGCAGAATGGGCTTGCCACTAAGGTTGAGAAGTCAAGGAAGCAATTGAAGGAGAGAAAGAACAGAGCCAAGAAAGTCCGTGGAGTAAAGAAGGTGAGCGAGTGGTTTTATTTATGGTTGTGTTTCGATGTATTGTTGACCTTGATATTTACTCATGCAGACAAAGGCTGGAGATGCCGCAAAGAAGAAGTAGGGAGTTTGTGATAGTTTTTAAGTGCCCAGATTCACCAGGGGGGGATTTCTTCAGTCCAGTTCTCTATAATTTAGGTATTCTTCAGATGGAACATTTCTTTTTTGAGTGGATGCTGGTGCCAGTGTTTAGTTAAATTCTCTGATTTCGAGCATTATCAGTGGACAAGTTTTGGAACACTGAACAGTTAAGGCTATAACTTCTGGATTCGTTACCTGCTGTGACGATCTATTTCATCTCTTTATTTTTTGTAAGAATTTTAAAAACAACTGTTTTGATTTTTTATAACTTTCCGAGAAGGTGAAAAATTAGAAAGCAGAAATGATTATAACTAAAAGTTTAAGTAATTAACACAAAACCATATTAAAAACAAATATTTGTTCCATCTATCTGGTCATCAATTTCATTATTGGTAAAACATATCCATAATCTAAATTAAAGCAGTCATTAAAGTAATGTTTTTTATATATATATTTTTGAATTTGATTTGGATAGAATATCAAAATAATTTAAACATATTAATTTGATTGGTGAAATGATGGTTGGGTTAGAATAAATATCAATGGTTTCAGCTTCTAGAAGGAGAAGAGGCCGTCAAAAGCATAAGATTCCAGAGAGGTTTCTAACTTTTTGAAGAAATTTCTAACATTTACAGGAAAAAGAAAAAAAAATATAAAAGAGAGAGGCACGAGGATAGAAAATAAAATAAAATAATAAATATTTTTTGAAGATTTGAGATGATTTTTATTGCTTGGAAGTAATCTTTAAATATAAAACTTTTCATGGGTAAATAAATTACAATTGGAAACAAATAATAATTTGGACAGTAAGAGTGTAAGACCATGGATGCTCCGAGGCTTTTTTGATTTAACGGTACAACCATATTTTTTAAGAAATATTTAAATGTTTTTTAAATTAATTTAATATAGTAATATTAAAAATAATCATATGTGAACGTGAAAGTGAAACCCAATCCATGGTCCTCTCAGAACCAACAGAAGGTTCCCTCAATCTAAATCAGACAACATCACCAACGTTGGTCAAAAGGGAAATTGAACATTAGTTGGTGAGCACTCCACGAGTTGCCATGTCAATTAATTTTATTAAAATGCCTTTATTTTTCCTATTTTCAAGACATTCATCCAACCGAGGTTGAATAGGTCAATATCAAATAAGTTTAACTGAGTGAATATTCTGTATTGTTAGAACTCAGCTAAGCAAGGTTATCACCTGTTTATTCTTGTGTTTTAAAAGTGATTTATTTTTTTAGATGGATGTTTTTTATATTTTTAAATTATTTTAATATATTAATGTCAAAAATATGTTTTTAAAAAATATTTTAATCAAATTATAGGTCTGAGTTGAAGTGTTTTTTTTTGGTAATTCAGACTATTTCATTCATAAAAAAATAATATTTTAAGATGTTTTTTTAAAAAATAATTTTTTTATTTTTTTCTTTGCTTTAAATTAATATTTTTCTAGTATTTTCAAATCATTTTAATATATTAATGTCAAAAATATTTTTTATAAATAAAATAAAATTATCTTGATCGATCGAGTATAGCTTCTTTTTTTTTTTGATAATTCAAACTATTTCATTATAAAAAAAATATTTAAAAATGTTTTCTACATTAAATTTAAAAAAGACTAGCAAAGCGAACCTACTCAACATCTTAATTAAATCTAATAGAAAGAACTGTTGGATGATGAATCATGCACACAAGAGACAAATAAGGGTTGCTATTCCTAAATTTCGGATGATTGATTTGAGTCTTGCAAGGGGTCCAGCAGATATCAGCTAGGCCTGTAGGTTCCCTTCCTCCGGCTCTCAAGCTCGAATATTTCAGTTCCAGGTCATAAACTGAAATGCTCTTTTTTATTTTTTTTCTTTTTCCTGTAAATGTTGATTTATTTGAAAATGTGATTGTTATTATTTTATAAAATATATTTTTATTTAAAAATATATTAAAATAATATTTTTTTAATTTTTAAAAATAATTTTTAATATCAGTGTATCAAAATAATTTTAAAACATAAAAAATAATTTAATTTCAAATAAAAATTTTAAAACATTTTAAAAACAAACAAACAAATAACATCATACATGTTACAGCTGGTTTATAATATCTACCATTTGTTTTTAAAAAAATTGAATTTGGCAGTAAGACTTTGAATGTCCTGCTGTTCTATAGACTTGATATCTACCATCTCCTTTTCTTTGTTTTTTAATTTTAATATAAGGTGGCCATTGAGACTAATCTTAACTAAGTTCATTGAACATATCTATATATCAAGGTATATATCAATTCAATGTATCAAAAATTAAATCAATCTCACTTAATAGCCGATTCTATATATGTCATCAATTGCTCAAGCAAATCCATAACCACCTTCTCCTCATTTAGGGCATTATTGGTATTATAGCGTGACTGTGTGTTTTTAACAAAATTAATTTTTATTTGCTTCGAATTACATTTTTTAGGTATTTTTAATTTTTTAAGGTGTTGATATCATAAATAAATTTTAAAAACTAAAAAAAAATTATTATAATATATTTCTAATTTAATTTTTTTTTAAATAACTGTTATCATAATATCAAATACTTTTTTAATCTCAGAAACAAAAAATATGAGACATAATAATGAATTTGTGTACACAATCCAAGTTTTTGACATTTTATTATAAAATTAGGATATACTTGACAAATCAATTTAATGATTTATTAATTTAAAATCTAATTTAAAACAAGTTTTATGTTAAATTAGTTGAAAACTGGCATATCAAAATTTATTTAACCTTACATTTTAATTTATGACATGATGATGGTCCAGGACAGATTTGATTTTTTCTTTTAAAAAAATCAAAATCAAAATCAAAATATTTTAATTTAAAAAAATTAAATTAATTTTATTTTTTATTAACTTACCAACTCGTAACCTAAATTTAAACTGTAACCTCGGTCTACCAAAGGGCAAAAAGGAAAAAAGAATGATAGAATTTATGCACTATTTCCAATTTCTTTTTTCTTATATTTTTAACTTGTGGCTACATTTTAATCCAAGAATCAAAAAGAAAATCAAAAACAAATAGAAAAGTGAATCAACTTGATGAAAAGCTCTAAGAAGATTCCCTTTTGTCCCTCTCTTTCTCTCTTTAAATCTCACCTGCACTTTCCATCTCTCTCTCTCTCTCCGTTTATGAACGTGATAAACATATAGAATTCGTGGACTAGTTTATATCGTCCTCTTCCACACATCTTCCTTCTCTTTATCTACTCTTTTCCACACCATTCCTTGTTAACCCCATTTTCTTGATTTCGTTTCGTCATGGAGGATGCTAGTGGTAATCAACTTTTCCTTCTTATTTGTTGTTTCTTGAATTTTCATAAAGGGTTTTTGTTTTCAAGGTGTTTTCTTGTATGGATGTGCTCTGTCATGGTCTAAGCTCAATTTTTTGTGTTTACATGCTTCTGTGTTTGTTGGTTGGCATATTTTGGAATTATAGCTTGGACTTTTCTAGCTCGTTATCTCCATTTGTTTTCCTTTCCTTTTCACTCAGGAGATGAAGACTTAATGTTCTCCCCTTTAACATCTGGAATCTTCATCTTTAATACATGCTGAAAAGATTTCGAGATCTCTTAAAATGGCGGACTTTCCAAGAATTTAAGCTCTGTGTCCTGTTCTGACAAGGACATAGTTTGCTTTCTTTTTATGTGTTTGTGCAGATTGGTTTATAGATTTTGAGGCTTATTAGAGGTATAAGGTAGCTACAATTGTTCGTTTAATCCATCTTTAAGAAACATTCCCCCCTCCTGGGATGTTTAAACTGTTCACTCAGCAATTGGTATACAGAAGCATCAAAGAAATGGATTAGTCATTTCTGAGAAAGCAAAATGATTGTAAATCTAAGAATTTTATCATTTATTCAAAGTTTGTGTCATCAACAAGATTTTGCTTGAGTATATGTATTTTCTTCAGTTGAAGATAAATAATAACATTTTTGTTTTTGTTTTGCCTCTCTTCTTCGCAGTAGCTCAAGACCGAACTATTTCTGTGGCATCTGCCTTTTCTGCTCATCAACAAGGTAAATGCCTTTTGAGTATCTTGCTCCATTATTATTATTATTATTATTATTATTATTATTTTGTTTCTAACCTGTTTAGATATTTTAATGACAAATTAGCATCACCAGCCGTTTGTTGATCAGATTTTACTTGGGTTGACCTAGTGATTCAGATCCCTTTTCGGTTAGACCTCCGACTGGTCTGACAACTATCTTTATACCCCAGTTAATTTGATTGTTTTACATTGTTGTGAACACCGCAGAGAAAGTTTGTTCCTGTCCTTGTCTGCATTAATGCATTGTACCTCCCCACTTCTATGTATAGTAAATTTATTATCTTCTTTTTTTTTGCTGTTTTGTTCTGTTAAAGACGTGTCTTTGGTTTCGAGGCCATAGTATTTTAGTCTCTTGATAGTTTTTGATGGTTGATCGACCAGCTGTTCAGGACAGGGACCATAAATTCCTAACTAGAGCAGTTGAAGAAGCTTATAAAGGTGTTGAATGTGGAGACGGAGGCCCATTTGGTGCTGTCGTTGTTCAAAATGATGAAATAATCATGAGCTGTCACAACATGGTTTTGAAGAACACCGATCCCACAGCACATGCAGAAGTTACGGCTGTTAGAGAGGTTAGGACTTCAGACTCTGACTTTCCCTTGATTTACCTGCTTGCTAGTGTTCCCTGTTGTGTCATTTGTGCGGGTATGCAAATTGCTCTGGTAATTCCTGCTATATACGATGCGTGGATAATATAATTCTTCTCGCAGGCGTGTAAGAAGCTGAACCGAATCGAGCTCTCGGATTGCGAAATATACGCATCCTGCGAGCCATGTCCGATGTGCTTTGGTGCCATCCATCTTTCGAGAGTCAAGGTTGAATAGCTGAAGCTCTCTCTCATTTCCATATGATGCTTCATGCTTCAAGTTTTTCCAAGTTTCTAACATGTTAGGCTTTGCAACAGAGGTTGGTTTATGGAGTTGAAGCTGAAGCAGCAATTGCAATTGGGTTTGACGATTTCATTGCTGATGCACTAAGAGGCACTGGGTTCTATCAGAAGGCTCACTTGGAGATCAAAAAAGCAGATGGTAGCGGTGCTGTCATCGCAGAGCAAGTATTCGAAAAGACCAAGTCCAAATTTACCATGTATTGATTTTAATGCACAATTTACTTGAAGAATTTTCAGAGGACTGGCTCTTGTGTGTTTATTTATTGTACGAATATTATGCCATTATTATATCATTAATGACAAAGAAATACATTTTTTTATTTTTATTTTTAATAATCATCCAATAGTTAAATCAGCCTCGGATTAGGGCTCAGGTCAATACATTATATGGATAAATCCCAACAATATCATTTTAATTTTTTTTTCTAAACAAACCTTAGAGTTTATTTTGTATTTTGCTGAATCAATTAAATCATGAATTATTTTATTAAATATCTTACTAAATCACTTTTTAACCTATATAACATATGAAAAAAAAAGAGAGTTAAAAATAAAAGATATTGTTATATCCTTGCAAAAATGAGAATACAAATTTGATTTTCAGAAAATATATTTACTAGGAGGGGCAGCCATGAATCTCAAATAAAACTAATTTTATTTTTTTAAAAATATAAAAATAACCAGAAAAAAATAAAAATAAAATAAAAAACAAACAAACTATTACTATTTTCTGTTCACTACTATCCCTCCCCATGGATAAAAAGATAGTTAAAAAATCCAAAAAAAGAAACAAAGAAAAATCACATTCCCAAAAAATCCGGTAAATCCGTTTTCCATCAGTTGGCCTTTTCCCTCCACATTTCTCACTTCCCACCCGATTTCAACCAATGGGTCACGGCCACCATGTCGTCCTCCTATCCCTCTGCCTCCTCCTCTTGTCATCCGCCACAGCCGACGACGGCTCCGCCATTATAAAACTAGCCAACTCCATAACCCCGCTACCCGCCGGCTGGTCCACAAAATCCTCCACCGGTTTCTGTTCTTGGCGTGGCATAAAATGTGATTCTTCCAGCACAAGGGTCACCTCCATTTCCCTCTCAAAACTCAGCATCTCAGGCACTCTTCCTCCAGAAATCTCTGCCCTTTCTGAACTACAATCTCTCACTTTTCAGGACAACCAGCTTTCTGGGGCTATCCCATCTTTAGCTAACTTAACAAATTTGCAGACAATTCTCTTGGACTCCAACAATTTTACATCCATATCTCCTGGTTTTCTTCAAGGGTTAACGAGTTTGCAAACGTTAAGCGTTGGAGACAATGTTAATTTGTCTCCATGGATGCTTCCAACTGATTTAGAACAATGTACGAGTCTGACAACGTTGACAGCCAAGGAATGTAACCTTTTTGGGTCTATTCCAGATGTTTTTGGGTCGTTACCAAGTTTGCAGAAGTTGAGGTTGAGTTATAATAATTTTACAGGGGCTTTGCCACCTTCTTTTGCGAATTCTGGGATACAGAATTTGTGGTTGAATAATCAGCAAAATGGGTTAACTGGGAGCATTGAAGTGATTGGGTCGATGACTCAGTTGGCTCAGGTTTGGCTTCATAACAATGAGTTTACAGGCCCTATACCCGATTTGACAGAATGTAAGAGCATTTTTGATTTGCAGTTGAGGGATAATCAGTTGTCAGGGATTGTGCCTGCGTCGTTGGTTTCTTTGCCGAGGTTGGTGAATGTTTCTTTATCTAATAACAAATTTCAAGGCCCTGTGCCTCAGTTTCCGCCGTCGGTTACCAGGGTTGACAATGATGGAAATAACAAATACTGTGCACCTCCTGGGGTCTCTTGTGATGCACAGGTGATGACATTGCTTGGAATTGCTGGAGGTTTTGGGTATCCGTCGATTTTATCTGATGGCTGGGATGATAATAATGCTTGCGGTTGGGCCTTTGTTACTTGTGATGTTGACAAGAAGAATGTTGTTACTGTGAATTTGGCAAAGCAGCATTTTCCGGGGAGGATCTCCTCATCATTTGCCAAGCTCACTTCTTTAAAAAAATTGTATCTCAATGACAATAACCTGACAGGTTCTATTCCTGATAGCTTGACCAAGTTGCCGGAGCTAGTAACCTTTGATGTATCCAATAATAACCTATCGGGAAAAATTCCAAATTTTCCAGCGTCTGTGAAATTTATCACAAAGCCGGGGAACCCTTTTTTGGGGACAAAAGTAGACACTGGTGGAGGAACTACTACCTCAAGCGACGTAGGAACCACCAAGATATCTGGAGGTATGATTGCAGGCATCATTGTTGCTGCTGTCATTTTTATTGCTGCTCTGTCATTTGTTTTATATAAATATAGGAAACGACCTCGAAAATATGAGAAGAAGGTGGGATGGGATAGTGGAAAGGCGCTTTTTAATAATGGAGTTGCAGGTGGAGGGTATAATGAAGTTTCTATTGAAATGAGCAGCCAGAGCAGTGTTGGTGAAAATGGCAAAAATATTTTTGAGGATGGGAATGTTGCTCTGCCCATTGAAGTTATTCGACAAGCGACAGATAATTTTCATGAGATTAATATTACCGGAAGAGGTGGTTTTGGAGTGGTTTATAGAGGAGAGTTGCATGATGGCACTAAGATTGCTGTGAAGAGAATGGAATCCACAGTGATGGGCACCAAAGGTATAAGTGAGTTTCAAGCAGAGATTGCAGTGCTTACAAAGGTTAGGCACAGACATCTAGTTGCTCTTTTAGGGTATTGCATAAACGGCAACGAGAGACTCTTGGTCTATGAGTATATGCCACAAGGAACTCTAGGACAGCATTTATTTGAATGTCACGATCATGGGTACACTCCACTTACGTGGAAGCAGCGGATCACAATTGCATTGGATGTGGCGAGAGGAGTTGAGTATCTGCACAGTTTAGCACAGCAGAGTTTCATTCACAGAGATTTGAAACCTTCAAACATTCTTCTCGGGGATAGCATGAGAGCCAAAGTAGCAGATTTTGGTTTGGTTAAAAATGCACCAGACGGGAAGTATTCTGTGGAAACACGATTGGCGGGCACGTTTGGTTATCTTGCACCTGAGTATGCTGGTAATCTTTTTGAATATTCTCATCTTTGTTGAAGGGATTTGTCCGACTGTATATTCTTAACTTTTATGATGATTGTTTGTGGCCAGATTTAGCAGTACGAAGATAGCAAGGTCAATTTGTTCACGTTGCATTTGAAAAGAACTACACGTACCGTGAAGTTTTTTCTTTCTTATGTCTCACATGATCAATTCATCTTAGCATATATTTTGTGTTGTGACAACGGAGTTTTTTTCATGGCAGCATTCTAGCAATAGCCATATTTTTGCCGTCTTTTCTTGTAAACGCTTTAGGTTATTGGCTGCTGATAATGATTGTAGATTTCTCTTGATTTGATTAACTGAATTAGCTAAGCTCTGTGAGGGTTGACGTTTTATTACTTGTGTTTCTATTGGGTGCACATGAGTGCGATTATGCGTGCTGCAGCATGTTTTCAAGGATATTTATCTGCGTGAATTTGCGAGTTTGATTCTCAGATTCTGGACACTTTCCTTCAGTCTGTGATGAAATTATTTTCGAATCAGTTCCCTTCGTTTGTGGATGATCTAAATATGAATTGGATCTACTCTGTTTTCTGTCAGCTACTGGAAGAGTGACGACGAAGGTGGATGTTTATGCCTTCGGAGTAGTTCTAATGGAGATCATAACTGGCAGAAAAACACTGGATGACACCATGCCAGACGAGGAGGCTCATCTAGTCCCATGGTTCCGCAGGATCCTGATGACAAAGGAGAACATTCCAAAGGCAATTGATGAGTCTCTAAATCCAGATGAAGAGACATTAGCCACCATTTATACAGTGTCTGAATTAGCAGGATATTGCACTGCTCGGGAGCCACATCAGAGACCGGACATGGGGCATGCAGTGAATATCCTGGCACCTCTTGTAGAGCAATGGAGGCCAGCAAGCCAACAAGACCAGGGTTTTGACATTGACCATGACACCAACCTTTCCGAAACTCTGCGAAGATGGCAAAGTGAAGAAGGTGCTTCCATGATATCTGATGATGCTTCCTTCTCTCGGACCCAGCCAAGTGTTCCCTCCATGCCCTCTCGTTTCGCCAACACATTTACTTCAACTGATTGTCGGTGATAAAAGGGCAAGATGACACTTTGAAGAGAAGAGGCGGAAAGGTGAAGGCTAGTGAAGTTTATCAAAGGCTTAATTGTATTTGTATTTATTTTTTTTTCCCATTATTTTCATGATTTTATTTGTTCCATAGCTGAACATTAGAGCTACGATAGTATTTTTCTTTTCTTTTCGTTGTAATAGTCACTGTGACTATTCAAATCAGAAAAAGACGAGAGAAAGAGGTGATTGTATAATACTTCTGGCCTTATTTTCATTAGTATAATCAAGGTATATATTGTTTTTAATTGTGACGACTTCGTCGAGACTTTTAGGGTTTCTTCAGTAACAGAAATAATTTTTTTTTTATATATATATATATAGTTTTTTTCCCCATTTTCTAGCTTTTTTAATAAAAAATTAGAAAACATGTTCATTTTTTGCAAATGAATTTTTTCAATGAAAAATACTTTCATATAAAAAATCAAAATCATAGTTTATGATAGTTATCTTAGTATTTTGTATTTGTGATAATCTAATTATAAAACATTAATCTTATTTTATTTAAAATAAAAATTATTAGATAATAGAAATCAAGATTTTGACACTAACTAGTTATGAAGATATGTAAATAGTTTTTTTTTTTTTTAATTTCTCACATTTCTGAAAAGTACTTATATATATATAATAAAATATATATCATTTATGGTTTTTTTTTTCCTTTTGAAAAACAGTGAAAAAGTTGTATACAATTTTTTTTTTCCAACTCAGTACAAATTTAGAAAACTTGAAAATGAATTTCCCATTTTTTGGATAGGGAAATATTACATTTGAAGAGGAAGTTCCATATTTTTTTATTTTTTTTTTATCAATGTCTAGTTTTCTAAAAAAAAAAAAAAAATAGAGTATTACTCTATTTTGAATAGCTTCTTAGACCCCTTTTTTTTTTTTTTTTTCTAATTCTCATCTTTCCTTAATTTCATGAGGGGTATTGTGTATTGTATCATATTTTATTCTCATGGTTCAATAAGATAGCATTAATAATAACAATAACAAAATAACATAACAAAGAAAACTAAAAGAGAAAGGTATTTAATTCATTCACAACTCACTCACTATTCTTATACATATTGTACTACTTCAATGAAATTGCTTTTACTCCCTTTGTCTTCATTTTTTCTTCTTTTTTAATGGGTTTTTGATCAAGATCAGTTTCTCTCAAGGCAATGCATTTAATGGAAGTACAATCTGAAACGTCTTAGAATATATTTGACGGGTTAATTTGTGAAGACTATCTGTGCAGGGACTGTTGTAGATTCTGGCCGAAGGGAAACCATGAACGAGACCATTAAACTGGTGTTGATTGCATATACACTTAGGGTTCTTGTTTTATTAGCATTATTTTAGGTTCCCCTGCACAGGCTGCAATAAAACTCTTCCTTTCTTCTCAACCCAACAAACCGACTCTCCCATCCTAGTTCAATTATCTACAATGAGCGTGAATTGGAGGGTAGCATCTCATGAATGATACAACCATGGCACGTGATACCTTGGAAAGCAAGCTTTCAATACAGACACGAAATTACTCTTGTCAATGAGATATTGACAAGACATCACTGAAGCTGCTACAGGTTTCCCTGATTCGAGAGATTCACTTTGTTTCCTGAGCACATGGAAGAGCTTCAGCCTGTGATCATGGATGGCATCAGTCAAAACACTCAAACATGCACATGAAACTCCGGAAGTTGTCCCAACGATTCTGTTAACTCTCTCATTAAAATTGTCATATAAATGTATACCTCTAACAAAGCGGTATAATTACAAAAATTGTTTTGCATCTTCCCCTCCACTACAGGAATTCTTACAGTGCTTTTACTCTGCGGATGGATATCTAGCCACCATGGGGAAGACAATGACCAAAACAAAAGGAAAGGGTGGGGAAAAACAATAGATGAAAGCTTTATGTTCTATTATTTTGGCAACCACTGTTATAAAATATAGAACCACACTCAACAAAACTTCCATCACAAAATTCATCCCAGCCTGCTTTCTGTAAATAAATAGAGTTGCTGATCCCAGGAGCACACATCAAGCAAGTCATCGATTTTCTTCACTATGAATTAGATCTGTCCTTGCAGCTGCTTGTCAAGACTTGTAAAATCAAACTGAAGATGCCAGAATTATGAAGACATTTTTACTTGAATTTGCCGATGGATATGCACTAGGAATTCTACATAGGAGAGACCACCGACTGGAACCTTGTCTTCAACCAAATATGAGAAGAATGACATTCCTGTGGAAAAAACAACAGTTGGATTTTCACAAATCAAACTTGTTGAGGATATTTTGACAAAAAATCTTTCTGCATCTACTAGTATATCAGCAGAAGAAAATCTAACACGAAAATGAGAATACTGCATGTATTATGAAGCACAATTCAATCAGATGGAACAGAGATGAGTACATAATGCATTCACAAATTGAAAGTATGAGCCTCTTTGCTAGTAGCTAGTTTTTTTTACCACAGAGTGTTCTATTTAGTCACCATGAAATTTCTATCATGATTTATTGATATCAAATTACTATATGATCGGTTAAAACATGACTTCCTCGTGAGAAACGATATGAGTTGCAACATTGTCTGGCCCATGAAGTTTGGGAAGGTGATGTCGGCAAACCAACACTTCTGTCCCATGCATGTTTCCATGCAATGACCCAAAGTAATTCCTTCCTCATTCACATTTCAAAATAACCCCCCAAGTTATGAAGTATCAGAAATGGCCAAAAAGTACTATAACTACTTTAGCAGCGGTATGGGGTAAAAGATAATGTGAGTTTTCAGTGAGCAAATAAACCAATTCATTTTTGGTCAAGTTTACATCATGTGGTAGTAGGAATTACAGTTCCCTCAACTATATTGAAGAACAGGTCCAGTGAACTCACCTGATGGATCTCCTTTTTTACACAACTTTAAGCTGCAAGAGAAGAATTGCAATGCATCAGAATGAGAGATTGCAAGCACATGTGCGGATAGATTGAGGAAAAAAAAATATAATATGTTAATATGTCATGAATTTTTTTTCCTTCATAATAAAAAAACAACAGCTGAAGCATCATACCGCAGGAAGGAACATCTTTGCTGCCGTATCTCATTCACCACATTATTTAGTTTCTTTGATAGTGGATTGTCATATTGCTCCAGAACAAACTGAGAATACTGAAATAATTAGTTGCAAAACATCAAACCTGAATAATTTGCAAAAACAAAATCTCTAATCACACATCACTGACAGAAGTCCATGTAGTTGCAATGTTAATTATCAAATTAAAGCACCAAAAGATCTAACAAATTCAAGCATGTAGGCCTCTATCATCTCCAAAAGTTTCATGCAATAAATTGCCAACTGGGCTCTTTGAATTAGTAGTGTCTCACAAGCCCATTCTGCTCGACGCATGGCATCTTGAACATGTTGGTTTGATTGTCCGATACAGCATCCTCCAAACCAAGACTAATAATATTAGGTAGAATAAATTCTTTAAATGGATGGTACCTGAGTTGGAATTTCAGCTGCCGAGGAAATGCCAAAAAGTTTTTGCAAGGTCTCTGAATTAACTGAGTTCCCAATATATATTAAGCCATCCTGGCCATTCTCAAGAAGATAAATTCCATCCTCACTCACATATTCACTAGAGAGCGCAAGTGCAGGAGGGATACGAGATCCATCTGCTTCCTGTCAATAGGCAGAAAGTTAAAGTTGAATTCAGGACAAAATATAATGTAGAATCAAATATAATAAAAGAACACTCGTGCCTGTGAATCAAGGTTGTGAATTGCAATCATCCTAGGATACACCAAGGGAATCGCTGAAGGTGTAGAAACTGAGGAAACATAACTGATCCAAAATGACCGATCATCAATCCTCCCATTGACTTTCAACCCTGTACTTTTAATTAATGCTGGAAGGAAGAGCAAGAACCCAAAAGGGCAAAAGGGCAAACAATGGAGGCATGTCAATTTCTTTGAATAAACTGTAAGAAGCTTACTGATAAAACTTACATTCATTTCAAATTTGGCCTATGAACAAAACACATATTACAGAACAACACTGCAATTATAATAGTACTGATAAGAGGAGGGGATACCATTTATGAACAAATCAAAGTTTTCATTGAAAAGCTATTTCTATGAAAAACACATATAACGCTATAGAAAAACTTAAAAGGAAAGATGCAACTACGTTGAACTAAATTACTTTTCTAACTTGCTTTACTTTAACCACATAAAGTTATCTTAATTCTTCAATGCTTTTGTAGGTTATCTCGCAAGATATTCTGCTATACTCTCAAGTGTATAAGGCTCACGTACAGGTATTAAAAAGTGTTGAAACAGCTCCACAGCATAAAACATAATTAATTGCTGAGTGAGTACATAATAAATAACAGCCATTTCAACATAAACACTGCCTATGAATAAGCATAAACCAATGTGCAAGAAACATATACCGAGGGTGTACAGGGGCAGAAGTTTAAGTGCCTCTGGAAGGATGAGTTGTCCTGATGACGATACTGTTGCACAAAATTTGCGATACGAAAGCAGAATGTTTATGCAAAAGTTTGTCACTTGTTCTTGGACAACCAAGGATGGGTTGGAAGGGATTTCATTTGCCGCTGGAAAGACAAGCAGAGAAAAGCGTCAGTCTTCTTACCTCAAAAAGATAAATACTTTTTGTACAAGTTATGCCATGAAAAAAAAAAAAAAAACTCTTTTAGAAGCAAAGAGATATCCATTCTTATACAGCTGAAAGACCAAAGTTTGATACATGACATATTAATTTTCTACAAGATGTTGTATGTAAATGAGAAAACGTAACTGTTATTATTATTCTGGTGACTTGATATGTTGGATGAGAATGATATAGTGATCATGGTAAACCATAATGTGTGCATAATATAACTATAAAAACAGTGTGAAAAAAAGGACAGCAAAGAGAATGCATGACAGAAAATTCAATACCTTGCTTCAAGAAACACACAAATTGGGAATCCAAGTCAGCCAAGCGGAACAAATTACTTAAATTGTTTGTGCATGGCAGTGATAAATTTGCAACACGAATTCTTCTTTGGCCGTACACAGTGGTGTAGAGGAGGGCACACTGAAAAATGAAGTAAACAATATAAATAAACAGATAGAAGAAATCTTCTCAACAAATGATAAAAGGGCAGACGCACCACAGTCCTTCCAAATTTCATAATCCTAACAAAATCAACGCACTCAATTGCAATTGAGAGCAAAACTCAAATCATCTCTCTCCCACTCAGTTACTGTTTCATGTTCAGGACCCATATAACTAGATACTGCTTGTGTAATGTATCTTTGTTAATTGCATTATATGTCAGCAACAGAAGCACACAATTGCAACTGAGAGACAAAATCAAGTCATCGCTCTGCTTGTGTAATGTTCAGGAACCATCTAACTAGACATTGCTCTTGTAATGTACCTGTATTAATTGCATTATATGTCAGCAACGAAAGCACACAATTGCAATTGAGAGCCAGAATCAAGTCATCTCTCTCTCAGTGTCATTGTTTCAAGTTCAAGAACCGTCTAAATAGATACTCCTCATGTAATTTACCAGTACCTGTGTTAGTTGCATTATATGTCAGCCATGATGTGGTGTTTGGTAATTGTCCCTGCAGTCCCTCTATACAAGGACCCTCATAATCTTTTTCTTTCTTTTGCAGGAGGACCAAGGAGAGAGTTGAGAAAACCTTGTTCAAGGGGCAAATAATGGGGAAGTAGAGCTGGAGGTTATTAGACGTCAAGCATGACATCCTACACATTGTTGACAAATATTACAACACACACCTTTGAACAAAATGATATCCCAAATCCTTTTATTCTTGTTTCTGCTTCACTGTCTCGAGGATCCAACAAGAACCAGAATAGCAGTAGCACATAAATTCCCGGTTACTGTTATCTTGGTCTGTTTAGAAGTTCTTGAACATGAAACAGAGAGAAAACCTGACAGCAGTTAGGTTTGTGTTTTGGATTACATAGGCAGGAGGTGGTTTGATTGGATCCATAGCTAAATGAATGGACCATCAAAGAACTCGAGGTTTCATCAGCTGCTGATTTCAAGACCTACTGATTCCAAGACAAGGTGGGAACCATCACATGGGTTCTCCATTTAACTAAGAAGAAACTGAAAGTAGCCTTGCATTATAGTTGAGTTGAAATTCAAGGATTTAATTGCTTGGATTGTAAAACCAGATTATTGCTCAAACTTGGAGGGACCATAACATAATCCACCCTAGATGATATGAAAGTAGATAGAACCAGCAAGTACTTAAAGCTGTGGCACATGACAAGAAAAACCAAGGTACCTGAAAAGCACATTCTGTGCCATCTTGCAATTTATCGTCATGTTTTAATGTGACCATTATAGTTTTGTCACAATCAATCTGCAAAGAAAAGGAATGATTACAGATAAAGCAACTAGAAGTAAAAATGCCACAAAATATACACATTGCCTCTTGACTAAAATGAAGACAGAGAAGATAGGAGATCAACAAATGGAATCAAGGAGCCATAAAAATATAAAACACATAATGAACCAGCCTCCAAGAGATCAAGCCAAGCCAAAATAGATTCTTCTACCTACTCGATAGCTTGTTAAGAAAAGAAGTTTCTGGAATCTGAATATGATTTACATTCAGTCTGATGCTTTAAAAAGCAAAGTTATTGTCTAGCATCAACAGAGAATGGATCTCATAATGATAGCTCACAAGTTCAAACGTTGAGTACTCTTATTACCAAAGAATTAAAAATGTAATAAGCTACCAAGAGTATGAAAATCAAGAATTTCACAATAAGATACAAACCACAGCCAGGTCAATATCTGTTGGAATGCGCTTGCAAAAGTTTCCATGGTATTCTTGAATTTGAATGCCCTATAAGTATACAAACCAAATCAATTTCCCAGTATCAAGTAAAACACATACAACCAATCTATTTATAGCAGGAAGGGGCAAGGCAACAATATAAATATATATAGGATGGAAGATTTGGCCAACGAAGATGGTAGCCATGTACACAAACATAAACATATATATCCAAACAAAGGAGAGTACCTGGCTGCACCTCACACGCATCACTGCCTCAAAACCTTGAGGCCTTGTGACATTCCATCTAAGATCATTGTACAGCTTTGCTGGATCAGAGACTGCAGAGAAAGGATAGTAATAATAAACCTGGTATAGGATGTGAAATATTTGAAGTCAGCATCAGAAATAAGCCAGCAGCTCTATGAAGAACCTAGAAGTCATTCACAGCATATTGCTAGAATTCATACACTGGGTGATATGTATAATGGTTTGATGATGAAATATTAGTCTAAATCATATATTACCAATATATGCCAAGTATTATCCAGCTCGCCTACAAGAGAGCACCCAGCATCTTTCTTTCCTAAGGGTTACAGTGGCAGCACCTTGTACAAGACATGCAGTATGGAACAAGGTACCAGCCTAAAAAACTGAGAAACCATAACTCACTAAGAGGATTCAAGGTCCATGGCAAGTAATTACGTGTTTCAAGTTTCATTCAACATGTTTACATGATTTAGAACAAAATCTTAGCACAAATGCAACATGGGATGAGTACTTCGCAGAGAAACTGACTCAAGGATCTAGGTCACAGGTCACCAAAGAATGGAAGACATACTCAATAGATCATTGAAAACTGATGTTTGACATCACTAAATAACCCAGAACAAAAGTCAAATATCATACAGAGAAAGAAAAGAAGAAACGAAAAATGAGAACCATAGCACAGAAATAACAGGCTTGCTGCCTTTAACAACAGTGAACTACTGTAACAACAGGCTCGCTGCCTTTAACAGGGCTTAGCAAAGATAAAATTACAACATCCATGTTGTCATTGTACTGATACTGCGAAACAATTGTTAAGAGTACGAAGTTGGCAATTCAAGTTCAATTAATACCTGCCCTCCAGTTGTTTTAGGTATGACAGAGATAGAAGCAATGTCCACATAAGTCTGGGTAGTGATGAACACATCAACACAGACCTAGAACACATTCAGGAAAGCAAACATGATGAGGCACATTGAGGTAACAGGGTATATCTCTACCAGCTCATGATTATGATCAATGTTAGGAAGGGAAAACGAAAAACAAAAAGGCTACCTGATATTCAGCAAATTCAATGGCCATTTCCTTCAAAGTTTTGTCAGCTGGTTGGAGTAATTTATGGGCCTCCTGCAATCCAGGAAACAAGGAAATAATGTTACCAAAACCTCAGGGCTATATTCTACAGATGAATTGACTGTTTCTTCACTTCACTACTTATGGTAGAAAAAACATGTCAGGAACAGATGAACACTACTATAGAACATATCATAACCCAGTACTTCATTTCCAATAACACAGTCCCAGGGTAAGAAATTGGGTAACATGTTGATACTTCTTCCAATCTTTCAGAGCATAAAAGAAGAAGAATTATATTTAGGAAAGGCTAATTTTTTCTTCTTTTTTTTGTGTGTGTGTGTGGGCATGTGCGTGCGTGCATGTGTCACTTTACAAAATCAAGGCCTAGATGACCTGATAAAATTTAATTATGCAGTCCCTTTCAAATATTCATGGATGGGATAACATTCAGTAGTTCTCATTTTAATAATTCCACTCTGAAGCACGACAAGCAAGAACACAACCACAACAGATAGCAGGGTAACACATGGATAAGTTAAGTATACCTTCTCCCCTGTAGATATGTTACTTCTTCCCTCAGCCTCTCGAGAAGAAAGGGCTCCAACACCAACAGAAGGTAAAACTGAAAACATAGTAGAATCATCTCGTTTGAGGTTTTATATTGATAGGAAGAAGCAGGAAAGCTCCTAAGGAGTAATGGGATGAAGAAAAAAAATATAAAATTGCCTAAAAAAAGAAACATGCTATAAGAAAAAAAAGGTATCCACAGAACATACATATAATTTGCAATTAACAAAAGAGAGAAAATGAAATAGTTGTTTAATTTAATGAAACTATGACTAACACCATAAGCCAGAAAGCCTCCTCAGATTGAATCCAAAGACTTGATGAAATTTCAGTAGAAGTGTTTTATTCCAGAACTCTCACACGAGAGAGAAAGTTAAACCTTTTTCTCTCCATTTCACAAGTCACTTCTCCTTCAGATATTTTTGACATAATCCTTACTATTACTAATCACAGTAAGTACAGGCAATTACAATGATTTAGATGATGACACACATGATCACATAATTTGCAGTATGAACACTTGGTATGAAATATGATTCTCTATTTTGCATCTGGCTGAATAGCAACAAGAAATAGAGCTGTTTTTTTGTTCTCAAATGATTATATGCCTGGCAAAGTAACTGAGAAAAGTACAAGCATGCGACCATCATGTACTTTTAAATAGGTCAACGACAGGAAAATATAAAAGAAAGAAAGAAAAGAAAGGCCAGGGGGGTGATGAAAAGTTCACAAGCTTGCCTGATTGAAATACCAAAAGCTTCCCTCCAGTATTTTTCATTGCCAAGAATGCTGCCTGAAATAGGACAAATGCATCATAAATTCCAAATAAATGTCCTGAATATCCAAAGATATGTGTATGAGTTCATTAAGTATATGGCATTTGATACCAAGGTTTTTCCATTAAAAGACAGTCGTAGAAAATAGCGAGAACCGTATGAATCAGACAGTTGGAACTAGTTAGGTTGTGGCTCTGGAAAGATAGAAAATAGTTTTTGAATGTAGTGAATGAAGAACTTTGTGGGCAGTTTATGAATAAATGAATATTTCATTTTATTTATAAGAACATGCGTGTTTGCTGTGCATGAAACTCGAACTAGCCCATTTTCAAATATTCTTCGTGTTAAAGTTAATTTTCATTGGAACCATCCAACTGAATTGGTAAATTTGAAGGATTGAGTATCATGGACAGAGCAAAAGTCAGCTTCACCTTCCCTTCAGAAAAGACATATCTGCAGTTATCATCCACAATCTACACATATACAGTTTCCACTAGCAAACATGAACATACCTTGATTGCTGCACTGAAAGATGATTCAGCGATTCTACTATTCTGAAACATAGTTGGAATACTTTCCAATAATAGCTCCAAATGTTGATGGCACTGAATCCACACAAGAAACCAAAATAAATTATTAAAAATAATAAAAGTGGTCAATGTCTCCTGATATAAAAACCATAACTCAACGATGACCATTCATTTGTTGGCTCTCGAAGACCAAACAGGATCAACAGAAACAATGGAAGGCCTACAGTCCAGATGGCTAACCTCAGAAAGTGGAACAATAACATCAGTTTGCAAAGGAGTATAAACATCATGTATATCAGGTACAATAAGCATCAGTGGCTGCAAACATAAGTAAGAAATCAAAATCAACACTCAAAAATTTTGATTGAAAATAAATGAAATTTAATCAGAACCATAAATCCAAGTGCAAAAAAATGATGTGCTGAAGGTTGGTTGTAGATCAATAACAATTCCCAGAAAAGGCACGAGCAGAGGAAGATATCACAAAACAACATCTATCTGATCATTCAATCTACTTAAGGTTCTCCATCAATCTCCTTCCACTTCAAAGATACCATACATACTCCAACAACAGAATATATCAAATTGTATCTTCATTAAAAGATTTCTTGTCTACCTGTTGTAATGCCCGTTTCAAATTGTAAAAATGGATTGTTGAATCAAATGTTGCAATGCCCACCATTGTCCGTGGCCCTTCCTGCAATGAATTTTTTGGTTCATACATCAGTAACTAAAACTACCACCTTGTTAGCAAATCTATGCACAACATGAAATATGAGCTACAGTTAATTATCAACAGCAAACAGAATGGAAGAATAGATAAATGAACGCCAGTGAAGCTCAACATAAAATTAATGCCAGAGAAAACACACCAGATGAAGTGAACACAGTCAAATTCATTCAAGCACATGCTAAAATATTTCAGAAGTGGACATAAGACTCACTGGAAGATCAGCAATAACTTGACTAATTGAGCTGCAAGCTGCAGCAGTTGCACCAGTTTGTATGGCATGCATGGACACATCAATTAGGAAGAAATACACAGCCGGCATGGGATCACGAACCTAAGAGACAATAAATAGAGAAGAATAATATATCCAGTAATACATTGATAACAATTGCAACAGAAACAAGGACTGGACAATATAGACTGGATACTCACATAGGCATCCAATTCCAATTACAAGAGAATAGAGAACAAATGATATTTTAAAAAACCACAGATTCTTATAAACAAACAAACCATGAATTCTTTTGTGGCAACAAATTCAACTGTTCCCCTGCATAGCTCGGGCCTTTCATCAGCATCTCTACGTCTACCATCTGGACCTAGATTGCAGAGGTAGTCACGGGGAGTCTCATCAGTGAACCCTGCCAAAAACATGTAAAATTGTAAAGTCCACACCATGCCAGCATGTTCAGGTAGCAAAGCAAAGCCAAATAAAGTGCTTTACCTGTTAACAGATCTATAAAATGATAAGGCAACTAGTTATAAATTGTACATCTCAAAAGAAGGCTCCAAAATTGAAAATGATATGTTGGAACATGAATAATAAACAATATCTAATCTTGAATGAAGTATAAAAGATATTAATGGATTCTGACAGTGATAAACTAAGCATGACGCAGACAATAAAAGTCCTGTCTTAGGTAACCAACTCATCCAGAGAGACACTGATAAGGATAAGACTATTTCAAATCCATTATCACTAGCAAATCAATTACTTTGCAACATTCAGACAGCCTAATAATTAAAACAGCAAAGAGAATTCCCAAAAAAAATTAAATTGCATGTGTACTGACCACACAAATTGCATATAAATCGCCTCCCTTGATCAATGAATTTCATAAAAGGATTTATGTAGCCTTTGCAACGAGAACATCGAACAGGACCACTTTCTCCAAAATCAACAACCTACAAACATAATTTTTATGATATAAATTTTTTTTGTGATTTCAATTGCTCAATTCATCAACATGCATGCAATGATCCGTGCTCTTTTACCTGGGTAAAAGACATTTTATATGAAAAAACTTACAAGTGATGATAATATCGGTTGGTGATTCCCAAATTTTGTGTTAGATACAGTATTTTAGTTATTTTTTCTGGAGATCAAACTTCAATGAGCTAGATAGGAAATTGGAAATAGAACTAAGAAACAAGGTTTGACGAAGAAAACCATATTTCACCTAGTAATGAACAAAACAATTTTCTTTTCAATCAGGAAAGAAGAAAATATCACAGTAGAGATGCAATGAAGAACAAAGAAATCATCATTACCTGGACAGCCTCCTCAGATGGATGAGGAAGGGCCAGAGGTTGGACCAACAAAGCCAACTGCATGCCAGATGTTGATAACAAATCAACCGTGCATGGAATCTGAAATGTTGAAGGAGTCAATACAACATCAAATCTGTAAGATGCCAAAAAATAAAAAATACAGCCAGCATATGCATGTTAAAGGTCTAGTCTAACCTGATTGATGGTACACCTCATGTAGCGTGGACTGCAATTCCCAGTGTCTGTAACAATGTAGTCACTTGTAGCAGGCTTTACAAAAGGACGGAATCAGAAGAGGAAACGATAAACCACCAGTTAAATTAATTTGGCTTCACTAATATGCAAATTCCACAAAGACAACAAGAACAGAAAGAGAAAAAACAAACAGAGCTAGATACCGGCGGTGGGTTGGCCTGATTTCCTGCACGAGTATCATGTAGGATCACAGAGGAACCTGGAATGGGCCGGGGGATTTGATTGGGATCAATCTTTGACGCCCCTGATAAAGGACTTCCAGTTTGACCACTAACTGGTGATATAGCAGTCATTTGATTTGGTAGTAGTGGCGGCATTCCAAACATTCTAGGTGGTTGTGCAGAACCGGGAATTGGTTGAGGTTGAGCACCCTGGAAGAATCCATAAAATTCAGAATTCAGTATCTTTGTTGAGGGAGGAAAGAGATGCATGTGTAAAATCAGGCAAGAAGCAACACCCGTTATTGGATCCCCACAACCTAAGCAAACACACATTAGCACAAATCCTCTAAAATCTGTAAAGGCAGATAGCCTCAATCTTCCATGAAATGTAGCTCTTAAAATAACCAGAAATTTTCAGATTATAGCTAAGGAGAAGCTGGTGGCAGCCTCCTTATTCCCTCTTCTTTCCCTCATTTTTCTTTACTTTGCTCCTGTCTTTTTTTCTGAAGGATGAAAGTACAATTACAGGAGAAAGAATGTACAACATTAGTTAGGAGAAGACATCCTTCAAACTAATATTAAATTAAAACAACTCAAGCTAAAAGGGCACTCCAATTTCTCTAAATATCTTCAGAGAAAACATTCATAAAAGTCCAAAAGGCACTGACCACTGGTGCTCAAGAACAGTAATATAGTCCACAACTGGCTTGAAGTGAAAAGATACTTGAAATTCTTGCATTAATTTCCATACAAATGAACAGATGATCTCAAAAAAACAATAGAACTCCATAAAGCCATCTCCCCCCTTCTTTTCTCTCCTCTCACAGCCTCCCCTCTCCCACCTTCTCCCCTTATTTTTTCTCCTTTTCTTCTGGTTCTCCCCCCTCTATTCTTTACTCCTATCTTTTTACTATCCTCTATTTCTACGTCCATATACTTGTAAAGTGGGAAGACATTAAAGCTGTCTTTTATAGTTAGACACACCAAAGCTGCTGCAAATCTACCAGGTTCCATGGTTTCTACCCGATATCCAGCTTCAATTTTCATCATCTACCACCAAAAACCAGTTATATGACTATAATTCTCAGGTTACAGGCTAGCCATAGTCACTAATATATGCTCTGAAAAAGATGTCACTATCATTTCCTTGGCTAAGCATCTGGCTGCTTAAATGCATAAAAAAAAAACCCTTCACCGCATTTATACTACACTGTTGCAGAGATGTTATAAAGGAAAAAAGAAGATATCAGAACCTGAAAAACTTCCAGTTAAGAACCTCAATGTCAGCTTCTTATCACTTGACAAAGTAGTGCATACCACCAAATTAAGTCAATAACACTTCATGATATAGTCTAAACATCATACGTTGACGCATATTTTTGTGGACCCTTTCATCTTCATATTATAGAACAACATACTGTCCTCCTATTATTCCAATTCATGCTTCATTTTTGTAACTTTTTCCAACCGCTTCATTTTTGTAACTTTTTCCAACCATTTCTCTAAAGCAAAATGTAGCCTTGTGTTTGAACAAACATAAAATGCAAACTATTTCCAATAAAACATTTCTGAAGCTATCAAATATAGCAGAAGAGCTAGCTTACTTGAATTATAAACAATTGGGAAATGCTAATTGGGAAATGCTAAAGTTGAAATGAAGTTGACATAGATACACTATAACAATTGAAATTTCCCAAACACTGCAGGTATCAGATTTTAAAACACTTACAGACTGTGGTTGCATCTGTGGTGCAAAAGAAGAACCTATAGGTGGTGGTGTCATCCCTTGCTGTGCTGAAAATGGTGTCCCTTGAGGTGGTACTGAATATGGTGTCCCTTGAGGTGGTGCTGAAAATGGTGTCCCTTGAGGTGGTGCATAAAATGGTGTCCCTTGAGGTGGTGCAGAAGCAACTGGTTGGGCACTAAACCCTGAACTCCCCATTAAAGGGCGCATGCTTTGAGGGGTCGAGCGAGCCACGCCCATTGTTGGTGGAGGACCCATAGGTTGTTGCTGTGGTGCACTAACAGGGGGAGGAAAACGTGGAGTGCTCTGGAAAGCAGGGGCTGGTGGCCCATTGCTTACTAAACCACCAAATGAACTTGATGGGGGCACATTCTGAGGAGGAGGAGAAGATGATGCAGCATGACTAGGACGAGCACCTACTGGCAGTGCATCAGAGACAGGACCCACTACCATACCACCACTGGTATAGGATTGGAATGACCCAGGAGGTGGTCTAGACCCAAAGGGTGCTGGCTGACTGAAAGGTGGCCCAGTAGGTCTACCAGGGGCCACATTTGAGGAAAATGTGGATGGAGATCCAGAGGGAGGCAATGAAGGTCTAGGAACAGCACCAATAGGTGGTGCACCAGGCCTGGAAAATTGCGGTGAAGGAACTGAGGAGGGAAATGGTGATGGTTGGCTGAATGGCGAAGGCCTTGGAGCTGAATTAGTCATTGAAGGGGGCCGATTGAGATTCAAATTCTGGAAATTATCAGATAAAATATTCGGGTTTTGCTGATAATTTGGGTTATAATTAGGTGGTGGGGATTGTCTAGGTGCCCCTGGAGGCACGTTAGAAGCCATATTTTGTCAAACCAATCCAACCTAAAAACTCCTCCTTTTTATCTCCAACAAGTATCGATCTTCGATAATCAGGATCAAACTCCAACCTAAATCTACACGTTAAATCAAACAAAACCCAAATCTAAATCCATACAATTCATCAAAAATTCACTATACTACGTAAACCCGCAAAAAACAAAACTCATACTGAATTGCAACATAAATGATTGTAATAATCTGAAAAATAAATAAAGCTTTATTGAAAAAACAACAGAAAGACAGTTAAGTACCAGCGATCAGAGAGAATTGGATCCAGCAATTCAGTGAAAAGGATCCACAGGGTTGATGGATCTGAGAGAATTGTGATTAGGGCTTTGGAGACAGGGTGTGTGATTAATTTAGGGGTTTTGGGATCAAGAGAGGAAGATCCAAGCAAACTGTGAGAGAGAGACGGCAAAAGACAGGTTTTTTTTAGAGAGAGAGAGAGAGTCTTAGAAATTGATTTTGCTGTTAAGTTTGTAAAGGTAGAGGGAGCGTGACAGCACCTTGTCGCTTGCAAGAGATTGTAACATAGTTATGAATCCGGTCCGACCCGGTGAATCTTGAAACCTGGTCACTTTGAAATTAAAATGAGGCTGGTTTAAAAACATAGAAAAAAAAGATCTGGTATGATCCCGTTAACTTAGTAGGTTGACATAGTTGACCCATGAAGATCCTGGTAAAAATTCAGTTATAATTCATTGATTTTTTGTATTGAAATAAAGTTATTTTAGTTTAAAGAATAAATTAACCTAATCAAAATTTGGAATCTAGATCTTGGATTGGCCCGGAATAAAAACTATTAATTGCAAGACCTTCACCACGTCATTGTTTTGCGGGAGAAGTGAAGGTTTCTAACCACTCAGATTGTGCCATTTCAGCATTGTGATTCCTAGTCAGCTTTTATTTTTGCTTTCTTGGGCATAAATTGTTGTTGTTGTTATTTGATAAATGGGACAAGGGATAAATTGCTTCTGTCCTGTATCCAAATTAACCTTAATTTCCTTCTGTAGTATCCAAAATCTTTATATATATATATATATATATAGACACACAAAACCTTTTTTCATATTAAAATTGTGCTAACTAACAAGTCATGAATAATAAATAATTGTTTTTTTCATAAAAAAGACCTTGTTAGTTACCTTAAAGCGACAGCTATCAATACTGATGCACTACAAGAGCAATCAACAAACGAGTGTATAAGGTTGATCAGAGTTGTTTTTCTTCATGAAAGGCCTGATTTGATAGTTAGCGACTGGAGTGGTCTCAGCATGGAGGAGCACAAGTGCATCACTGCTCCTCCGCCCGCTCCCGCTACTAAAATATTATTTGTTATAATTTTATTTTTTATTTAAAATTATTTTTTTTATATTTTTAAATTATTTTGATGCATTAATATTAAAAATAATTTTTAAAAATAAAAAATATTTTTTTAATATATTTTTAAAAAAAGTAATCTATAAAATAACAGTCTGTTATTGTAATGTCAGCTATCATTTTTACAGACAAAAGGGTCGTTTCCATGTCTTCAAAGCAGTGCTGTAATGGATTCACCATTAATGTCTACTTCAATTTTCTTTTTATTTAGACTGGCTGGCTACGCGTTTTAAAAAGTCTTAAAGTTTAAAATTAATTTTTTTTATTTTTTTAATGTATTTATATTAAAAATAAAATTTTAAAAATAAAAAATTATTATTAAATACATTTTCAAACAAAAAAACATTTTAAAAAAGAATTACTATTACAATACCAAATAACACAATACTAAATATACACTTATATTTAGAAAGTAACGTATTTCCTTAGGTTTCAAGGCAATAGCTTGCTATTCTCTATTTTTTAAAAAAATATTTTAATATTATTTTTAATTTTTTTTACAGAAAAAAAGAAAGGACAATTACCATAATGCTCACATCCTGCAACCAGTCAACTGTACAATGGAAGACTTGTCAACAGTCATATATTATACTGGGCTACAGAAGAAACCTAAACCCAGATCTGAACCCATGCCATGCCCCAGCCCATTGCAAGAATTGATTTGCAGCCATTGTCACTTCCCCAACCTTATCCACCACCCATTCAAACACAGAGCAGATGCTATTCCTTTCATGGATCCACTCCTTTTCTCCTCCTCCACCCAGAAACTCGACACACGTTGCTTTTTTGTCCATACCCTTTAAAACTCAACACACTGACAGGACATAGAAGCCAAGCCATAAAACACAAAAAAGTTCATTAATGGCTTGTGCAGCTACAAGAGCCACTCTCTCTTTCAACCTTCCTCAAGGACCTCAACTTCCCTCTCCGAAGTCCAGAACCCATCTCTCCAAAATATCATTCCTTTCCATTCATAAACCCCAAAAGACTCATTTTTTTTCTCTTCACTCCATTGATGTCTCCAAAGAAGACAAGACACCATCTTTATCAGATTCAAGCCTGACCAATCCACCAGCTGAGTCCCCTATTGAAGAAGGAGGAGGAGGAGAACCAAAGTTTGATAAGAGGCGGTTAGAAGAGAAGTTTGCAGTTTTAAACACTGGGATTTATGAGTGTAGGTCTTGTGGTTACAAATATGACGAATCAGTTGGTGATCCGTCATATCCAATACCACCAGGGTTTCAGTTTGACGAGCTGCCTGGTGAATGGAGGTGTCCTACTTGTGGCGCTGCACAGAGTTTCTTTGAGAGTAAAAGTGTTGAGATTGCTGGGTTTGCGCAGAACCAGCAGTATGGATTAGGAGGCAATGCACTTACTTCTGGTCAAAAGGCTGTTCTAATATTTGGGACCTTGTTCTTCTTCTTTGTTTTGTTCTTGTCAGGGTATTTTCTGCAATAGTAAATGGTGAGGGTTTTCCTTTTTACTTTTCGGTATTGTTATATGATGCTGTCCTATATGTATTTGAAGTTAGTAATAATTGCCTTTTGAGTTACACAAATACCAGAACTTGGAGTTCGGAATCGAATTTCTTCTATCAAATGAAGATCTTCGACTTTTGTCTCTCTTCATCTTAAGGCTCAATTGCTCAGTCAGCTCATTATTCATTGTTTTGTACTCTATCAAGCGTGCACCTTGTCCCTGTTGCGAAGAATTGCTGAAGCACAATAGACTGCAAAAAATGTAAGAGAACAAGAAAGTTCATATTCAATGAGAATATAACACGATGAAAGGCTTGAATGACAAGGGGAGATAAACCTCAATTTGAATATGTTAATGCAGAAACTTCATCAAGAATGGCGCTCCAACCCTGGATAGAAGGCGCATCTATAGAGAACAATCCCTGCCTCATGATCACCGGCAGAACATGCATGATACCGAAGGGGGGGCTCTAGCAAGTTCCAATCCGTAAGCAACTCCAGGTCAATTTCAGTCATAGAGCACATCCCCTCACAAATTAAAAGCACTGGACGATCAAGTTGTCAGGAGCAGATCGAGTTCTAACTTGAAAACAGCTTCTACCTGTTATGCAATCGTTTACGGTTTCGTAAATAACAATCCTACAGATGCTGTCAGACTTGCACAGAAAGTCCGCAAAAACAATTAGTTCAGGTCACTAGTGAGGATACTGCATAGAATTACATCCAGAATCATTACGCCATCCAAAATAAGTAACATATTGACAACGTTTCTGATCTTCCCGATATAAAACACTACGGAAGAAGACCCGATGTTGTAATTTCCAGTGATCCAACCCGATTACAACAAAACATTCGTATGATACAGTTTTATATGACAGCTCAGTAAACAAATAGGAAAATCCGGAAGAAAGAAACTGCTACATCAAAGAGGTAAGATGCAGTATGCTAACTCGCCCCAAATCAAAACTGGATCTCGAAAGACCACCGTTTGCTAAATTCAGCATGTTTCAGCATCCAAAATCAAGGTCTTAACGTCCTCGAACTCTGGTAGATGCATACCGTCCAGGAATAGCATTCTGTAGCTGTTTTACCCAAACTGAGTAAATTCGTCAGAAAATGAAGATCCGTTGCCACAAAATGTGGGTGGTCAGAAAATGTACAAGATTAACCAAATCTACAGTGTTACTGCTGTTTTAAATCTTATATTTCTTCAGCTATAATATCTGACGTCTCCTGAGCTACTTGTGTTTTAACCTGGTAAACCTGCTTCAACTGCTTCTCATTTGGACCCCTTGATGTTGTGTCTTGTCTGAAGTAGATCCCAGCGTCTCCTGCTGCTGTTTTGTTGATCCAATTGGTCGGTGGTGATGGAAGTGGAACTGTGTTATGCTCAAACTGATTGTATAAATTCAGTGTGTATCCTGGACTCGGAATTCGAGGTGAGATCACTGCAGGTGCCCTGCTTCTGAAATTTTCTTCTACAGTCAGAGCAGACACCCCAGTACTCAAATCATGGTACTGTTGATGGTACTGCACTCTGTCTTGAGGCCTAGAGTTGTGTCGGTTGCCTTGCAAACCATTTGATGAGACAGGATACATATGATTACTCATTAGGCCTTGATGGTTATTGTAATGTGCATAATGATAATTTGGATCGTCCCCATAGCCCCTTCCATAACCAGCTGGCCCAGCAGGTCTTGGCCTGTTGAATGTGTAATTGCCTCGAGAAGATGAACCATTTGGTTTGATATTAAGGGTGTTCTTGACAAGACGATGAGCTGCTTCCCCCAATAAAGGGCCAGCTACTGCTCGGGGTACTTGTGGCCTGTAGGACAGGGACAGCACATCCAAATTCATTTGGGAGAGATAATGAAAACTTATAAGCCTTTGAATAAAATTCCTAACATGTATGTATTTGGTGAAAAAAGAGAGAATAATAATGAACCCCATCCTGTCTCCACAGATAAATGGAACTACATGCATTGTTTGTCAAGAATGGTAGACCATGACAGAATGTCAGCCATATTCAACCTGACCAACCGGACAGTTAAAGCAACCATGCAGATGAACCATTTGCAAAGATGTTTAAATGCATATTCATACCTTTCCCTGCCTTGCTGTCTGCGGCCATTATCTTCATGCCATAATGTGGGAAACAATTTAATATCTGTAGGTTTTAAGATCTGCAAATAGCAAGAAGATATCTCAAATTAACCATGGGCATCTTTAAAGTCATATTGCCAACTAATATCAAACACTGTGATGACACCACATTATCAAAAGAAAATGTCTTCAAGTAAACAACATATGAGCATCCTTGCATCTGCAAACTGAACATGACCATTATATTACTACTGCATCAGCACTTACACCAATTCATTGGGGAACAGCTTTAAAAAAAAAAACAAGTAACTCTACTGTGACAAAACTCAATTCAGAAACTTTCATTTCAATTTCCTTGAACACAAGGAATGACTCCAGTTTACTGCCCAATAGTACCTACAAAACACATAGCTAATACTAAACCAAAAGGTTTAAACAAAACACTATGTCCAAGAAGAATTCCAATCTACTGCTCCAATAAACTATGTAATTTGAAACACAGTGACACTACGATATATTATTCTGTACATGAATATAATCACTACCCGTGTCATCAGTGACAGGAAATTCATGTCCTTCACTTATCTACTCACAAAGAAATAAAACAAATCTACAAGCATCTGGAGCTCACAAACCTTTTCAGGCATGACTACACCCTCTGGAGGTTCTGGGATGTGTCTATGACTTGAAGGAGTTAGGTATGTGACATTTCTGCAAATAAAAAATGCACAGCATCACACCAAGGATCCATTAGCTTATAAAAACAGCAGTGGAAAAAGGTAAGCTTACAAAACTTGGTTATACTCTAAGGCTGGCAATCCACTGATAGGAGAAGGGACCACACTTCTCCACACATTTCTTTCAGATAACCAAAGATAACCATTCATTCCACCACTGGAAAAGGTAAGCAACAAATGAGATGATAAAGCTAGCACACATAAAAAATTATTTTACACCCTTCAAGCTAAAAGATCAATCCACAACAAGGCCAACTAACCTAGCTCTCGTGTCAATTTCCAAAGGAATTCTTTCGCTAACAGGTAAACGATAGTTATGATGATAGTAAGAAATGACTTGTTGAGACAATGGATGAACAGGATGGACATATAGCAAATCAAGCATCACACTATTCCTGACCTGCTCTTCCTCCTGCAAATAGCAAATTAAAAATTAGCATACTTAACATCCAGACTACAGAGCCAGAAACAGCAACGCATAACTATTAAAGACTCAAACTTATTATAGGGGTGTCAACAAGACTGACTGCCAGCTTTAAACTACCCTTGGTGCTTACAGATTTAATTTAAGGAGAAATTTGAGTACAGGAGGCTATATCAGAAACCAAAAAACTGATCAATTTGGTCTGGAAATGACTCAAAAGTCAAAATGGATTATTCATGTACAAATTTTATAACAAAATTATTAAATCATGAAATTGGATATTTTTCTATTAAAAAATTTACAAAAATAGAAAAGAAAATAAGTTAAAAACTCCTAGGTTGACAAAAGGCATATGATTTTGGGTTTACAACCTCCTCCTTCCTTACAGTAACAAGAAAAATAAACTTTTGTGAAACTTTTGTTGCCGAAGCATCTGTAACAAATAAATATATTTCCATGACATCCATATTTGAATTGATAGTCTCCCCTAAAATCTTAAATCATTACCCGGAATTGGACTTTAAAATCCTTCTCTTTGCAAAAAACTTGGTTTCTCAGACATTGTCATTTCTCCATTAAATTAGTTTTGCAAAATCTTAACTGCAATTATTTTATTTCAAGTTTCTGAAAATATCAGCAAGTAAAAGCCTCCAATAGATAGCTGAATATACAGTGAAGCAAGGAAAATGTAGTTTATATTTACAGGAACATGTGCTGAGCAAAAGCCTCCAATAAAATGACTGGTGCATAAAAGAGAAAATAAAACGTAGTTTACTAAAGATTAAGTTATTGCATACTACTTTAAAACACTAAATACCATTAAAGTTCTTTCAAGCTTCTTTGTTTGGGCAAGCAATTTCCTCTCATCGATGAAGGGCAATTTGGCAATACCCTGGCTTCCAATAAATATAAGGTAACTGTAATCAGTTGATAGCAGGAAAAAAAAAAGTACAATTAAAACATCTGATTGATAACTGATTCAGAAGAATTTACCTGCCAGGCAAAGCGCTTGCCATTCATGTCAATTTCAAAATCTGCCCACAATAAAGAAACTCAGTCAATCTTGTGAAGAAGATAAACATTCTTTGAGGTAAATCGATATATTTCTTTCCATCAATTCTTTTACCTGAGGGGAAGAATTGATGAATTGGGGAAGATGGGTCAGTCATCAATTTCCTGTATTCTTCTGGCAAAGCATTAGAACTGTAATACACATGACAGGGAAAAAATCAGCACAGAAAGAATAATCAGACAGAATCCCAAAAGTAAAATAGAAAACAAAAGGAGTTTGGAAAAAAAAATACACCTCGCAGCTGGTAGGGTGCCCATAAGTTGATCAAAGGGTTTGAATGGCTCTCCAAGAAAAAAGGTTATTTCCATCTCATCCAGATCCTTAATATCTGAAGCAAATGGTGCATAATGGTATGGATAAAACCTGAAACAGACAACAGAATTCAAAGTTTAATTAATTGCAGTAAAGAACAGTATCATATAAGCTTACAGAGTAATTGGAAGCTTTTTTTTTTTTTTCATTTGATGAGAAGAGAGAAGCCAAAGCTAAATTTAGGTGTCACATGCCAGAAAATTGGATTATCTGGCAGGTCATGCCTAAAAGCTCTGGGTCAAAACCACATACAGAATGGATAGAACTACATTTCTCAACTTTAAATATGCCCGCTGTCCTCTTCCATTATTATTTTACCAGCATGTCAAAGTCTCATTTATAAAACTTTAAGAACCTACACATTCATAAATAGGTTTGTATGTTTTGTGCACATGCTTGTACTTGAAATTGCAATAAAAAACTTTATGCAAACCAGATAGAAAAAAAGCCAGTGAAAAGAAGCATAATGACTTTCTAGTTTCAGCCATTATTGAACTGACCATTGCCAAGAGCAAACACCCTGGTAGTAATAGCGACAGACCCAACACAGACCTTCCACATACTTCAAAACCTGCACAATCAAATGTTAATTTCATGTTTTTCAGATACATGATTGATCATATAGAAAACAAGTGATGGGGAGAGGGAACAGACAAAAAGGGAAAAAATTAGCAACTTAACAAAAAATTTATGCTCCAGAAATCATATTTTGCATGCCCACCCCGCATTCCAACTTCTCTGTCACTCCATATTTCTATTTGTTATGATGATAATCAATTACTTTTTCTGTGTTTATTTACTCTTTTCTTTTATTTTCTTTTTTTGGTTAAGACAGTGCATAATAGCATTCCATTCAAGGAAAAACGTATAAAATTCCTTGATTTTCGAAAAGCAACCTTAATTTTCTTGGTGTAAATCTGTGCAAGTTCACCTTATTCTATTACACTTTAAATCCAAAGTAAACATAAGATGAGAAATCTTAAAATGAAAAGGTGGAGAAAAATATGGGTTTGGGATGATATTAAACCAAAAACAATCACATCAAAAGGATTTTTCAACATTCATGGAAAAAAAAAATCTCGGGGACTGGAAACTAGAAGCAGATAGCACAACAGTACTTAAAGATCATCCAGATGAACAAATAAATGAATTTCAGAACTGGAAATGGAAAACCAACAGCTAGTTAATAGAACAACCATAAGACCAGGGTCACTCGAAGATCACCTAGCTAAACTGACAACTATAATGAACACCAGCCCAGCCCATGGTGTATCAGTTAGAAAAAGGGATACGAAAGACTCATCTGCATGTATTTCATCATGGCAAGGGATCTCACAATGAAGCACAGAGCATACAACTTGCAGTAAACAAAATATATTTAGAAACGTACATGCGTTTGCAGATTTTATATTGGAGCTAGGGGGGTTGCAGTAAACAAAATATATTTAGAAACGTACAAGCAAACTTGCAGATTTTATATTGGAGCTAGGGGGGTTTTGGGAGAGGAAGGACTGGAGGGGGAGACAGCTGGTTGCCATGAACTACCATGTCCAAACAAACTCTTGCAATCATGGGAAAACCCAGATAATAAACTATATGACTAAGATGTGGAGGTAATTGCATGATGAGGAGAAAGAAACTAACTTACCACATCTTTTCTAACTTTGTCAATCTCCTCTTCATTTGATAAATCAAATTTCTCAGCATAATATCTCTCTTTGTATCCAGGCTCCCCTAATTTAACCTGAGAACAAGAAAAATGAACCGAATTTTATGCCAGGAAAATGGACAGCCAGGAAGACAAAAGACTGGCTTTCAAATGGACTGACCTTGTCCTCAGTTGGCACGCAAATATCAAACAGAAGAGGAGCATGCTAAAGTAAATATTCAATATTAAGACACTCATTACTGAACTAAAATAATCTTTCATTTTTGAACCACAAAATAAAAGCCACATTGATAACAGGTAAAATAAGACATCCATAAGATACAAATTAACCAGTTCAAAAGCAATCATCATTTTTTGAAACATACAAATCTAATATAGAAAATCCCCAGGTCACCAAACACAACATGGGAAGCATATGCTCCTCTAAGGAGCTTTTGACTATTCATGGCAAAGGAAGCCCAAAAAATGAGAGAGAATTGAGGTTACTGTCAAAAATTAAATTTTAATGAATTGATAATAGGCTCATTTTTGTTTAATATATGTCCTAAACAAATTCTCTGCAGGCAAACTCAAATCATAACACATTTATTTAAATCAACATCATCAAATGAAAAAACTTTAACCACAAACCTTATCTACAGGTGGTGCTTGTATCTCTTCAGAGAAATCTCTTCTTGCTTTGAGTTTCATTTCTTCATTATTCTCAAAAGCCTGAAAATGGATAATCCACATAAGTGCAAACAGGAAAAAAAACTGAGAAGACCGTTTGTATATGATTCCAAAGCTCAAAATTTTCCACGGAAGAAAAATAGAAAGAAGAATAAATAAAGTCTTCTTTAGAATGAATGTACAAAATTTTGAAATGAATCTTAGAAAACCAAGCATTTAAAAAAAAAAGGGTGTGTGTGTGTGTTGCGGGCGGATGGGTTGTTCCCTCAAGTTCACCAGCTCCAGCACACAGATCAAAATCCTATTACTAGACCAATTTTCAAAGTGCGTCTTAGACTTTGTACCTTATGGTTCACGAAATCCAATACTACTGGCTAATAGAGATAAAACAGGAGTAGCATATGAGGTTATTTAAGGCTGCATATCCCATGTACTGTATGGATCAGATTTACAGTTACAGATAAGATAAATCATCACCAATATTTTACATAAATTGCCATCTAAACATAAAATGTTTCGCACCAACAAGGTCCAAGAAGAGTAAGCATGCCAATACCAACAATGAATAATAAGAAAACAGACACGTTCACATTAGACCATTCCTTGATAACTGAAGAGAGAAAGATCATGCATAGAGAGAGAAAGAACCTGTTGTATACGAGCCCTCTTCTGAAAGATTTGCTCCTCGTAAACAGCAACAGACTGAATAAAGTGTTCTACTTTATCAAGGAAAACCTGCATACACAAGTTAATTGTAATCAGAAAGTTTATTAGAACTCATGTTAGCAAATAATGGTACAATCATTCTCTGGAGGTAACTCACAATGCAACATAAGCATAAGAAAATGATAATTTAAAAGGGGAAAGAGATGGAAGAACTAGTTTTTGACAAGTCCAACACAGAGCAGGAACTGCATAACCATGTGAATATAGCTGGGCCAGTGAACCTAGAAACAGCAGACGTTATGAGGCTTGGGAAGCTACATCTAAGCCTGTCCCAATCGTTTTTTCAGGACCCAAGCTCAGTCAAGATTGCTTTCATGATATTGGCAACAAAGAGCAATAATAAATAAAATGATTCTACAAGCCAAGTAAGACTTTCAGAACCAAAAACAAACTTCTTTGAAAGTAAAGGAGAAATAAAAAATGTAGTCTAGAATAAATAGGGATCAAGACAGGCCATAACATGCCTATACCCTCACTACAACCCACTGAATATTACAGCACATGTTTGGCAAGGAGGTCATTCTAGAAATTCAAGTTCATAAGTTGAGAACAACCCAAATTTGATTTCCAAGAAGTAAAATAAAAGAGATGCAAACAAAAAGGTTGGAAGCGGGCAACCATGATCTAATTCTAACAGAAGATAAATTAAATGCATCCATAACATATGAACTACCTAATATTTAGAACAATACCATCCAGCAAACATAAAGCCCAAAATCTCATGTTACCAATGATGTCCTCATGTGACAGCTAGTCCACATCAATTCAGATAGCTATAGGATGAAATGGAAGGGTTTAAAGAGTCCAAAATTAAGTCTGAAATTAGAAAATTCAGATGTTAACCTAAACTTTACAGGGTTGCATACAGTTTCCAACTAATCATAATTGAGATAACTGAACGAAGACAGATGTATAGTATAAAATTAGACTAAGGCAGTATTCCAATTCTTTAACAGACTTTGATATAAGAAACGTGAACCAATTCCAATTCCAAAGTATAATCAAAGATAGATGTCATGTAGAGAGCATAAAAAAGAAAATTTACCTCACCCGCAAGAGTAAGATAACCACCCATTGCAGAGAACTCCTTTCTATAAATATGCATCAGTAAGTTTATAGCACCCTGAATCAGAAAAGGAGGTAATGATGAAACTAATAAAATTTAAAGAGTCAAAATACATTGTGTAGACAGCACCAGGAAGAAAAAAGCAGCAAAGAGAAAACCAAGAGGCAACAAGACTGCAAAACAAAATTATAGCCCACATGAATAAAATAGCAATATCTTTCTTTTCTGTTGACAAAACAACAATAGATTGCATCACAAAAGGTAGAAGAGAGAGGTTGGAGAATACGAGACTGTGAGTGTCATTTAATGTTATAGCTTAAAAGCCTCCAAAAGAACTAGATGCAGAGCAACACAAACAAGCTATAAAACAAAAAAACCACTACATCCCACAATAACTGTTTGCTAAGAATTGATCTTTGAAAAATAAACTGAATGGAATTCATCATGTTGTTCAGCTCCAAACTCATTTTTGTAACCATTGCTCATTACTTACATACCTCCCGAATTTCCAATGTTGGCATATGAGGAAGAAAATCATTGCCAACAAAAAAACACATAAACACAAAGTCATCCACTATCTTTTCGAAGTCAATTGCAAATGGTGGGTTTGGAATGTCCAGATCATATTGCAGATATTCTCGCAAAACCCAGATGTTGAGAAACTGTTCAAATAAGGATATGATTTAGAAGTAGCGAGACAAGAGATGGAAAAGAATGGAAATAGTTGATGTCTGTTATTCAACCTGATATTTCTTCTTGTGAATTGGGGTATCATCTACCACATTCCAATCTAAAGCATCATCTCCTTGCTTACCACGACATTCAGCTGCAAGATGACCAGCCTGACCACAGAGAAAACATTTCTCCTGTTGCCCTGGAAATATGACCATCTGTACAATCCAGGAATATAAAATTTATGGATTGAACAACAATCAGATGGAAACAACAATGAAAAATTTAGGAAACTTGAGCTCCAAACCTCTCTTAATATTGAAAAGTGAACCTCATGCGTAGCTAAAGACAGCATAATCAAATCCGCATCCTAATCACAAACAAAATATTCTCATTAGTAGTTAGGTGTCAAATTAATAACAAAATAATAAGACCAGGAAAATGACAATTTGCCTAAAATCAGAAACACACTAACCAGACCATACAGGCAGTGGCGTGTGTTTGGATTGAAACCGGGAATGTTGTGTTGCAATCTTATATAAGACATGATTTTGTGTTCTCCCTCACCAGGAACATTCGCATCAGAAAGAATAACCTTCAAATAATCACCCAATGCAGCCCCATAAATAAATTTAGAGAACACAAAGTATCCTGAAAAGCCAAATGTATATTCAAAAAGATACAGAAGGGATTACTCCATGAACAAGGAATCATCCGATCTACAACAAACTAAGCCAAAGGATGACATCCCTCACACCTTGGTATTCTGCCAGCCTGGATTGTGATTCAATCTACTTTGTATATAATACTGAAGTGCAATTGAAAGAACTGCCATAAATTGAGTGCCAGGTGTTATAACATTAGAATCACATGTTTCAGGCTTCTCTTTAACAGATAAAAGTCCCCCCTTAGCCTCAAACTCTTTCCTCAGCCTTTCTTCTTCAGCTTCCTAAATACGTTATAAATAAAATAACACTGAGATCAACACTTACACAAAAGAGGATCCACTAAAAAAAAACCCATTAAAATATCACAATCTTACTGCTTGAGCAGCATCCTTCGCAGCTCTAAACCGTCGTGACCGTTGCTGGTTCATTTTAGCTCTTGGTGCGACCCCATCTACAATTAACTCACGTAAGAAAAAAAGAATCAACTTTAAATGATTTTAAATTCAATATTACAAAAAAGAAAAAAAGAAAACCCAAATTCAATTAAAAAAAAACCCTACCAATTGCCATAAAAAGTAGCTTCCTTGGACGAACCAAAGCAAATAAATGATCAATGTAAACAAATATAGACTTGAACACATCATCATAAGTAGCAGGTGCAGGCTGTAAATAAAATCAAAAGTAAGAAACCATTCAGCTTATTCAATTACACAGAAAAAATAAAATACAAAAACTCTTCTAAACCCATATCATCAAAGTTGACAAGTGACAGCAATCAAATTGCAAAAACAAAGGAGATCTTGGAAATCTTACAGTATAAATTTCTACATCTATTGAAAATATGAAAATTGACAACATTTAAATATCACGCACAAAACTATCCCATCTTTTAAACCTTACCGAAGCCCTATAACTTGTCTAAAACTGTAAATGCATGTTCGTTTTAAACAATATGCATCAAAATTGATAACAATTACAGTAAACACACACAAAAACACCTCAAGCAAACCCTAACCAAAACTTTACAATCTGCACAAGTATAGGCTTGCAGCAAACACTAACCATCAAAATTTAACAACAGTCAATTACGCTTGCATCAAAATTTAACAAGAATTAAATTCCAAGTTCCTCCTTCAAGACCCTAAAAAACTAACACTTCGACAAAATTATGCAAGTAAAAAGTTTGTGAAAATGGACCTTTCCTTCAGGATGGAAGCAGGGATGGATAATCCCGTTCATATCCAAATACAAATTATCGTACTCGATGCCATTAGGGTTAGGTTTTGAAACATCGATTGGTTTAGAGTTTCCATTCGAATCTTCTTGAGGTTCCTCTTCAATTACATCAACAATTGATAGTGGGTACCGGTCTGCGAGCCACCTGTAGAACGCCGGCACACCCATGGTGGTACTTTCTTGCTAATTCAGGCTCTTGTTCGATCGAGATCGAAGAAATGGAGAGAGTGGTTTCACTTGGGGGTTTTGATTGAGAGGGAGGGATCGGTTTGGCTGTGATAGGTACGGTGCTTGCTGCGGCAGGTGAATGGACGAGATTGCCCTCGTAGATTAGTAAAGGGGGTTCGTTAGGCGTCGTGTCTGGGAGATTGGGTCGAGGAAAGTGTGACTGCGCATAAAAAGTCAAATGTTTTGGCCAAATAATAATTATATATATATATATATATAAAAAGAGTTTTGGAAGAGTAGCATTATTTATATTTATTTTATTGTGGTTCTGTAATGTTGTATTTAATTAACATGGTTGTTCTCGAACATTTATATCGCGGCCCTGTTATGATTCAGAAATGTGTTATTAATTAAATATTATATTTCAGAATCACAATATCAATTATATGTCTAGGAGTTCCGAGAGTTCTGATAGCTCTTCTCATAACCTTCCAACCATAATTCAGTAGCTAAATCCCCATGCATCTTATATATTTTGAAGGGTTATTGTAAGATTTATTGTTGGATTGTATAACAACTTTAATTCGAATGATTATTTAATTTGTTAATTATGCATTTAATTTAGTTAATGACAATGGTTAATCCTATAACCTTAAAATCATAACATTTTTTTTTAGTTAGTATAGAATTTTCTAATTTTAATGAGAGTTTGGCAAAATTTCTCTTCCCAGAATATTATCTTACTTAAAAATACATTCATGTAATTACAATAACTACTCGGCAACATTTTTCATAATTCATGATCACAAGTAACCTTAGGCTTACAATTCAAAACACAGACTTTAGTTATCTTCAGTCGTTGAATTATTATATAAGATAATGTTTTCATGAGATAAATGTAAATAAATAAACATGCATGCATGCATAAAAAAATATAAAACAATTAAACAATGCAATATTTTACTAATTAAAATTTCAAAGTATATCAATATAATACCTCCATTTATTCATATCTATATCATTTACTAAATAATATAATCTCGTTAATAACACAATTGTTGTTAAGTCCTGCCTGAGTGGTACTGTCATTTGCTACAACATTATCAAGAGTTAATGTTTTTTTAAAGTTTGCAATGTTAATAACCGAAGGAATTATTAATTTATCATCCTCATACAAAGTTCACGTGACCTATAATATAGGTATCATAAATATTAAATGACAATAATGCGTGGAAGTTATGAGACACGTCAAAAACGTTATTCAAAAAATACATAAATTATTGTCTACCTGTATCTAGCTCACTTTAATAAAATAATATCATATGTGTTAGATTATTATTATAGAAAAAGATGGGTTTCAGTTTGATGTGTATTTATGCTATTGGAGCTGAATAAAAGGTTAAATTTGAGACGCTGGGAGATGAATAACTCATTTTCTACATGTTAACCAGCAGTTGGAATGCTGTTTTGAGTTGGAATGAAGGAAGACTTGATGCCAACGACATTGTGCAGGTTTATTCCTTCAACCGTGATAACCAGCTGTATCTTGTATTCAAGAAGGTTGTGGACGCAGCAACAGTCAGGAAGGTGATGGATAGCAACCGTGCAAGTAGCTCTACTGGGAACAATGGGGATGGTGCTGTAGAAGAAGTTTAGGCAATATATGTTCCTGGTGATGCAAGTCAAAGATCGTGGACGGTGCTAGCACAAGCCATGCGTAGATTGAAGAGAAAGGTGACAGTGCTAAAACTTGCTAGCCAGGTAGGTTTTTCTTTTATATCATTTTTGTTTTCCTTTTCTAGCAACAGTTTGGCAGCTTGCTTGCGGTCACAGGTTTCCTTTCCGGTGTAGCATCTAGCATAGATTTCATATTAAATTGTTCTTATATGGGCGTGACAGATTAATCTAAAAACTCGAGTAATATCTAATTTTATTTTAAAAAAAATTTTAACCTAAGAAAAGTCTTGAAATAATGTTGTTTCAAGATTAATCTAGTACCTTCCAATCATCAGAAATTTCCTCTTTGGCGTCTCGAATTCATTTTTCTAACCCAACTTGTGCCTTGAATTAGTTTACTAGCCAAACCAGGTTTAGGTTTATCGTTGGTTCCGAGACATCCCATGTCTTAGACGAAGTCCAAGTCTAATATTATTATTAGTACAGAACTATTGAGCTGACGAAAATAAGGTCCAGGCAATGCAATAATCTATAGGCTATCAATTAAAAATTATTACAACCTCGGTGATGCTGTAATTCATCTAGAAAAAAAATAATCCAGTTATATACTCGAGGAATTGAATGAAAAATCTACTGATGGTTTTTTAAAATCTAAAATGATTGGATTATAACTTTTTGGTGATTGTTTAATAGACTTAATTAAGTATTCATGCTACTGCATTCATTTTCCAAAGCAAAGGTAGGTGATACTTTAACGTAAGAATCATGATAAATGCATAAAAAAAATCATCTTTTCATAAATCTAGAGATCATTATCATTAAATAATTAGTATTTTTTTAAAAAAAATGATAAATATGTAAAAAAATATTAAATTCTAAAAATAAAATTGTTTGTTATTGTTTTGTTATGAAATTAATAATTTATAAGAAAATAATATTGTATGTGTATGTTGATAATATATAAATAAGATATTTTTATTACATTAACCTTGTTATTTTACTTAAATAAGAGGTCTGGAAGGTCATTCTATCATAATAATATTATTAAAAGTTAAATATACAATGCACATGCATTAATCAAGAATAAATATTTTTTATATATATTAGAGAATTATATAAATTATATATTAGAATCTTATTTAAGAGTTTAAGTTATTAAATTGAGATAATTTTTTATATGGTATCACAGTTTTGTTTACCAAGTGATCACGAGTTCGAATCTCACCATTTCTATTATATTTGATAAAGATCAAACATAAAATAGTATGGATGTATATAAGTTTCAAGTTAAAAAATTCTTACTTGATAGAATGTATTAAAAAATATATAAATTATATATTAAAGTATCATTTAATAGTTTTAACTACTGAGTAAAGAAAATAAATTTTAAAATTAAAATATTTATACTCAAAAAAATATGTTAAAGAATTATATAAATTATATCTTATAACTTCATTTAATAGTTAAGTTATTAACTAGTAATAATAAGTTTTAAGTTCAAAAATTTTTTATTTAAAAAAATATATTAAAAAACTATATAAATTATATTTTAAAATTTTATTTATCAACTTGTGAAGATAATTTTTATTATTAAATTAAGATAATTCTCAACAATACAAACAGTAAATGTAAAAATAAGATCCTCGCTAAAAACTCGTACTAGTAAAAAATCACAGGGCAAAGTTTTGGGTCCATGAAATTTGTACTCAAGAAATTAGGCTCCGCTGCGCTGACCTAGACACATGGCAAGGACCCAAAGACACCAGCTGTGCGTTTCGTACCCTTTAGATCTAGGAACACAGCCTGAGCCCAAACTCTTTTCCAGGCCCTCCAGAGCTTGGGCAATGGTTAAAAATGGATTTGAACTAGCAAAAAACTATTTAAAAATAATGATAAATCCTGTTCATCACCTATCATGGAAGGCAATCCAAATTATAAACTCAAATTTTAAGCATCATGAGAAAAAGGCAGCGGTTGAAATCAAATAGAAAGGTTGAAAATCTTAAACAAACGTACGAACATGCAGAAGAACAGGTGTTTAATTTCATCCTATATGGAATATATTGTCATGATAAAAGACATAAAAAAGTAACCTTAATTAACTGGCCACATGAATTGCTTTAAAATGCCATAACATCAATATGCTATGGCTTGCTTATGCTAGCACCTTCCATGCATGGCCTGCCCACTTGTACCAACGCCATGCATGGCCTCTACAAATCCTCCTATAACACCATCTCCATTTCCTTGACCAATGCTGCTCGCTCATGGCTAGCTAATTGATCTTCATTCATGAGCTTCTCGACTTCACCTGCATCCTTAACTTTAATGAGTACAAGACAAGGTTTCTTATCACGCCTAAAGGAGTAAATCTTGGACAATATCATTCAACTTCAATGCACTCTAATTCCTAGCCAAAACACCATTCCAATTGGAGGATACCACACAAGAAACATTGTTGGTCATGTGCCACTGCCTCCACCTCATTGTACTCTCATGAACATTATCATCTTTAAGACCCATTTACAAGTTTCACTAATGTACCACTGCTCTTGGTCTGGCACAAGTCCTTCATCTCTCCTCTTCATTCAAAAACTCTTCGCAGTCCTTGACTTGATTGATTCAAAGATATTAAGAAGCATTCCTGGTGCCTGTCCACATCAGTTATGAATATTTGTTTCATGATCCTCGACTTGATTTCAGTGTCCTGCCCTTCTTGATGATCTATCCCAGCTTTAATCTGGGATGAGAGATTGAGTGCGGGATCCAAACCCAGCTTCCTGAAATCTACCCTTACCATATTTTTTCTTTTCTTCGAGGGTACCTTCTCTGCTCCCAGGTACTCCTGATCATCTTCATCATCCTTCCTTTGGCGTTTAAAGATTTTCTCTCTACTTTCGGCCCTTTTTTCTTCTTACCCTTCATTCTTTAATTTCAGACCCCGGTGGCTTTTTTTGAAAAATTTCGATCTAGCCTTTCCCCTCTTTTTCTTGGGTACAAGAAGGTCAAGAGTGTTTAAACATTCACCAACACTGCTATGAGTACTCTTTGCATCTTTTTGATCAGTAGTACTTTGGGTTTTCTCGGAAGTTCTAAACCTTAATTCATCAACATTACTAGCAGTACTCTTGACTTCTTCATAAGTGATGCTTTGGAATCCTCTATTGTAAAGAAACCCTTCTCTATGTTATCTCATTTCCCCGGGCACAAAGCCCCCAAACGAGCTCACAAATTGATGGGCACTGCAACTGGTCATATTGGTGCTGTCCTTGTCCTTCAAAGGCTGTTTTACAGGACAAACATTATTAAAATATTCTTACGACAAGGTTTTCTTGAAAATGTGAGGAAACATGAAGGGGGGAATTTTTTTTATTTTTTTTTTGGCTTTAACCCTGCAACATAGAATAACTACGAAAGCATCATGTTGAACGAGTCTAATTTTAAAATGTATCAGTTGCACACTACTATAAAATTAGCAAATATAAATAGAAATAATGGTAAGAGTTTTGTTGTATATTATAATGAAATTTATTAATTGAATTTTTCATTGCTAAATCTTTTAATAAATTTAATAAGAATATTTTTATGATATATATCAAGAAAATTACAGGAAAAAAAACTAAATAGTTTAATGACATATAAGTTTTACAGACAATGTTGCTAATAGAATTAATTTAACAATAAATTTGTTTCGTGAATATGCTAATGAAATACATCCACCGGTATATACCGATGGCAATGTGGAGAGTATTAAAATGAGATTTAAGAAGATAAATTATTTTTTAAAACCTTAATTTTTTTTATTACATCAAATGTCATTGATATTATTAACTCACCAATAGAATAAACCTATCAATATATTACAAAAAATTAAAAAAAAATTAATATAAATATCACTGTAATTGTTAACTTGCTAATAAAATTACATATTGATTGTTTGTTGGTGATATGCTAAATTATATAAAGAAAATTATCGAGGAAATAAAGCGAGGAATTTATTTTTGACGTGCGTGTTCCGCCTATAAAACTACTACTAAATTTATTAACAACATACTCGCTAACATATCAAAAATTGTAAACAAGCATTTTTCTATTGGACATTTCCATTCATCATCTCATCAGTAAAACAATCACATATGAAATGTTGTGTTGTATGTGCTAATCTTTTCAATACCTGGATGGTATCTGAACATCCCTAATTTGAAAAAAAAAATATTATTATCATTAGTCTTATATTAGATTAGCTGATATTTCAATAGGCTTTTTCATGAGAAAAAAAAAGAATAAAAAAATTATAAAGCTTTAATTTTAAAAAATAAAATTAGATATAAAAATATGATTTTAGACGATACTTAATATCGACATGACTTTATATATTTCTCATCAATGAGTCAAAATAGATAACTGCTTATGATTATATAATTTTTAGACTTCGTTAATTTTTTAAACTTTAATATTTTTTGTATTTTTTTAATATTTTACAGGAACACAATTTATTATGAATTATAATAATTTGCTCCAAACCAAGAAATAAATAAATACAAGGATATTCTTTATAAGCTGAAACTATCCCATATACAAATAATTTATTTTGACATGAAATGGATACATCCACAGACGCCAGGCTTAATTTCTTAGATGATAAAACATGGAAAACCTTTTACAGTATCGTTAACAATGGGCATCAGTAAAATTTAACAACTCTCTACTGTCCTTGATGAAATGCCACGAAAGAAACCTTGGAGCCTACATGAAATAAGAAGAAGAAATAGACATTAAAAAACCTCGAAGATGAGTTTAATTAACCCTCTTGCCAATGAGTTTATTAATGTAACATTCGTGATGAAAATTTCAAACTTGGTTGAGCTAACCAGATTTTTAATGATTCAAATTATTGTGTTAACTTCTATTACTGAATAATCCATGTTACTTCTGCTCAGTGAATCCATCAATTATTGTGTTTTTTTATTAAAATAAAAATTAAGGAGCTAGAGATTAGAGAAGGATAATGAATCCCTTCTATGTTTATTTATTTATTTTATTTTAAATCCTTTTAAATTTATATTTAACTGTAATTTTTTTAAATATCAAATATATTTGAGAAAATAATGATAAATTCCAGCCAGGACACTTCTTGTCAACTACGACACTTCCATATTTAAAAATAATAAAAATTTAAAAGTCGAATCAATCTTTCTTTCTTATTCATAATCATCACAATTCATTTTCTGAGGAGTAGAGTCTGGGATCAGTGGATGCCCATAGTAACAGAGCCCGCGGTATTCTTACTTGCTAGTTGCTAAATAAGAGACATCGCCCATTTTATATACTTCTACTTGGAGGGAATCAATATTAAACAGTGAAAATTAAATGCACGGTCAGCAGAAACACGAGCTGTTAGAGATTATCACATCATTATTATATACATGTAAAATCATGAAGTTTACACCCCTGATATTACTAGCAAGGAGTTCCTCATTTCTAAAAGTCGCTCTCTCTCTCCATAGTAGCTTCAAACCTTCAATTAAATCCTGAGAAGGGGTTATATTTAAGTTTGGTTTCTGGTAATTACTGGTTCAAACCCTATAAATCTTAAGATTGTTGAAAATTTATATTGTTGTTAATTTTAGAACTCGTTAACGATTAATTCTGATAGAGTTATTTTACAGGGGATGCATATAATAGTAGCTGTCCATGACTTCGTGACATGGATTCCTGACAGTGACGATAATATAATACTCCACGGAGAATTCCTGAGAACCACAGCAGACACGTCTTGATCATCAACAATAAATTACCATTGTTTCGCGTTTTCTTTTCTCCGGGAAGTAAAAGATGTCTTCGCATCCACTTATACCAGGGAAGTTAAAATAAAATAAAATCATATAGCCTGTAAAAGTGAAATAATATAAATATTATAGATGATAATAAATATATAAAATTAAGAAAAAATATCATGAATTAAGTGGCAGGTCGGAATTGTTAAAACTTTGTCAACCTAGCTCAATTTATGCATCCTACACAACTCATTGTTTGTTATAACTAAATTGATTTTTTCATTCTAGACATAATATATTTATAATATATATAAAAAAGGAAAAAAGGTAGGCCGTTCGGATCAAACTTTCTCTTAAATAGATTTAGTTTATAATTTTTATTTAAGATAATCCATAATTACGTCAAAGAAGACAAGGAAAAGGCAAAAACAAAGGCGAGTGGAATTGCCTGTTACAAACAAAGACAAGACAGCCGAGGTCAAGCAAAAGCTTGACTCTTACTATCACACTAGAAACTAAACCTTTGACAACTCCGCTTACAAAAATTAAATTAAAATAAATTTGTATAAAAAATATGCTAAAGGATCACTATATATCACCCTATTGCTCTTCCATTGCAAGAAGCTCCCTACCTTCCTTGTTCTCTCTCTATATAGATTGATAAAGATTTCTTGGTAAGTTCTCTTAAGTCCATTGTATATCTAACTTTCTTTCGTTTCTCTGTTTTTTCTTGTAAGAAAGATTGTGGCCTGGAAACTTACATTTTTTAAAGTTCAAGAATCTCAAGGTTTATGTTTAGCTTTTCTCAATTTTTACTCTTTGATATTATACGTGTTGATGCTGGATTTTAGAAGGTTTAGTTGTTCATCAATCCATGGATTTTGGTGAAGGGTTCGCGGAGTGTATGTGAGTGTTATTGTGGTTTTTTAAAATATTTTTTTTTAATTGTTAAGATTTGTTTTTATATAATAGTATATTAAAAAAATTAAATTCAAATAAATAAAAAAATTTCGGTCAACTTCCATTTAAGTTGTACTATGAAACAAGGAGCTATGAGGAAAGAATTTTTTTTCTGGGTTAATGCTATATATTTTTTTGGTTTAGAATATTTGTTTTTGTGGGTGCACAGTTTCCCAAAAGAAACTTGGAGTTCCTGAATCACTTCCTTATAAACTAAATTGTGTTTTGGTGAATTGTTCAAATTGTTGCAGTATCTGCTATTTTTTCTGTACAGGTTTGTCCTTTTTAGCTTCTTTTTTTTGTTGATCAATGTGTTCTATGCTTGTGCAGTAACCGGAACAAAAAATGGCAGAGGAGAAGGGTTCAATTGCCAAAGATGTTACTGAAGTAAGTTGACTCCATTGCCATTTCAAAAATTGTTGAATTTGTTCTTGAGGTGTTTTGAAATGGGAGCCCTGGCTTATATATTTTTTTGTACGTGGTCCAATATAGCTTATTGGTAAAACACCATTGGTGTATCTCAACAATGTTGTGGATGGTTGTGTGGCGCGTATTGCTGCAAAGCTGGAGATGATGGAACCTTGCTCAAGTGTCAAAGATAGGTATTGGTTAGATTTCTGTTGTTGTTTGTTGGAAAGTTGAGATCGGTATGCTTTATATATTAACTTGGCTATGATCAGGTTTATTTGGTTGACAGGGCCGAAAATCTTCCTTTTCTGCCGAAATTTAATATGTTTCTGTTTCTGGGTACTTCAAATGTGTTTCTGAATCCAATGATGGAATTGGATTTGCTCAACAAGCAAAAATGGGGCCTTTAGAAAATCGTCATTAATGAGATTTTGGTTTGCTCAGCTTGATATAATATGATACTCTTCTTGTCTTTTTTCCCTTGTTTGTAGGATTGGGTATAGTATGATCACAAATGCAGAGGAGAAGGGTCTAATCAAGCCGGGTGAGGTTGGTGATTCAATCCTAATTGATCAGATAGGATACATAAATTTTAAGTCCAACTTAGGTTTTTTTGCTTTGAAATTGAGTGATATGTTATCTATAGCTATTGAAAATTGATCAATACATGTCTTGGCTTAAGACGTGATTGCATCAGAAAATCATTTTCCGCTGGCAGATATGATACAATAATGGATATTTAATTATTAGTTGTCAAGCCTTGTAATGACCTAGTCCAGACGTTGACAGTCAACTGATCCGTTTTCTGTTCAATGCATAGAAAATAACGTGAATGTCATTACGAAGGTACTTGCGTGTTGACATGGTTTTCTTTCTTAATGCTGAAGAGTGTCCTGATTGAGCCTACGAGTGGCAACACTGGTATAGGGCTGGCATTCATGGCAGCTGCTAAGGGCTACAGGCTTATCATTACCATGGCTGCTTCAATGAGTCTAGAGAGAAGAATGGTTCTCCTTGCTGAGTTGATCCTTACTGATCCTGCCATGGGCATGAAGGGGGCTGTTCAGAAGGCTGAAGAGATATTGGCAATGACTCCTAATGCTTATATTCTGCAACAATTTGAAAATCTTGCCAACCCAAAGGTGCCATTTGTTTTCATTTCACATGTTTTCTGACTTGCTGATTTGAGAGAATTGCAATCATACTGATGTTGCCTGGTCAGATTCATTATGAGACAACTGGACCATAGATGTGGAAAGGGTCAGGTGGGAAAGTTGATGCCTTTGTTTCTGGGATAGGGACTGGGGGAACAATAACAGGTGCAAGGAAGTATCTCAAGGAACAAAACCCTGATATAAAGGTTCACTTCTCCCCATTGCTTGATTTGGAATGGAAGTCTTTTTTTTTTCCTTTGGTATTGATAGTTTCTTTATTGTTTCTTATCTTGGCGTTTATTCTTTCCTTTTCGTGTTTAGATTTATGGTGTAGAACCAGTTGAAAGTGCAGTGTTATCTGGAGGGAAACCTGGTGAGTCATGGTTTCTGGGACATTCATTTGCTTTTGTTCTTTTACAAGAACCTACAATTCAAATGTTGTTAACTTGATCACAAACCATACAGTCCAGTTAAACAGTGATTAGAGTTATGCAAAAGCTCATTGATTCTATGGATCCAACCTTTTTCATACGCTAAAACAAATAATAAAGCTCACTGATTCTATGGATATAGGATCCTGGTCTAATCTTTTTGACTTTTACTTTGTCAGATTAGCAAAGTATATGCATTAGGAGTTATGTTGTTTTACGTTTGAATAATTTCCCAATTGTTGTTGGAACTTCTAAGCCATCTGTCTTGCATTCCTTTAAGATAAATATTCAAAACCTTGCACAACATTTTTCACAATTGGACATGTCCTATACGATTCTGTTCTCTTGAAGTAGCTGCCTTTTCCATGTAATCATATTGGACTGACATTATCATTGTTTTCTGGAATGGATCCAAAGTCCACATAAGATCCAGGAAATTGGCGCTGACTTCATCCCTGCGGTTTTGGATGTCAGTTTACTTGATGAAAGTGTTCAAGTAAGTCTGTGCTCTCTTACATAATTCCCAAAACGTATTGCTAAAAATCCATCATATACAAATCCAGGTTCCTCAAGTCTAATCTTTGTCGCATGCTCTGATTTATTCCTTGAGAGAAAATACCGTTTGTTTTTTGTTTCTTCATTTTCATTGCCTTGCTGCACTCGTACCTGAGAGACTTGATCATTATATGACTTTGCAGATATCAAGTGAAGAAGCCTTAAAACAGCAAAGCTTCTTGCCTTGAAAGAAGGATTGCTGGTAAGCTTACAAGTATTTGATATTTGTTACAAGAAGGAACCCGGAACTGTACGGCACTCCACTCTGTTAACTGGATCATATTTTCTAGGTTTGACTTTAATCAAGAATTCTTTTGAGGGCATCATGTGGATTTCAGGTGGGGATATCATCTGGAGCTGCTGCAGCTGCTGCCATTGAGATAGCAAAGAGGCCTGAAAATGCTGGAAAGCTTATTGTTGTAAGTTTGATTTTCTTCCTTTTGAAGTAGATCTATGGGCACCTTGATAATGAGCCTGCTGTCCAAAGCTACCCCGTAGACGAAACAAATTTGTTTCCAGATAGTAAAGATCATTGCCAATCTAGCAATCATTTCCCTTGATATTTTTGTTGACGAAATTATCCATTCAAATAATGAATGATCTTGAACGACTATATGTAATAGAAATCTTCAAGCATAGTAATATTCTATGGCAAATCTTAGCAGTGTTGCATTTAACAGATGTCGCGTCTTTCTGAACTGAGCATCTTACCATTCTTTCTAATGTAAACAGGTGATCTTTCCTAGCTTTGGGGAGCGTTACCTATCCACCGTGCTTTTCCAATCGCTGAGGAAGGAGGTGGGGAACATGTTTTTTGTGCCTTGAGGTGGAGAGCATGGCTTATATGAGCCTGATGCGGAGGCTTTTCTGCTCTGTGTATGTGTATTGACAAAGGGCTTATGGGATGGATTAAGAAATTTCAGTGTGTTGTGAGATGAAACAAAGTCCCGTTGATGGTATATTATGTCATGAAAAACCGTGCAATTGTTGAGTTCAATTGGATGTAATGAATATATATTCGAAAAAATATATAGATATGAATAGCAAGCAGAATGCTTCTCAAGTAGCAGAATAATTATAAGCATGACACAACCAGATCACACGCAATTGTTTGCAGAAATAAAGTGTGCTATAAATTAGAACAATGTACATAGCAATTTCCATATCTCACTTGAGTGAATCTCACTTTCAATTTGACATGAAAAATCCTATTAATCATGTTTGAAACAATTTTCAACAGAGATTTCAGATGCAATTCACGCTGTTCCTCATTATTCCAGTTGATCTCGGAACCTTGGACTGGATATATCCATATCTCAGGCATCAACATTTTAAGTGATGAAATTTCAAGGAGGAAAAATTCAGTAAAGTATGAAACTAGATTTGGACAGGGGCCGCGACTTGCGCAGCCCCCCCAACCATAAATTATGACGTAGGCTCTCCCTCTTGGGGAGACCTTAAGCCAGCACCCATCCTCAGTGCAATGGACGTCACTGACCTAGACCATGGACCTTCCTGATCGCCCATTGACCCCATCCAGGTAAGTATGTCTCCAGTTGCGAAGGGCTTCTAATTTATACCACATGCGTTATGAGCCACCTTGTGTTTCATTCATGTGGGATCTGACTTTGCAAGTGGGAAAACAAGGTAATAGATTATGGCCTTGTCCTTAAAACCACAATGGAGATCGATTTAAAAAATAAGAAGTATATTTGCATCCAAAACAGTTACCTGCCCTGTTTTTATTAGTCAAGCAATTGTAATCCTTAGGTTTGAATGCCACGATCTCAATTTAACGAAGAGTCAGTGATATGTACTTAAGGAGTTTTGGAAGGAGATAGTCAATGTGAGAGCTATCTCTGTATGCATACAATCAGTATAAAATCTTGTCTTAATTACAATATATTGTGTCTTAAAATACAGGACTATCATGTACACATAACATGATATTAGGGATAGCAAATTACTATTTTCTATTAGTCCTCGCTCCTATATTTAATAAGCAATGCTCCAATGGTGTTTATCAACAAAGTTGTGGATGGTTGCCTAGTCAGCATTGCCGGCGAGCTAGAATGATGGAACCTTGCTCTAGTATTAAAGACTGGCATATCAATTTGTCTGCTTTAGTTATATTTATTTCACTGTATGCTTGTCTTTTGCCATACACGGAGCACACTATCTTGCCTTGGAAATGATAGGATTGTACATTTATCAATCATGTAATATTGCATAAAAAATGATTATAGACGCAGAAGACAAGGGCTTGATTACTACAAGGTTAGCAACAAAAATTGCCAAGTAATAAAATCTTGTTGGTTGGGCTGGTTAGTAGGGCCTCGATTACATTCATGAAGCATTGGAAGTGCATATAGAATGGATATCTCAAGACTAGCAGTCGCATATGATGTAATCACATGAAAATTATGACCTATTGCCCTTGTTTCTGGGTATGTTTGATCAAAACTGGTTGAAGAGCGTCCCCGTTGTGTCTACAACTGGTAATGACACTAGCACTAGATTAGCCTTCATCGGTGCAGTGAAGGGATGCAAAGTTATCCTCATCTTGACAGCTTCATCGACAGACCCTGCCAAAGGTTATTGATGAGGTTCCCGATTAGTCAGAGGAAATATGATAGGCATGACATGCGTGTTTCAACTAAACATACTTTACATAATGACACATGGTCTGAATTTAAGCTTTGAACTAGGATTGTCAGGGCTCTTCTTAAAAGGGAAGAGAACCCTCCAAAAATAGGCGTATGCCACTATCAGCGGAGAACACATGGTAATCTTTAGTAAAAGGTGAAAGAATAGCTCGCTTTGTGCTCACAGCTTGGCTGCGTACCTTTCATTAGCAGTTTGCTTAGATTTTTATACAAACTTGATTCTAGCTCATTTCCTTCTTCTGTGACGTGGGATATTTCATAATCTTCTCCCTATATGCTCACACGCTAGGACACAAACAGACCATTTGATGATATCAAGAGCTAGAGTGGGAAATCCAAGATCAGTAAAGTATGATTTCATGAAAGTCAAACTGCTAGCAGAATTAAAGCATGTCTGATCAGTGCTTAAAACTGTGATTTAAACACCAACGGATTTTTCCCTCTATGGACTCTTATGGATTTGATTTATACGTCCAACTTCTTCTGCTGAACTTTCCTTCTATTAATTTCAAGGTCCTATTAACAGGTATCAAGTGACCAAGCTAGAGACACTTTCCATTCTAGATTGCTCCCATGGGTAGGGATATCATCTGGTGCCACAGCAGCTGCTGCAATGAGGAAAGAGATTTTTTGGTTAAAAAAGCAACCTCAGAGGCTTTCCTACACCCACTTTACTAGAGACCCAATACAATGGTTGTTTCCGAATGATTTGAGCAAATTGGACATGCGTTTTTGGAAGTTTGTGAAGCATTCCATTCCAAGTTCTTGAACACAAGAATGGACCTCAAACACTCTTTAGCTGGATAAAATTTATTACCTGTAAGAAGAATATCACTTAATTGGTTAGGAACTAGAACTGGACAGGGGCCGCGACTTGCGCAGCCACCCCCTACCACAAATTATAACGTAGGCTCTCCCTCTTGGGGAGACCTTAAGCCAGCACCCATCCTATGTGCAATGGACATCGCTGACCTAGGCCATGAACCTTCCTGACCGCCCATGGACCCCTTCCAGGTAAGTATGTTTCACCGTTTCTTCGTGCTTTGTATTTATATGCGTAGCCCTTCTGTCTCTTCTCCTGTGTAACCAATGTGATAGATATAGGTCAAACAAACATGAGCCGGCGTTGAGTTCACCTCCAACAACCTTTCTACTGGTCTTGTTTTACAACATGCTATTATCAATTCATCATAGCTTATTCACGAACCAATTATTTATTAATAGGAGATTGGAACTGTCTGTCAGCAACAAAATTGATATATCATAGCTTCTTGTGCTGTACTTTTGCTGGCCGGAGAGGATTTGGTCTTTGCTTTTACAAATCCTATGTTTCAGAGTTCTATATGATCAAGAAAAGCTCTTCCATTAGGACAAAAACTCCATGTCCCTTTATGGTAAGGCAGAACTCTGAACAACAATTGTAAGTGCCCTTCTCCGTGGAAAGAGAACCCTCTGAAAGGCCTATGTTGAACCACAGCACCTTAACACGCCCACATTTCAATACATGACCCCATTGATGGAACCAGAAACAGACAGGTAAAAAGTGCAAAAACAATAAGAACAATATGAGAAAAAAATTCATTCTGATTTCTTGTTCACTGGCTCTAGACAGTTTGACGTTTATGTCCTGTCAAAACCTACTTCAAGAATTCTTTCCTGAACTCCTGGAGTTCCTAAGACAAAATAAAACCCAGACAGAAGCAAACTTTCAAAGCTTTAAAAACAAATCGTACTTCACAGAAGACACTAATTTATAGCTCAAATTTGATGACTCGAGTTGACAGGGGCCGCGACTTGTGCAGCCCCCTCAACCATAAATTTTGACGTAGGCTCTCCCAGCTTGGGGAGACCTTAGACGAGGACCCCTCCTAAGTGCAATGGAGGTCACTAATCTAGACCATGAGCCTTGTTGATCGCCCATCGATCCCGTCCAGGTAAGTAAATTAAACCGTTGCTTCATGTCTCCTATTTATACCCTCAGCCCTGTGTCTCATCACTTTTTTATTCGTTATGGGATATACTTGGGTGATTTGTTTCCATATCAGTTTGAATCGAATCTCACAAACCTCGAGGTTGTGGCAAATGACCTGCCATTAGCACCAACTTTCAAACTTAGCTTTAATGTTCTTGAGCCATGCTGGTTTGTTGGGGTTTTGTGAGCCCTCCAAGGAAATCAAAGAACTAGACTATCAGAGGCCTTCGTTGGGATTTTCCCATGAATCGAAAACCTTTTCTTGTTTCAATAATGGATAACAACCGATGAGGAAGTCTCTTGAGTACGAGATAACCTTTTGAATTATATCTCTGAGGTGCTATATGCTCCTAGTATTTGCAAGAATGTGAGACAATTTTCAGAGCAAGGACATGACTTACACTTTAATGGTAGAGGTCGTACAAGTAGCGATTAAGAAAAAGGAGTAGCAATCATTTGTTTCCCATATATCAATTTATGATATCTTTTCTTGTCATGAATCTGGACATGGTTTGATGTGTGTTATATAATAAAAATTTACCTTAGACCTTTTGGGCAGAAGGCTATTTATGTTTTGAATCCAAGGAATGTTCATGTCAAAACCCGACATAACGCTTAGAATAGACGAAAGCCAAACATCAGTCACAAGCCAGAGAAGATTATTCTTATTGGATAAAGCTATGAGACCATAGATATTCATGCCAGAATTTCAGATTTGCAAGGCAAAATTTTGAGCTAGGATTGTCAGGGGCCTCCTTCGAAGGAAGAGAACCCTCCAAAAACAGGCGTACGCCGAGATATACGGCGAGAGCACGATATTCTTTAGTAAAAGGCGAAAGAATAGTTCGCTCTGTTTTCACCGCGCTGCTGCGTGCTTGTCGTTTGCAGCTTGCTTTGGGTCTTATAACCTATTGCTTCTAACCCATTTCCTTCTTCTGCGAGGTGGGATATCTCATAATCTTCTTCCTAGACGCGCAACTTGACACTACGACACAAACAGACCATTAGATGAAACCACGAGCTAGAGTGGGAAATGCAAGATCATAAAGAATGATTTCATGAAAATCAAACTGCTAGCAGAACTAAAGCATGTCTGATTAGTGTTTTAAAATATTGATCTGATAAGCGGTACTTAGTTTTTGCTTCATCAGTGTTCTGTGAAGCCAAACCATCTTAATCAAAAATGGTGGGAGAAGGTGTAGTCATCCTTAGTCAAAAATGGTGGGAGAAGGTGTAGTCATCCTTTTACACCTTAGTCAAAAATTGTATGCACCAAATTAGTGTTATTTGCCTAACTCCTTGTCTTTTGCATGGATACTTGCGTATAAATAGGCAATGCATCCAAGCATTAGATATATTACAAGAAAAGAGGAAGAGAGGGTGAGGAGAGAGTAATCCCACAAAATTGTGAGGTATTTGTGAGATAGTAAGTGAGGTGTTTTCTCCTAATAATAGAGAGATTTTGTTGTTCTCCTATTAATAGAGAGAAGTTGTATTCCCACATTACTTAGTAAAATCCTTCTATATTTACCCGTGGAAGTAGCCAAATTGGGTGAACCACGTAAATTCTTCTGTGTCGTTTCTCATTTTATCTTGTCCCTTACCTTTTGTCTTATCGGGTTTGCATGCCAGCATCCTAACAGTGGTATCAGAGCATCTTGGTTGGTGTTGTTAATACACAAAAGTTATTTGTGTATATGGTTACTATTCACGTATACAACACTATTCATCCATACGATACTGTTCACATACGTTACTGTTGGCGTATATAGAAAGTCAGTGCGGTGATTAAATACAGTCTAGAAATTCTATCTAAGGAGATTGGGTTTTAAGCGGGACCGTTTGTGACCCCTCCAATCTTTCCTGGAACTTACTTAGTGAAGTATTATTCACACGATACTATTTCTATATACGTTACAGATCTGTGAAACGGTGATAGTTGAATAGATTTCACAGATCTTAGTGAATACCAGCAAAGTACGAGATTAAGAGGTTTAATGGGAGCAATTTCTCACTGTAGAAAATGAGAATCAAGGCAATCTTAAGAAAAGACAATTGCTTGGCAGCAATTGGGGATCGACCCACGGAGATCACTGATGATACAAAATGGAATGAGATGGATGGCAATGCTATTGCTAATATATATTTAGCATTAGCCGATGAAGTATTATCAAGTGTGGCGGAGAAGAAAACAGCTAAGGAGATATGGGAGACTCTAACAAAGCTATACGAGTCCAAGTCTTTGCACAATAAGATTTTCTTAAAGCGGAGACTTTATACCCTTCGAATGGTAGAAACCACATCGGTGACTGACCACATCAACACAATAAGAACTCTATTTTCACAACTCACTACATTGGGTCAGCAAATAGAGGAAAATGAACGTGCAGAGCTTCTACTTCAAAGTCTTCCTGATTCGTATGATCAACTCATTATCAACTTGACAAATAATATCCTCTCAGATTATCTAGTCTTCGATGATGTTGCAGCTGCTATCTTGAAAGAAGAAAATAGGCGCAAAAACAAAGGAGACAGAAACAGTTCAAACCAAGCAGAGGCATTATTGGTGTCAAGGGGAAGATCAATAGAGCGTGGCTCTAGTGGGAGTCAAAGGCAAGGGAGGTCCAAATCAAGAAGTAAGAAGGCTGTGAAATGCTACAATTGTGGCAAAAGGGGGCACTTCAAAACGGATTGTTGGTTTAAAAAGGGTATAGAGAATGCTGTAGAGTCATCAAAATCTCAAGGATGTGTTGCGAGCACCTCAGAAGATGGAGAGATTTTATATAGTAAAGCAGCAACAATGTCTACAGATAAAAAAGAGCTCACTGAGGTCTGGCTAATGGATTCAGGAGCAACATGGCATATGACTCCTAATCGAGATTGGTTCCATACATATAAACCTATCTCTGGAGGCAAAGTGTTCATGAGTGATAATCATGCTTTAGAGATTGTCGGCATTGGCACCATCAAATTGAAGATGTATGATGGCTTAATTCGTACTATTTCAGAAGTACGACACGTGAAAGACTTAAAGAAGAATCTTTTATCTATAGGACAATTTGATAGTCTTGGTTGTAAGATCCGAACAGACAATGGAATCATGAAAATCATCAAATGAGCGCTGGTGGTTTTAAAGGCAAGAAAAACAGTTGTAAATGTATTTGCATTAATGGGAGAAACACATCATGAGGCAGAAGCGTCAATCGCATCAGCCAGTCCTACAGAATAGAAAACAATGATGTGGCATCAAAAACTAGGTCACATGTCAGAAAAAGGTTTAAAGGTTCTCTTTGATCAAAAGTTACTCCTAGGCTTACAAAGGTTACTTTACCTTTTTGTGAGCACTGTGTTACAAGTAAACAACACAGGTTGAAGTTTGGCACATCAACAACTAAGAGCAAATGCATCTTAGACCTGATTCACTCTGATGTTTGGCAAGCACCGGTTGTATCCTTGGGAGGAGCAAGATACTTTGTATCATTCATAGATGACTTCTCCAGGAGATGTTGGGTGTATCCAATTAGAAGGAAGGCAGATGTGCTTACAGTCTTTAAAATTTTCAAAGCGCGGGTAGAACTTGAATCTGAAAAGAAGATCAAGTGTTTGAGGACTGACAATGATGGAGAATATACCAGTGATGAATTTGATAACTTCTGTCAACACGAAGGTATCAAAAGGCAGTTCACAACGACATACACTCCACAGCAAAATGGAGTGGCAGAGCGAATGAACAGAACTCTATTAGAAAGAACAAGAGCAATGTTGAAGGTTGCAGGTCTAGGAAAGTCATTCTGGGCAGAAGCAGTCAATATCGCCTGTTATGTGATAAATCGATCTCCATCAACTGCAATTGAGTTGAAGACACCGATGGAGATGTGGACTGGAAAACCAGCTGATTATTCTCGATTGTATATATTTGGAAGTCCTGTGTATGTGATGTACAATACACAAGAAGTTAGCAAGCTGGATTCAAAATCCAGAAAATGTGTATTCTTGGGATATGCTGATGGAGTGAAGGGGTATCACTTGTGGGATCCCACTGCCCACAAGGTAGTTATCAGCAGAGATGTCATATTTGCAGAAGGTAAAATGCAAATGGAAGAACATAATAGCATTCTAAGAGAGACTACAACAGTCCATGTGGAAAATACTCAGAATCATACTTCTTCTGAAGTTGTACCAGAGCATGGAGAGCAAGAACAAATAGAGTTTGAAACTTCTGAAGTTCAGCGGTCGACTCGTGAAAGAAGACCACCGGCTTGGCACTCAGAATATGTTACTGAAAGTAACATTGCATACTATCTTCTAACAGAGGATGGAGAGCCATCAACTTTCCATGAGGCTATCAAAAGCACAGATGTATCTATGTGGATGACAGCAATGCAAGAGGAGATTGAAGCTCTGCACAAGAATAATACTTGGGATCTTGTTCCGCTACCACAAGGAAGAAAGACCATTGACAACAAATGGATTTACAAGATAAAATGTGATGGAAATGATCAAGTGAAGCGGTATCGTGCAAGATTGGTGGTGAAAGAATATGCTCAGAAAGAAGGAATAGACTTCAATGAGATATTTTCTCCGGTGGTACGACTTACGACAATCAGAGTAGTCTTGGCAATGTGTGCTATATTTGATCTTCAATTGGAGCAGTTAGATGTGAAAACTGCATTTCTTCATGGAGAACTTGAAGAAGAAATTTATATGCTCCAACCAGAGGGTTTTGCTGAAACAGGCAAGGAGAACTTGGTTTGTAGGTTGAACAAATCTCTATACGGTCTCAAGCAGGCGCCGAGGTGTTGGTACAAGAGATTTGATTCCTTCATAATTAGCCTTGAGTACAACAGACTCAATTCAGACCATTGTACATATTACAAGAGGTTTGAAGAAGATTTCATCATTTTGTTGTTGTACGTGGATGATATGTTGGTGATAGGCCCCAACAAAGATCGAGTCCAAGAATTGAAGGCACAGTTGGCTAGGGAGTTTGATATGAAGGACTTGGGACCAGCAAACAAGATTCTAGGGATGCAAATTTACCGAGACAGAAGTAAGATGAAGATTTGGCTTTCTCAAAAGAATTATTTAAAGAAGATTTTGCGACGCTTCAACATGCAAGATTGTAAGCCAATTTCCACCCCACTTCCTATTAACTTCAAATTATCCTCAAGTATGTCTCCTAGCAATGAAGTAGAGAGGATGAAGATGTCTCGAGTACCGTATGCATCAGTAGTGAGAAGTTTAATGTTTTCCATGATATGTACAAGACCAGACATTGCACAAGCAGTGGGAGCAGTTAGTCGATACATGGCAAATCCTGGTAGAGAGCATTGGAATACTATTAAGAGGATCTTGAGATATATCAAGGGTACCTCAGATGCTGCATTATGTTATGGAGGATCAGAATTTACTATCAGAGGATATGTTGATTCTGATTTTGTTGGTGACCTTGAGAAAAGGAAGTCTACTACAGACTATGTGTTTATAATTGCAGGAGGAGCTGTGAGCTGGATTTCTAAACTACAGACTGTTGTAGCATTATCCACAACAGAAGCTGAGTGCATGGCAGCTACACAAGCTTGTAAAGAAGCAATATGGATGAAGAAACTTATGGAGGAGCTCAGGCACAAACAAGAGAATATTCTTTTGTATTGTGATAGTCAAAGTGCCTTGCATATTGTAAGGAATCCAGTGTTTCATTCAAGAACAAAACACATAGATGTTCAGTATCACTTTGTTCGTGAAGTGGTGGAAGATAGAAGTGTAGATTTTCAGAAGATTTACACAAAGGAAAACCCAGCAGATGCTTTGACGAAACCGGTCAACACTGATAAGTATATAGGGTGCAGTTCCTCTTACGGCCTAACAGAAACATAAGCAACATAAAGATGGCAAGTATAGAAAGGATAGAAGAAGCACAAATGATCAAATGTGAAGACTTGATTAAATCATCAAAGTCTTCAAGTGGGAGAATGTGAAGCCAAACCACCTTAGTCAAAAATGGTGGGAGAAGGTGTAGCCATCCTTAGTAAAAAATGGTGGGAGAAGGTGTAGTCATCCTTTTACACCTTAGTCAAAAATTGTATGCACCAAATTGGTGTTATTTGCCTAACTCCTTGTCTTTTGCATGGATACTTGCGTATAAATAGGCAATGCATCCAAGCATTAGATATATCACAAGAAGAGAGGAAGAGAGGGTGAGGAGAGAGTAATCCCACAAAATTGTGAGGTATTTGTGAGATAGTAAGTGAAGTGTTTTCTCCTAATAATAGAGAGATTTTGTTGTTCTCCTATTAATAGAGAGAAGTTGTATTCCCACATTACTTAGTAAAATCCTTCTATATTTACCCGTGGAAGTAGCCAAATTGGGTGAACCACGTAAATTCTTGTGTGTTGTTTCTCATTTTATCTTGTCCCTTACCTTTTGTCTTGTCGGGTTTAACATGCCAGTATCCTAACATGTTCGTCTGAAGATTAGTAGGCATCTTGTAATTCATTCTCGAATGTTGTATGCACTTCATTTCGCTTCCCCTGTTCTCCTTGAGGAATTTCCCTGCACCAGATTTTATCACTCGACTGAGGCATCAACTTTCCCTCCTGAGGCTGTGCCTGACACAAGAACACTTGTGGATTATAAGGGCTATCAGATTGCCGAAGTATATAACCAAATTTTACCTCGAATGGTGCTAGCAAGCTAAAGTTATTAGAAATAGGGAATCTTTTTATTAGACTGTAACTTATTTACAGAGTTTATAGACATATCTGCTAAACATTTCACGATGTACCGGAAAACGTCCTATTTGCAATGAAAGACTAACCTAGACTACTAGCCTTCTTGATCACTCATTGATCACTTGGAGGTAAGAACGGCCAACGTTCTCTCTTTTTTCTTGTTTTCCAAAGTGGAGTATCATGCTAAATAAAGCTAGCTTGCCTCTCCAACAACCCTTTTGCTGGCCCTAGTAGAAAATGATTTTTATCATGGCAAGTCAAGAGCCAAGTTGTCGGAGAAGGATTCAAGACGTAACAAAAAGAAAAAAGATTCAAAACTTTTGTGTGAATAAAAGAAGATTGTTTATGGGAATCAAATTCAAGAACAGATTTGTTAATGTCATGAGCCATGTGAATCCTTTGTTCTGTCTTGGCTGTCCGATATGGTTGGACCATGTGGTCAGGGTTGTTTACGTAATTAAAATAAAATTAAAAAAGCTAAAGCTTTTCATGCTTTCATTACAGCCTTCTGTGCCTTTCGCTGTGTAGTGAAATTATCTTTCTGTCCCTCACAACACAAAACTTATCATCCCGTTCTAAGGGCAAAAAGTTCTTTCCAGTGGGATTAAATTTCTATGACTTTTCTTTTTTCAGTCGCATGGTAAAATTACTTAATTATCCACGAAAGATAAATTAATTAAAAAGAAAGGTGAGGGGCTCTTAAGACATTTCAATATTTTTATTAGTAAAATACCAAAATTACCCTTTGAATTAACTTTTCTTAAAGTGATGATTGAAGGTCTTTTTTGTCATTTTATATATGGGTTTTTTTTTAGTAATTGACAAGTTGTTGCAGAGGCATTTCAATCTTTAAAATATATAAAGGACGCGTATGCAACATTAGAGTCAGTAAGTGAAAGGTATCAGTGTCATTTAGGCATTATGTATAGTACCTTTTGGTGGCTAAATATCATATTTTTGAATGATGTTTTTTATTTTTAAAATTTTTTATATTTAATTTTTTTTAATTTTATTATTTAATATTTGATTTTTATATTAAATTTATCCTCTTATTTTATGACATTTCATGTTTAATTTCTGATGTTTTAATTTTGATTTTTTACTCTTTGTTATTTTATCAAAATTTAATTTCTTTAAATTTTGTTATTGTATCCATGGTTTTATTTGTAATTTTATTTCAGGTTTCATCTTTAATAATTTGTATTAAAGGTTATTAAATACAAGTAGGTATATTGCTCATATTACAAGATTATATATCTTGAGATATATATTTTTTTAATTTTTATCATTTTAGTTATCTTTAATAACTTTTTGTTTTTTTACATTTATTATTACAAATAATTTTTAATTTATTTAATTAAATGCATTTAAGAATTTTCAATTATTTATTTTTTCTCATATTCAAAGAAACATGTCCAATCTGAAAACGCTTTCACATTCACTTTTTTGTGTTGAAAAAAGAATCTAACCGGCCCGCGACGAATGCGGGGTATGTGGTAAAGAAGCAAAATTGACAAAAGGGCAAAATTGACAAAAGGGCAAAATTGAATAACTTTGAAAAATAGAAAAGCAAATGGATGATTTAAGCCAAACATTAGTTGACGGAAAAGGATAGCAGTAGCAGTAGCAGTGGCAGTATCTGGTACAGTTCTTGTTTCTGTAAGGACTGATTCCACTTCAATCTCGTCTTGTCTTTAGTTTACTAATTTTGTTTTGAATTGCTTAGATAAAACGTAGAAGTACATCTTGCTCATGTGCTATATATCTTCCCCATGTTCATTTATTTTCTTGCTTTTGTTCAGCTGTCAAGTCTTGCATCGTTGTACTGCGATCGATATTGGGTAGTTGCTTTGCTTGTGCTGATTGTCTCTTGGTATTGTACTATTGGGTTGTCAGAACCTGCATCATTGAACTGTTTCTAGTGCTGGTCCTGGTTAGCTGACCTTTTGCTGGTCATTACTTTGCTCCCTGTTCTATGATTCTGTTGACTTTTGAGTTCTTGATGTCACTCTGCGTAGCTCTTACTCGGAAGAAATTGAAACTTCGAAGCTTCTTAGCTCTTGCTCTGGTTTGCACTATATTTATGCTTATAGTTATTGATTTTTTCAACAAAATTAACCCAGTGTCTGCATTATCTGACTGATTTTTTGTTGCTGGGCGTTTTACGGGTTGTTCACTTGATGATTTTTCTGTGGTTTTATTGGGAACTTTGCATGCTGTTTCTTGATCTATTCCTTTACGGATTTTTTTTGTTTCAATAATCCATGGCATTTTTTCCATAAATCTTGATCACCACTACAAGTGTTGTAAGAAGTTGTCTATAGAAAAATGTCTTTGAGATATTGCTTCATGTGGCAGCTGTGACGCTTGGTGGGTCTTAGTGAAATATCTGTTTTTCTTTTTTTTAATCCATGTTGATACTTAGCTGAAGTTTTGAACATGAAAACAGAACAAAGATCTCAAGTAATTCCTTTATTGTCTGGGACAATTATTGCCTCTTTAAGTTTTTGTTGCTTGGAAGCAATACGAAACCATCTTTTGAGAGTGTAGTTTGAGGGGACTGCGGTATTTTTTTAAATTCCTGGACCGGTTTGTGCACAATCACTTGACGATGTGTTTACCTTGACTAGTTGCTTTCAGATTTTCTATAAAGGAATATGGAGGACAAGTGTGCAATCAAGAAAGATGTCACTGAAGTAAATTTCTTCTGGATTACTTGTATCACTTCTGCTTTGTCTTAATGCACGGTATTCTTAATGGTGAGCATCTTCCTTCTTCTGTGGTGTTATGCAGTTAATAGGAAATACCCCTATGGTATATCTCAACAATATCTTGGATGGTTGCGTAGCCCGTATTGCTGCCAAGCTTGAGATGATGGAACCTTGCTTCAGTGTTAAAGACAGGTACACAACATGCTACCTTCAGAATTCCAGTGTCTTTTTAGTCCTTGTTGTCATTAGTGAAATAAATGCAGCTGTTATTCCATTTTTAATATGCAGGATTGCATATAGTATGATCAAAGATGCGGAAGATAAGGGCTTAATTACTCCGGGGAAGGTTAGTAAACAAAGTTCTCTAAATCTGAACACGTTTCTGTTGAGTTCGTTGTCTGATATCCACTCTCTACTCATTTTTAATAAGACAAATTGAAACCTGTATATAGCTAATATATTGAATACTGCAATCACATGAATGGTCAAAATCATAGGATAATTGCCAAATAGCTAGTTCTAATTGTTGAAGATTTCTACTAAAGATTTCCCTATTTTCTGGTTGTTTGTGTTTCAAATTGGCTGAAGACTGTCCTCATTGAACTTACAAGCGGCAACACGGGCATTGCATTAGCATCCATCGCTGCAGCCAAGGGTTACAAAGTTATCATTATCATGCCAGCTGCAAAAAGTATAGAGAGAAGAATAGTGATGCTGGCATTTGGAGCTGAGTTGCATCTCACAGATCCAACCATGGGCTATGAGGAGATCCTTAGAAAGGGTGAGGAGATACTAAAAGTCACACCTAATGGTTACATGCTTCATCAATTTGAAAATCCAGCCAATCCAAGGGTATTCTTCCTATCTGTATTTGTAATATGCTTTGCTGGGTCGAAAAGATTTGGGAATCACTTTATTTTCATTTATACAGATTCATTATGAAACCACAGGCCCTGAGATATGGAAAGATTCGGCAGGAAAAGTTGATGTCCTGGTTGCTGGGATAGGGACGGGTGGTACAGTAACTGGAGCAGGGAAATTTCTTAAGGAGAACAAACCGGAGATTAAGGTTTTCTTCCGGGGAGTGTGTGTTTGCATGTGTGAAGAGCAGGTATCTGTCCTATAATCTCATTGCATGACTTTCTTTCATTTCACATCTAGGTCTATGGTGTAGAACCAGCAGAAAGTGCAGTCCTGAATGGAGAAAAACCTGGTAATTTCTGAATTGCTTCATGCTTGAAAGTGTTAGTTCTCTCTTGAGATAGCGTGATTAAAATTTCTGTTACTACATCAATTTTCATGTAAGCCTGTTCAAAACTTGCAAAGTTCTCCTGATTTGATTGCATCCTGAATGGCTGCATTGCTTTCTTTTTCATCACAGGTGCACATCTGATTCAAGGACTTGGCGCTGGCGTTGTTCCTCCTGTTTTGGATATTGGCCTCCTCGATGAAGTTATCAAAGTAAAACCATTTCCTTTCAATTGATAACTCTTAAAATTATCTGCTTGAAATGCCATTCCTTTGGCTGCGCTTGTAATTTGAATTGAATGCTAATGGCGAGACTATGAGAAGAAAACATGAAAGAAAATTGTAATAATTTTTGTAAATAAGGTTTTCCATCTCGGTCCTCGATTAATAATTGGGTACAGGATAAGCAAGCAGACACTGGGTCTAATTGAGGTGATTGGAGGTCCAGTAGAATGGACATAAGAGGGTAATCTTTTTAACATTTCTTTAGGAATCGGGTTGCTAAACTTACATGGTGCTGCTATCACACATTAGGTATCGAGTGATGAAGCTATTGATACTACCAAGCTGATTGCTTTGAAAGAAGGCTTGCTGGTATTTGCTAAACTTTTTTCAAGATTCCTTTTCATGGACATTGTGTTTCTCTGTTTACGATGAAAACCAGTCCTTTTCCATGTAGGTGGGCATATCATCCGGTGCCGCAACAGCTGCTGCTATAAAGTTGGCCAAGAGACAGGAAAACGCTGGGAAACTCATCGTGGTGAGTCAGATGGGCTTGCTTCAAGTGGCATTTAGAAGGCACTGTAAATCTACTAATGCCATTTATTTTCTTGCCAATCAGGTGGTTTTTGCTAGTGCCGGGGAGCGATATATTTCCTCGAAGCTGTTTGATTCCATCAGGCACGAGGCAGAAACAATGACCTTTGATTAAGGTCTTACTCATTTTTCATGCGGGGGACCTTGTTAAACTATCGGTTTTTTTGCACAATTCCTTCCTGGAAGAACGTAATTCACACTGATTCTGGACTCGAATGAAAATTGTTTAACTATTGTTAAACTAGGGACTGTGCAACGCAGGCCTGATTCCTTAAAATTGTACCTCCTCCATGCAACATATGAATGCTTCGTGGAGGAAACCTTGAAGCATAAAACTCTTGATAGACTTGACGTCAACTGTCTTCAAATTTTAAGATTGTAAAACTCTTGCTTTTCAACCTGAGATGGCTACAACTTGATTAGATTTGAAATCAAAATGCAGCACCTTAAACCAACAGCATCTGTGCGATTTTGTGCCTCTTGTCTGTTTCTGTAACCTATTGAGCATGGATATTATGTCCACATTGAAGACAAACTCTCTATGTTCCCTTTTTCTCTCCAACTGCAGAATAATATGATTAACTAGTGGTAATAAAAAATGGCCATGCAGCAGTCGTCTTAACAGTGGAGATGGAAAGCACCGGCCTGGAGCTGACAATTGACCTAAATGAAGAGTAGCACAAGGACAAGAGAGGAGGACCTGACTACTGACTTCTTGCCTCCCTAAATATCTCAAGGTTCATGATAGAGACATAAGATATATTACAAGGTACAAAACAGCTGTTTGACAAGGTAGGTTGGTATTCAGTGGATATCAAAATAGAAGAAGAATTTGGAGATATTGCCCATAGGGTAGGTCGAGAGGAACGAGGACGTGGTTTATCATGAGCAATTCCAAACAAACTAACGTTGTTTTATTCTAAACCTATTAATATTTTATTATTTTCTTGACCTTACAAAGGCAAGTGAAGAAGAATAGAACAAAGGAAAAATGACTATGTGCACAATCAACGACAGCAAAATACTAAAAATCTGATTTTTATTAGATATAAAGTGAACATCAAGAATGTTTTAATGAATTTTTTCCCTAACAAGATGATAGTTGATCTCTACATGCTTAGTGCGTGTATGGAAGATTGGATTGACTGTAAGATATGTTGCTACTCTAATTTTAACCCATGTTTTTAATAAATTTTTAGGAAAAAAATAAAAAGTAACAAAAAAAACAATGACAAATATAACTGCCACTTACCATTTGCTTCGGCCTCTCCCACGACTTCCTATTTTCCCCTCACTCTGCCTCCACACTCGCCCCCATCTTCCTCTCCTAAACTGGCTCCCTTTGACTTTTGGCCAAGACCTATTGTTTCTCCATTTCCTTTCTTATTCACCCCGACTTTCCCCCACAAAACAACTTCTATTGCTTCTCCATTTCGTTTTGTCCTTAGCCAGCAAATCTTTCCTTCTGCAGCCTCTATGCATGCTGACCTCTATAAAGACCCAACAGACTTTTAGACCCTTTATGAACCAACTACCTTCAACCGGCTAGCAGCAATGTCTCTTTCCCCATTAGTAGCATCTGTTTCCCTTTTGATCTCAATTATAGCAACCAAAACAGGTGTTGTCTCCAGCTTCCCCCATCTTTGCTACATCGAACCAAAGCTCCCTCTGCAAACTCCAATTGGCCACCGAAAGAAGGAAAGAACAACAAACCAGAGCAAAAAAGTCAACCCGAGAATAGATCCAAGAAAGAGAGAAGGAAATTAAAATCAATTGCTTATTGTGTTTCTTTTTTGCAAGTAATGGTGTTTGTCATAGCCAGTGAGGAAAATAAAGAGAGGAGGAAGCCATAAGAGATCTCCCCGGTCGCCTGTCCTTTTTTACAACAGCACGTGAACCCAATCATATTTACCTGCTACATAAAGCCATCTATGGACTGAAATAAGCTCTACGAGCCTGATGCCATCGATTACAAGAGCATTTACTCTTTTACAGTTTTTTGAACTCCTACTTTGATACTTCTCTTTTCATTTGTAGACACGGGTCAACTTCATTATTCCTCCTTGTTTATGTTGATGATATCTTGATCATTAGATCAAGTCCACTGGCTATCTCCCAAACGATCACTAATCTGAGTCATGAGTTTGCAATTAAAAACCTTGGGCACATTAAATATTTTCTGGGCATGGAAGCATTTCAACTAGTCGAAGGTCTTCTTCTCTCGCAAAGCCAACATATCTTTAATCTTCTCCAACGCACAAATATGTTAGATGCCAAACCGCCTTCTTCACTAATGTCTTTTTCTTATAAATTATCTTTGTTCTCGGGTGCAACTTACTTAGATCCTACCAATTACAGTATTTTAATGGGAGCGTTACAATATCTGTCACTGACTCAACTAGATATTTCTTTTGCAATTAACAAAGTCTGTCAATTCATGCACAAACATACTGATGAACACTGGATAGCAATGAAAAGGATCCTTCATTATCTCAATTTTTCAATTCACTTCAGATTACTTATTAAGCCAAACAACTCAACACAGCTTTCTATCTACTCTGATGCTAACTAGGCGGGTTGTCCAGACGATCGAAAGTCCACCTCAAGTTTCTACCTGTATCTTGGTGACAACTTAATCTCATTGAGCTCTAAGAAACAACCAACTATGGCACGATCCAGCACTAACGCTGAGTACTGCGCAGTTGCACATGCCACAGCTGAGTCACTTTGGGTACAATCCTTGCTGCGTGAAATTGGTATTGTTTTAGCCCAATGTCCAATACCATGGTGTGACAACATTTATGCAATATATTTTACAGTCAATCCAATCTTCCATGCATGCACTAAGCACGTGGAAATCGACTATGATTTTGTCAGGGGAAAAGTTGAGCAAAAAACTCTTGACATTCGCTTCATACCCAGTAAACCAATTATGTCAACTCGATTTGCCTTCCTGAGAGACAAGCTCAACGAGGCTCAACGTGTATTCATCCCCGGATCATTTGCTTTCCATGTATATTCCATAGACTACACAGCTGTAATTGACTCTCCTGAATTATACTGTGACCAATATAAATATACGTGATCTCGTTAAAGAACCATGTCAATCTAATAGTAAATCTATTAGGTTAGCTATTAAAATATATTTTATATTATTTTCTAGCATAGTAAAAACTTTATAAATTTGAATTTGCACAGATTTATATTATATTTTATTTATTTTTTATTAAATAAATAAAAATAATAAGATTTAAATTCATAATCTCTTAATTATAAAGATTCTAATACCATATTAAATAATCATCACAACCCAATAATTAAAACTATTATATTATATTTTAGAATATATTTTATATTATTCTTTAACATCTATGAATGAATATCTGTATTTATATTTTATTTATCATTCCATGACACACAACGAATTCCATATCACATATTGCTTATCTTTAGAGATAAAGATTCCATCGCATTTTTGTTGTTTTTGTGTTTTAATTTTTTTATTTCTTTTTATAATTAAATTGTTTTAATATATCAATATTAAAAATTAATTTTAAAATAAATAAAAAATTATTTTAATATATTTTTAATTAAAAAATATTTTAAAACACATGTTATGTCCATTGGATGCTGTTTGGAAGTCCTCGTGTTTTATCCTAATAAATAAACAAAAAACATGCTCAGGACATTTGTGGTTGTCAATAGACGTGGTGTTGTTGTCAATTACTGGCATAAGAAAGTTTGACATTTCTCTACTGCTTTATCGGTGCTTGACATAAGGCGGGTTTGACACTATTTTGACTGGATCAAAATCTGCAATTTTTATGGTTTTTGTACTGGGTTTTTGACATTTGAAAGTTATTTCGCTGTTTCGTCCTCACTCACAAGCATATCATTTGACTATTGAAGGCCCTCTGGGTAGGTTTTTCTTAACTCTGCATCCCTTTCAAGCTGAATAGATTTCTAAAATCCCTTAGGCTTGGACATATCTTTCCCTTGTGACATTGACTAAAAGCTTTTGGTGATTACAAGTATCTATCTAATAATTGGAGTAATTCCAGTATTGTGTGCTTCCTTTCTATGAATCTTTTCGTGAAGTCTTATACTGTCAAGAGATATATCCATTGAGTGGGTAGTTTTATATATGATATCGAAATTGCCTGGTTAATTTTCTAGTTTACCACCTTATTAAAATGTTTTGTTGTTCGCTTAACTTTGTTTTTAGGTCCTAAATCCCAGCTTTTTTACTACCATGCAAAACTAATTATATAACTGATTGAAGAGATCATTTTATGAGAGGAATTGTGACTTTTAAGTTTTAATTTTTTTTTCTCGCATAGTTTCTCCAATCTCACATTTTTTTATCTGTATCCTGGTTGTGTAGGAAAAATGGAGGACAATTGTGCAATTAAGAAAGATGTCACTGAGGTCATTTTTCTTCATGATTACTTTACACTTCTGATGTTTCCTTTTTTAGGTTAAATAACAATGATCTTAATTTCAGTTTGTTTAATTTCTTTGCTAGTTGGGAATGATTGTTGTTGTTGTTGTTAGTGTGTTTGCTTTCTGATTTCTGAAGTGTTTCTGTAGTTAATAGGAAATACCCCGATGGTATATCTCAACAATGTTGTGGATGGCTGCGTAGCCCGAATCGCTGCCAAGCTAGAAATGATGGAACCTCTTTCCAGTGTTAAAGACAGGCATGCGACTTGTTCCCTTCAGTTTCTATTGACTGGTTTTATTTTTTTTATTCTGGACTCAGCTCATTTTATTAGTCATTTTTTGACATATAGGATTGGACATAGCATGATCAAGGATGCAGAAGATAAGGACCTTATCACGCCAGGCAAGGTTAGTTGGAGAGTCCTCCATAGCTAATTAGCTATAGATGTTTTGTAAGAATTATGATATGCTACTAGAGTCCATTTCAAGTCCATGATGTAAGGTAACCTCACATCAGACCTCTCTAGATATCTGAAATATTGAGAATGCATGTTTGTGGAATTTTACTCCTTTAAGTGATGTGTGCTTGCACGTCAATGGTTTGGATAGGTGATCGCTATATTTTGAATTCTGAAACTTACAATTTTCCTTAACCCTTTTCTGGCCATGTACCATCAAATTTGTTTTAGACCGTGCTCATTGAGCCTACCAGTGGTAACACTGGCATTGGAGTGGCATTTATTGCTGCAGTGAAGGGTTACAAGGCTATCCTCGTAATGCCAGCGACAATGAGTATTGAGAGAAGAATTGTGCTGAGAGCTTTAGGAGCCGAGGTGTGCCTCACAGATCCAGCAAAGGGCTTTCAAGGGGTTCTTGACAAGTCTGATGAGATTTTAAATAATACTCCCAATGGCTATATGCTTCGGCAATTTGAAAATCCTGCCAATCCACAGGTATTCTATGTGACAACATCTTGTGTTGGGAAATGGATGCTGGAATGCTGCATCTCTAAGTTTGTTATCTTTTGAGCAGATTCATTATGAAACCACAGGCCCAGAAATATGGAAGGACTCGAGAGGGAAAGTCAATGCATTTGTTGCTGGAATAGGGACCGGTGGTACAGTAACTGGAGCTGGGAAGTTCCTTAAAGAGAAAAATCCAGAGATTAAGGTGGTCTTCTGTTTGATTTGTGACAGATAGAACAAGACAGCATGGTGACTGGCTATGTTAATGATACTTTTCACTTGTTTATGTCTAGGTGTATGGTGTAGAACCAACAGAAAGTGCAGTCTTGAATGGAGGAAAACCTGGTGGGAACTCTTTATGTCATTCTCAATTTTATAGCTATTTAAAACTGCACAGGGAAACTTGTAATTCAGATTTCACAACTTTACTGTTACTATATTTAAAAGAAGAGGAAGCATAGATTGATTACCAAACTAGATTTGCACTGTCGACTAACTGACTAGGACTACTATGTAGTAATAAATTTGCAGATTGTTAGTCATCTAGTTGATCATGGAGATGTGCTGCTGATCTGATTGCATTTTAACTTTTAATTAAGATGGTAATATTCACAAATGTTGACCTTAATTACTGGCGCATTTTCACATGTGAAAGGTTCGCATTGGATCCAAGGGATTGGTGCTGGTGTTGTCCCTCCTGTATTGGATGTTGACTTACTTGATGAAGTTGTTCAAGTAAGTGTAAAATCTCTACTTATTCCACTGTCACTGAATTGAACATGCATAATCATCTGCTTGAGCTGCAGTCTTGTTATATCCTTTTTCAATGTTCAAGAATCAGTTCACCCAGAGAATTATCCAAAATCCCATTCTAGGTTTGACCTTGGCAGGGCCCTTTCTATGTAGCACAATTTTTCTCTTTGGGCTTGCATGCATGTCTTTACCAAGTTCATGATCCTAACCTAGAGTGGCTATGCTGGCGGAACCAAAATATAAAACCAAGAGGGGCCAAAATGCTGTGATTTATGCAGTGTTTTATAAGAATACTAAAAATGAATTTAAAGAAAGCTGGAAAAGAATTTTCCTTGCAGGGGCCGGGGCCCCTGCCAGCCTCCCCCTGTCTCCGCCCCTAGAGCCTATGCAACCCCACAACTTTAATATTGGAGTAGTTTCTTTGTCATTCATACATCACAGTTTGATGCTTATTTGACTGTAATTCTTGTGCGTTTCAGTGCCTCATGAATATTAGAGAATAATATAAATCATATCTTGAGACTTCACCTAACAACTTAAATTATTGGGTTGAGATGGTTTTTTAGAACTAGTCTAAACAGGAGTTTCTTTGTTTGGGGAACTCTTTTTTCTAGTTTTAGTTTTCTCTTTCTGATATCACAGAAGAGGAAAATCTCTCTTAAAACAAAAACGATATGAACATATTACTCTCTTTAACTTTAGAGTTGCTTTGACTCTCTAGGTGTCAAGTGAGGAAGCCATTAAAACTGCTAAACTGCTTGCCTTGAATGAAGGTTTGCTGGTAAGTCAACAAGTACCATCTCATTTGTTTTTTATAAAGACGAGAGGCAAAGGGCTCTCAATCATTCTCTACAATTTCTCAGTGATTTATTGGCTCACACCAACAATGCAGAGTACATGGCATATATAGGCTTGATAAGAAAATTCTGATCGAGACAGTACCCTGTATCAATTATTCTTGCTAGCATTCATTGAACACGTTTAATACTTACCATTGATGGTCTTCAAAAATGACAGTCCCTTTTCTATTATCACAAGAGACTTTGCATTCGGTCCACCTTGCTTTCACCTTATGATTATCTCTTTTCCCTCACAGGTAGGGATTTCATCTGGTGCTGCAGCAGCTGCTGCAATAAAGGTGGCAAAGAGGCCAGAAAATGCTGGGAAACTCATTGTCGTAAGTGTGATTTTGCTTCTTTAAATTTGGCACTTGAATTCCCTTGTAATTTAGTATCTCTCTCTCTCTCTCTCACACACACACACCAAATCCAATACTATTTACCTAGTCATGCATTTTGTTTTTCATGCAGGTGATTTTCCCCAGCGCTGGCGAGCGCTATTTGTCTTCTGTGCTGTTTGATTCCGTTAGGGAAGAGGCAGAAAAGATGACCTCTGATACTTAAGATGCTACACAAATTTTGGAGAGCACTAATAAATAAAGACAAATGTTGTTAACAACATTGTCTAATCAAGGCCTAAGATTGAAGGATTTAATGGCCGGAGACCAAGATTGAGCAAGTTGTCAATTCAATGGGTTTTTCCTCGAATTCTTGACTTTGTGTTCGATTGGGGAAGCTTTTGGGATTTTGTTTGTTGCTTTACCTCCTTGTCTTTGGTTTTGGATATTGGCCTCCTCGATGAAGTTATCAAAGTAAAGCCATTTCCTTTCAATTGATAACTCTTAAAATTATCCGCTTGAAATGCCATTCCTCTGGCTGCGCTTGTAATTTGAATTGAATGCTAATGGCGAGACTATGAGAAGAAAACATGAAAGAAAATTGTAATAATTTTTGTAAATAAGGTTTTCCATCTCGGTCCTCGATTAATAATTGGGTACAGGATAAGCAAGCAGACACTGGGTCTAATTGAGGTGATTGGAGGTCCAGTAGAATGGACATAAGAGGGTAATCTTTTTAACATTTCTTTAGGAATCGGGTTGCTAAACTTACATGGTGCTGCTATCACACATTAGGTATCGAGTGATGAAGCTATTGATACTACCAAGCTGATTGCTTTGAAAGAAGGCTTGCTGGTATTTGCTAAACTTTTTTCAAGATTCCTTTTCATGGACATTGTGTTTCTCTGTTTACGATGAAAACCAGTCCTTTTCCATGTAGGTGGGCATATCATCCGGTGCCGCAACAGCTGCTGCTATAAAGCTGGCCAAGAGACAGGAAAACGCTGGGAAACTCATCGTGGTGAGTCAGATGGGCTTGCTTCAAGTGGCATTTAGAAGGCACTGTAAATCTACTAATGCCATTTATTTTCTTGCCAATCAGGTGGTTTTTGCTAGTGCCGGGGAGCGATATATTTCCTCGAAGCTGTTTGATTCCATCAGGCACGAGGCAGAAACAATGACCTTTGATTAAGGTCTTACCGATTTTTTATGCGGGGGATCTTGTTAAACTATGGTTTTTTTGCACAATTCCTTCCTGGAAGAACGTAATTCTCACTGATTCTGGACTCGAATGGATATTGTTTAAACTATTGCTAAACTAGGGGCCGTGCAATGCAGGCCTGGTTCCTTGAAATTGTACCTGCTCCATGCAACATATGAATGCTTCGTGGAGGAATGCTTTAAGCATAAAACTCTTGATAGACTTGACGTCAACTGTCTTCAAATTTTAAGATCGTAAAACTCTTGCTTTTCAACCTGAGATGGCTACAACATGATTAGATTTGAAATCAAAATGCAGCACCTTAAACCAGCAACATCTGTGCGATTTTGTGCCTCTTGTCTGTTTCTGTAACCTATTGAGCATGGATATTATGCCCACATTGAAGACAAACTCTCTATGTTCCCTTTTTCTCTCCAACTGCAGAATAATATGATTAACTAGTGGTAATAAAAAACGGCCATGCAGCAGTCATCTTAACGGTGGAGATGGAAAGCACCGGCCTGGAGCTGACAAGTGACCTAAATGTAGAGGAGCACAAGGACAAGAGAGGAGGACCTGACTACTGAGTGCTTGCCACATGTTTAATGCATGTATAGAAAACTGGATTGGCTGTGAGATGTGTTGCTGCTATAATTTTAATCTATATTTTTTATAATTTTTAAAGAAAATAATAAAAAATAGTAAAAAAACAATAAAAATCCTAGAAAAAATATTTTTGATATATTTGTATCATTGTTAGTATTTTCAATATCATTTTGAAAAAATTTAAATTTTTAAATGTATTTTGAATACGTTCAACTTTTAATTCTATAATTACTGATTTTTTTTATTGAATCGACGTTAATATTGTTTGCTTTTAAAAATATATATAAAAAATTAAAATTAATAAAAAATAAAGAAGTTAAGGGAAAGATGTATTTTAAAAACCAAGCCATTTTAACTATAAATAAAGATCACACCACACACAACAAGAGAAAAGAAAAAATTACAAGAGGAATTTTTCTGAATAAAAAAAGGAGTCACACAAAAAAAAAACCTAAAGAAAAAACCTTAAACTTCATTAAAGCGGTTGCTCATCTTTTCTTCCTCTAAAGCCAACTAAAGTTCGGTCACCCCTCTCCTTTTGAAACCAAAAACTAGATCCCCCTCAGCTGCCACCTTCTCCCCTTGGCCATTGTCTTTCCTTTTCAACCGACCACAGACTCTCCCTCTCTTGGCCAAATACTTACCATCTGCTTCGGCCTCTCCCACAACTTCCTATTTTCCCCTCACTCTGCCTCCACACTCGTCCTCGTCTTCCTCTCTTAAACCAGCCTCCTTTGACTTTTAACCAAGAACCAGAGTTCTCTCTCTCACTCCACCCCCTCTTTCCTCCACAAACCGACCTCTATTGTCTCTCCATTTCCTTTTGTCCTTAGCTAGCAGGTCTTTCCTTCTCCAGCCTCTATACACGTTGACCTCCACAAAGACCCAACAAACTTCCAGACCCTCTATTGACCAACCACCTTCAACTAGCCAGTAACAATGTCTTTTTCCCTTTTGGTCTCAACTATAGCGATCAAAACAGGTGCTGTCTCCAGTTTCCCCTATCTCTGCTAAACCAAACCAGAACTCCCTCTATAACCGCTAGATCGGCCACCGAAAGAACAAAAGAACAATAAACCAGAGCAAAAAAAGAACCCGAGAACATATCCGAAAAGGAGAGAAGGAAATTAAAATCAATCGCTTGTTGTGTTTCCTTTTTACAAGTAATGGTGTTTGTCACTGCCGACGAGGAAAGTGAAGAGGGGGGAAAGCCATAGCAAATCTCCCCGGTCTCCTGTCCTTTTTTATGGTGGCACGTGAACCCAATCATATCTACCAGCAACATAAAGCCCTTTATAGACTGAAACAAGCTCCATGAGTCTAGTACCATCGATTACAAAAGCATTTACTCTCTCTTAGTTTTTTGAATTCCTACTCTAATACTTCTCTTTTCATTTGCAAACAAGGGTTAACTTCATTATTCCTCCTTGTTTATGTCGATGATATCCTGATCACTGGATTAAGTCCACTGGCTATCTCCTAAATGATCACTAATCTGAGTCATGAGTTTGCCGTCGAAAACCTCAGGCTCCTTAAATATTTTTTGGGCATGAAAGCACATCAGCTGCCTGAAGGTCTTCTTCTCTCACAAAGCCAGTACATCTTCAATCTTCTCCAACATATAAATATGTTAGATGCCAAATCGGCTTATTCACCAATGTCTTATTCTCATAAATTATCTTTGTTCTTGGGTACAACTTACTCAAATCCTTCCAATCATCGTATTTTAGTGGGAGCGTTACAATATCTGTCACTGACTCAACCAGATATTTCTTTTGCAATTAACAAATTCTTCCAATTCATGCACAAACCTACTGATGAACACTGGATAGCAGTGAAAAGGATCCTCGTTATCTCAAGTTTTCAATTCACTTCGGATTACTTATTAAGCCAAACAACTCAACACAGCTTTCTATCTACTCCGATGCTAACTGGATGGGCTGTCCAGACGATCAAAAGTCCACCTCAGGTTTCTGCCTGTATCTTAGTGACAATTTAATCTCATTGAGCTCCAAGAAACAACTAATTATGGCACGTTCCAGCATTGAAGTTGAGTACCGTGTAGTTGCACATGCCACAGCTGAGTCATTTTGGGTACAATCATTACTGTGTGAAATCGATATTGTTTTAGCCCAATGTCCAATACCATGGTGTGACAACATTGGTGCCACATATCTCACGGCCAATCCAATCTTCTATGCACGCACTAAGTACATAAAAATCAACTATCATTTTGTTAAGGAAAAAGTTCAGTAAAAAATTCTTGACGTTCGCTTCATTCCTAGCAAAGATCAGCTTGTTAACGGTCTCACTAAACCAATTATGCCAACCTGATTTGCCTTCCTGAGAGACAAGCTCAACGTGGCTTAACGTGTATTCATCCCCGTTGACCTTAAATGGGCATATTATCGAAATATGTTTTGTAGATCACAGCAATTAGTAAGTGTGATTTCGTTAAACAACCATATCAATAGTTAATGTATTAGGTTAGGTACTAAATTATATTTTATATTATTATCTAACATATCTTTTCAATTGAAAATTTTTTAAACTTCAAACTTTCACATGCCTATATTATATTTTACTTAATTTTTATTAAATAAATAAAAATGATAAGATTCAAACTCGTGACCGCTTGATTATCAAAACTCTGATATCATATTAAATAATAATCTTAACTCAATAACTTAAGCTAATATATTAGATTCTAGAATATGTTTTATATTATTCTCTAATATGTATAAATGAATACTTGTATTTATATTTTATTTATTATCCCATGATACACAACAAACTCCACGTCACATATTGTTTATCTTAAGAGATAAAGATTCCACCTCGTGTTTGTTGTTTTTGTGTTTTAATTTTTTTTATTTTTTGTTATAATTAAACTGTTTTAACATATTAATATTAAAAATTAATTTTAAAAATAAATAAATAAATATTTTAATATATTTATAATTAAAAAATACTTTAAAAAACATGTTATATCCATTGGATGCTGTTTGGAAGTCCTTGTGTTTTATCCAAAGAATATCTCCAATAAAAAATGCTATTTTGAAAAGCTAAATTAATAAAATAATATTTTGAATAGTATAAATATAACTTATTTTATCATATTTATTCTAATGGAAAAAAAGCTATTTGAAGAGCCATTTATATTGAAGAAAAAAAAACAAGTATTTTATTATTTAATTGATTTATTTTTTTAGTGGTTTTGGTTCTTTGAAGAGATATAAAGAAATGATATTTGTAAAAGAAAAAAGATATTTTAATATTTTATTTGACTTTTTCATTGGAGTGTGTAAAAAAAAATTTAAAATATTAATTTTTTTATTTTGAACTATTCATTTGAATTCTTCATTGGACATGCTCTAATAAATAAACAAATAACATACTAAGACCTTTTGTGGTTGTTGTCAATTACTGGCACAGGAAAGTTTGACATTTCTCCACTGCTGATATCGGTGCTTGACATAAGGCGGGTTTGACACTATTTTGACTGGATCAAAATATGCAATTTTTATGGTTTCTGTACTGGGTATTTGACATGTCAGAGTTATTTCTCTGTTTCGTCCTCCTTTTTTACATCACAAGCATATCATTTGACTTTTGAAGGCCCTCTGGTGGGTTTTTCTTCAACTCTGCATCCCTTTCAAGCTGACTAGATTTCTAAAATCCCTTAGGCTTGGACATATCCTTCCCTTGTGACATTGACTAAAAGCTTTTGGTGATTACAAGTATATATCTAATAATTGGAGTAATTCCAGTATTGTGTGCTTCCTTTCTATGAATCTTTTCGTGAAGTCTTATACTGTCAAGAGATATATCCATTGAGTGGTTAGTTTTATATATGATATCGAAATTGCCTGGTTAATTTTCTAGTTTACCACCTTATTAAAATGTTTTGTTGTTCGCTTAACTTTGTTTTTAGGTCCTAAATTCCAGCTTTTTTACTGCCATGCAAAACTAATTATAGAACTGATTGAAGAGATCATTTTGATGAGAGGAATTGTGACCGTTAAGTTTTAAATTTTTTTTCTCGCATAGTTTCTCCAATCTCACATTTTTTTTATCTGTATCCTGGTTGTGTAGGAAAAATGGAGGACAATTGTGCAATTAAGAAAGATGTCACTGAGGTCATTTTTCTTCATGATTTCTTTACACTTCTGATGTTTCCTTTTTTAGGTTAAATAACAATGATCTTAATTTCAGTTTGTTTAATTTCTTTGCTAGTTGGGAATGATTGTTGTTGTTGTTGTTAGTGTGTTTGCTTTCTGATTTCTGAAGTGTTTCTGTAGTTAATAGGAAATACCCCGATGGTATATCTCAACAATGTTGTGGATGGCTGCGTAGCCCGAATCGCTGCCAAGCTAGAAATGATGGAACCTCTTTCCAGTGTTAAAGACAGGCATGCGACTTGTTCCCTTCAGTTTCTATTGACTGGTTTTATTTTTTTTATTCTGGACTCAGCTCATTTTATTAGTCATTTTTTGACATATAGGATTGGACATAGCATGATCAAGGATGCAGAAGATAAGGACCTTATCACGCCAGGCAAGGTTAGTTGGAGAGTCCTCCATAGCTAATTAGCTATAGATGTTTTGTAAGAATTATGATATGCTACTAGAGTCCATTTCAAGTCCATGATGTAAGGTAACCTCACATCAGACCTCTCTAGATATCTGAAATATTGAGAATGCATGTTTGTGGAATTTTACTCCTTTAAGTGATGTGTGCTTGCACGTCAATGGTTTGGATAGGTGATCGCTATATTTTGAATTTTGAAACTTACAATTTTCCTTAACCCTTTTCTGGCCATGTACCATCAAATTTGTTTTAGACCGTGCTTATTGAGCCTACCGGTGGTAACACTGGCATTGGAGTGGCAGTTATTGCTGCAGTGAAGGGTTACAAGGCTATCCTCGTAATGCCAGCGACAATGAGTATTGAGAGAAGAATTGTGCTGAGAGCTTTAGGAGCCAAGGTGTGCCTCACAGATCCAGCAAAGGGCTTTCAAGGGGTTCTTGACAAGTCTGATGAGATTTTAAATAATACTCCCAATGGCTATATGCTTCGGCAATTTGAAAATCCTGCCAATCCACAGGTATTCAATGTGACAACATCTTGTGTTGGGAAATGGATGCTGGAATGCTGCATCTCTAAGTTTGTTATCTTTTGAGCAGATTCATTATGAAACCACTGGCCCAGAAATATGGAAGGACTCGAGAGGGAAAGCCGATGCATTTGTTGCTGGAATAGGGACCGGTGGTACAGTAACTGGAGCTGGGAAGTTCCTTAAAGAGAAAAATCCAGAGATTAAGGTGGTCTTCTGTTTGATTTGTGACAGATAGAACAAGACAGCACGGTGACTGGCTATGTTAATGATACTTTTCACTTGTTTATGTCTAGGTGTATGGTGTAGAACCAACAGAAAGTGCAGTCTTGAATGGAGGAAAACCTGGTGGGAACTCTTTATGTCATTCTCAATTTTATAGCTATTTAAAACTGCACAGGGAAACTTGTAATTCAGATTTCACAACTTTACTGTCACTATATTTAAAAGAAGAGGAAGCATAGATTGATTACCAAACTAGATGTGCACTGTTGACTAACTGACTAGGACTACTATGTAGTAATAAATTTGCAGATTGTTTGTCATCTAGTTGATCATGGAGATGTGCTGCTGATCTGATTGCATTTTAACTTTTAACTAAGATGGTAATATTCACAAATGTTGACCTTAATTACTGACGCATTTTCACATGTGAAAGGTTCGCATTGGATCCGAGGGATTGGTGCTGGTGTTGTCCCTCCTGTATTGGATGTTGACTTACTTGATGAAGTTGTTCAAGTAAGTGTAAAATCCCTACTTATTCCACTGTCACTGAATTGAACATGCATAATCATCTGCTTGAGCTGCAGTCTTGTTATATCTTTTTTTGATGTTCAAGAATCAGTTCACCCAGAGAATTATCCAAAATCCCATTCTAGGTTTGACCTTGGCAGGGCCCTTTCTATGGAGCACAATTTTTCTCTTTGGGCTTGCATGCATGTCTTTACCAAGTTCATGATCCTAACCTAGAGTGACTATGCTGGCAGAACCAAAATATAAAACCAAGAGGGGCCAAAATGCTGTGATTTATGCAGTGTTTTATAAGAATGCTAAAAATGAATTTAAAGAAAGCTGGAAAAGAATTTTCCTTGCAGGGGCCGGGGCCCCTGCCAGCCTCCCCCTGTCTCCGCCCCTAGAGCCTATGCAACCCCACAACTTTAATATTGGAGTAGTTTCTTTGTCATTCATACATCACAGTTTGATGCTTATTTGACTGTAATTCTTGTGCGTTTCAGTGCCTCATGAATATTAGAGAATAATATAAATCATATCTTGAGACTTCACCTAACAACTTAAATTATTGGGTTGAGATGGTTTTTTAGAAATAGTCTAAACAGGAGTTTCTTTGTTTGGGGAACTCTTTTTTCTGGTTTTAGTTTTCTATTTCTGATATCACAGAAGAGGAGAATCTCTCTTAAAACAAAAACGATATGAACATATTACTCTCTTTAACTTTAGAGTTGCTTTGACTCTCTAGGTGTCAAGTGAGGAAGCCATTAAAACTGCTAAACTGCTTGCCTTGAATGAAGGTTTGCTGGTAAGTCAACAAGTACCATCTCATTTGTTTTTTATAAAGACGAGAGGCAAAGGGCTCTCAATCATTCTCTACAATTTCTCAGTGATTTATTGGCTCACACCAACAATGCAGAGTACATGGCATATATAGGCTTGATAAGAAAATTCTGATCGAGACAGTACCCTGTATCAATTATTCTTGCTAGCATTCATTGAACAAGTTTAATACTTACCATTGATGGTCTTCAAAAATGACAGTCCCTTTTCTATTATCACAAGAGACTTTGCATTCGGTCCACCCTGCTTTCACCTTATGATTATCTCTTTTCCCTCACAGGTAGGGATTTCATCTGGTGCTGCAGCAGCTGCTGCAATAAAGGTGGCAAAGAGGCCAGAAAATGCTGGGAAACTCATTGTCGTAAGTGTGATTTTGCTTCTTTAAATTTGGCACTTGAATTCCCTTGTAATTTAGTATCTCTCTCTCTCTCTCTCACACACACACACCAAATCCAATACTATTTACCTAGTCATGCATTTTGTTTTTCATGCAGGTGATTTTCCCCAGCGCTGGCGAGCGCTATTTGTCTTCTGTGCTGTTTGATTCCGTTAGGGAAGAGGCAGAAAAGATGACCTCTGATACTTGAGATGCTACACAAATTTTGGAGAGCACTAATAAATAAAGACAAATGTTGTTAACAACATTGTCTAATCAAGGCCTAAGATTGAAGGATTTAATGGCCGGAGACCAAGATTGAGCAAGTTGTCAATTCAATGGGTTTTTCCTCGAATTCTTGACTGTGTGTTCGATTGGGGAAGCTTTAGGGATTTTGTTTGTTGCTTTACCTCCTTGTCTTTGGTTTTTTTTCCCATTTAACATCTTAGGAAATAAAAACCATTTCCTTCTACTATTTCGTCCTCCAATCTCAAATGCAGAATCTGTGTGTTTTCGTGAAGGTTGCTCTGGTTTCTTCTTCAGGAATGTATTGCTCTTTGGTATGCTCATGCGTCATAATAAATATTGTTGTTGCATCTCCTATTTATTTATTTATTGACCCTTCTTATTGGTGAAAATTTCTAGAACTATATGTATTAATAAATAAATAAATAATTGAGAGATAAATGTAAATTAAGATATTTAATTTTATAAAATGAAATATTTATTTGGTTATGTTTATTAAATTTATTTATTAAAATAAATTTTTTATTTAATCAAACGATAATAGAAATAATTATACATATTAAATTGATTAAATAAAATAAAAGAAAAAAATTGGACAAGGCTATATATATTAAAAATATTATTTGAAAATAAATATATTTTATTTTTAAAATAGAGTTTATCTATATAAAAAATAAAACAAAATTATAGATTAATTTGAAAAATATTTTAAAAAATTAAATGCATATAAAATAATAAGAAGAATAAACATTAAAAAGAGGCTTGCTAATAAAATAAAAAAGAGGAGATATAAATCTAAGTAAAAAAAATTAAAGAATAGTTTTTCATCCTGATATATATAAATCTAGGTCAACCTTGATATATATATCTTTCATCCTGATTTTGTTCTTTTAAATTGTCTGTATTACTCCTTTTCTACTCATTGTGAGAGGAAAAAATAGTTTTTTCAGTTCTCAAACTTCATTTTCAATTAATTTTTTTATTCAAAATGCCTATAAAATATATTTGTTTTTCTTGAAAACCTCAAGGTTAAAAAAACTTGTAACGTTTGATTTTTTTTTTATTTGTTTGTTATGTAATCTTCAGTTTTGATAGTCTTTGAGCTAAACTAAAACTCTATCTCTATTTAAGAGAGTTACGCAATTAACAAAAGTTGTCTTTCCCGTACAATTCTTTTGATCCTTTAACGTTTTGCTCTGCACTTAGTGCATGTAAAACAATCAACAGAACTGGCTCGTCTGACAATCCACTCGGAAACAGCATCTGTGCTACCATTGCATCTCTATTTGAGATGATGAGAATCATGAAAGGCATCCACATCTGCTTGCTCTATTTTCCTCTTTTTGTGAGCTCGTAATAACACGGTGAGATATGCTTTACCATAATTTGGTTATTGATCCCCTGGCAATGCCTGAAGCAACAACAGCTGCGTGCTTTCCCAGTCGATACAAATGAAGACTAAATCTTAATTGTTTGATTAGTTTATTGCCTTCTTTAATTTGTCCTCTCGGGCCTTGGCTGCTCTGTACCTTGAAATAAATTCCTTGATCCTCTTAAATGATTGCCTATCAAGATTAATTTTACTAGACTTCAAATTTTTTTTTTGGGCTTTAGCGATGCTTGTCACAATTGAAAATCATGACCTAATTTACACGAGGATCTGCACTCTTCAAGGGGTGCTAAATCCTCGTCTGCAAAGGAATTAAGAGAGTTCCAAGATTCAAGAGATCAATGGGACGCAATTTTGCTGTGGCGTTCAGTCTCTTTCGCCACTAATCATTTTAAGACGGAACCCTGATCATTCAGTAATGCTGCTCATGTAGTTTTGATGATGATTTAGCGCTCCTCAATTCATGTAATGTCTCGAAAAGACAGGAGGACATGGGAGATAACGAGAACAGAGAGAGGGAGAACTTATTAATCCGTTCCTTTCTTTATCCCAGACGCAATCATGCAGAACCATACAGTGCAGAAGGTAACAAAACTTGACTCTCAAGTAACTTATTTCATAGCCTATCAGAAATAACAGACGCATGATTACACCAAAAAGTAAATCTCTAGCAACTTAAGATTCTTTCTTATTTTTAGTGTTACTCTGCTGGTTGAGCCTTGCAGCAGCAGCCACATAAGCAGCCACACCAGCAGGGTGTGTAGTCAAGAATGGATCGTTCCTCATTTCTGCTCCTGTCACCCCTTCAGCATCTTTTCTCGTCGCCGGCTTATCTGCTGGTAACTTTGAAGTTGCATCCTGCAACAAATTATATGTTATTGGGGCTCCCTTAATCACACTAAGCTAATTGTCATTTGTTTATGCACTTACTGGAAGAACATCTGACAGTTTTGTCTTGTCATCGTCCTTCGTCATTCTTGCATTGATGGTTGCTGCTGACTGGGCCGCTGCTGCAACTCCACCAGGAGTAATGGTTGTCCGGCCAGTGGCTCTTACTTCAGCTGCTTGAATTGCTGCTGCATCACTCCATTCAACAGGCTTCTCCCCACATGATAGGGCAGTGGCTTCAAGTGCTTCACCAATTGTGATCCCAGCATCAACCTGTTGGAATAAGGGTGGTGGTGACGGCGCTAATGGAGCCCTTTGATCAAAGTCCCTAACAATCTGTTAATTATATATATATATATATATATATATAATAATATAAATAAATCACTGATAATTAATATATCAGCACTGACTGAATTTCATTCTTGAAATTATAGAAACTAAAGGGAAAATGAAATCAAAATTACGAAATATTCTCTGCGTTTTATACAAACACAAGGAAGACAAAAAAGAGAAAGCAACCAACCTGACCACCAATTGCTTCTGTTATTATACGCCTCCCAGGCATCTCAGTCTCAGTGACACTAACTCCCTGATAATTAGCAACATCATTGACATCACTGTGACCAACAAACCCAGCTCTCTCATTTCTCATAGCAGCAGATTGCATCATTGAGGCAGCACCACCTCTCTGAATCTGCCCCATCAATGCATTCTCTGCTGTCTGCATCATTGCAGCATCTCTTGGTGCCACTGGCTTCTCAGCAAGCTCACCTTCCACAGAAAACACATCTCCATACTTGATGGGTTCTTGAGGCCTTTGTTGCTGTCGTTGGCTCATTTTTTATATGATTGATCGGAACTTTGTGTTAAAGGTTTGTAATAATTAAGCTTTCTTCTTTTCCTTGTTGCTGGTTCATTCAGGCAATTGTAATGAAGGGCCATGCTATACGTTCTTGAGAGCAAGCAAGATTTGGACACGTTTAGTTATGAAGTGAAACGTGGAGAGATTTGGAGAGACATCTTCATGTTACAGAAACACTTGGCTGATCTTGAGATGATTTGCTAAATGCCATGTGCTTGTTCTGGTCAGAATTCATGGAGGTGACGAGAGACACATGGCATTTACGTGCAAAGATGATGACTCGGTCCAATAGGGTAATATTCTAGGCTACCAGGTGGTGCTTGGTTAAACAATTAGATCATTGGGAAATAATAATTGTATTTTTAAAGTGTAATTTGATGATAAATGAAGAAGTAATAGAAATCCGAGTAGTTTAGCTACAGTTTTTACTGGATAATTAATTTATTTATTTATTTTAAAAATTTTATTTATTTTCTTTAATTAAAATAATTAATAGCTTATATTTGGTATTTAGTAAGTTAACGTAGCTTATATTTAATACTTATAAAAAGTTTTTTTTTTGTAGATGTGAGGATTCTTTAATACTTAAATGAGTATTTTTTTAGAAAGAAAAAATATAATAATATTTTAAAGGAAACCTCTGAAAATATATTTACAGCAAAGAATAAAAATAATAAATTTTTGTTCTAAATGTTTCACGCCACGAGTCTTGATTTTTAGTGGAAAGAAGTGAGTAGAATATAATTTTATCTTTGCAATATTTTAAATTATATTATGAGTTGTATTCCACTCATTTTATCCAATAAAAGAAACAAGAACATGACAGATTATGAAAAACTTTAATATACCTAATGATTATGGCGAAGTGTAAACTTGTTTCTTTAATTAAGCCTAATTGTTAAAAAATAAATTCTTTAAGATTTTATGTAAAAATCTATAAAATTGATAACGTTAAATTCATGAATTATATTTGAATATATGAGTGTAGCAAATTTGTCCATACTCAAGCTGTGATAAAAAAACAATCTTCAAGTTCAAGACTCTCAGGAAACACTCATCAGGCCTACCTCGTTGGCTCGACAAGATATCAAATCATGCTACTAGACTGGACAACATCTATTAGACCTAAGAGTTGGGTCTGACAAGTGTTAAACCTAGATGTTGTATGAGTTTAATGTCATTTGTCAAACCTAAATATTAAGTTCAGCACCATATAACTAATATGATCAACCCCAAAAGTAATTGGATCTTGCTAGCACCAAACTTTGCAGTACTTGAATCGAACCAGTGCCAAACCTAGCAACCTTTAGGTCTAATAGCAGTTAGACCCACCGCACTAGGGGCTTGACATACTAGCATGTTTAATTATGGTTGGATCTAGCCAATGTCAAACCTAATATGCTCGGAGCTTGGTATACTGTCAAACACAATCATGATTAGCTAGTGTTAAAACCAACATATCTAGGTTTAGCACACCACACACCACTGTGTCCAATTGTGGTTAAATCTGACACTAACTAGACCTAATCAATTTTTAGGTCTAACTTTGATTGAATACAGCATATTTTCATTAGAGTATGTTTGTGCCAGCATATATCAGTTCAACGCATCTAAGAATTCAAAAAATATTTATTTATTTATTATTCAATATTTTTTTGATAAAGATATGTTGAGAAAATCTTGGTTTATCAATAAATGAATTTTTTTTCAAATCTTAATAAAATATTAAGAAAATAATTTATGTGATGGAACTATTTAAATTTATACTTAAGATGTACTTACTCTAAATGCCTAAATGACATCTTTATTGATAAAACAAAAAATAATAAAATAATTATTGGACTATTATTATTAATAATTTTTTTATTAGAAAAACACCAATAATAATGGCTCACCACTTCACCATACAAAAATTATTAGTAAAATTAGGGTTTAATAATTTGGGGGTTATGCTCTTATTTAAAAAATTATAATTTTAATATTAGTTGTGCACCAATAATATTCTAATTAGTTTTTGAAGGGATTAATGAGTGATATTCATATACTTTTATTTTTATTGATTCATATTATTCATTAAAAAGTCTTAAAATACATATTATAAACAAGAGTTATAAGTATTAGGAAACTATGTCTTTCACCTATAAATACATATTTTTATTTTATATTTAAAAAAAATTATAAAAACATTATTTGTACAAAAAAAAATGTAGATCATAGTCATAAACTAATTAATACATTATCAATTAGAGATTAAGAGATTCATAAAACTATTATAAAATCACTTAAATGTTAATTTTTTTAACATTGTTAGAAAATAATGTAAAAATGAATTTATTGATATTTAAAACTCTTATAAATTTTATTAGTAATTTATTCTTTAAAATTAAATTCTTTGGTATTTTTCCCAATTAACTATTCTTTGATTTCTTTCCACTTGTTCCCTACAAAGAACAACTATATCCTCGAAACCAAACAAGCCCCTTCTTTCCTAATTAAAGCCTAGGAAAAGAAATTAGGGTTTTACACAAACAACGATCTACAATGGAGAGCAGCAGCAGCAGCTTAACTGGAGGATTTGGCCAAATTGGGTCCTCAAAACAACTAACAGCAGATTCTATTTCTCAATTCAGGGAAGGAATTTGTTTAATTCTTTCTAAATGGTCAGCTTTGCAACTCGCCGTTGAAAACGAATGGGGTGGCCGCGGGTCAGGCCTATTGGCTGAGCAACTCGCCTCTGATATCCTCTCTTGGTTCACTCAGTCTAAAGGTAGTAAACTCGGTCCTGAATCACATGGAAAGTTTTTTTCTTTTTTTTGTTTCATTTTAGTGAAAATTAGACTCGAATTTCTGCGATTTGCGATCTTGATTGCCAAATTTTGTGATTTTTATTTTATTTTTTGGATGGTCAGCTGAATAAAATTGGACGAAATTTGTCAAAAGTTTGTGACTGTAATTGAATTGACAAGTTTTTAGGCTTTTTTTTTTCGTCTTTACTTTAATGTAACTGTTGTAACGAATGGCAATTGATTAGTTCTATTTCTGATGTTACTTCTCTTAAACACTGAGGTTCAGAGCCACTTTTTATTGATGATTTGGAAGGCATCTTGGATGAAGCTATGCTTTCTCTGAATACCATGATTGAGGATGGCAGCATTGAAGAGGTGATCCCTTATTCTTTATAGCACTGCAGTCTTCTTCTTTTTTCTAAGTACATGCATTGTTATGGTGAGTAAAATGTTTGCAGATGATTCTTCATAAACTCACCCATATAGGTCCAACTGCCTTTGATAATGTTTTTGTTTGTTCTGGTACCAATTTAATGAAGCTTGAACCATGTAGGGTTATTTTGCAGGGGCAACGAATTTCTTTGCATTCTCTTTTCTTAAATGAAACTGGTTTTGTATATTAAGGATGAAATTTTTATTTTTTCAGGTAGCAGAAAAATTAATGATTATGCATGAAGAATGTTTAGAAGGCAATTATAGTTCTATTCAGAAATTGAGGGAAGCAGCTCCTAGAACAAGAGCTCATCAACATGTCAAGCAGGTAATTATGGTGTGAATTCTGCATCTGCAAGTTTTATTTTCTGAAATGAAGATGTCTTGTTTGCTTCGGGAAATATCCCCCTAGCAAATAGATTTCATTTTGCTGTCGCATAATCCATACTTGTAACATCGAGGAGGGTACTGTGGAATCCAGCTTCTAGTTGATGATCAAATTAAAATTCACTGTGGTTGTGCAATAGTGCCGCTCGTTTATTGAGTTTCCTGTGTGGTGCCTAGCAGTCCATAAAAATGCTGCCTCATTCTGGTATTTGCTAAGAGGGAGATCATTGCAAGGAAATTGGATATTGAAAAATATCACCAATTACATGGAAGAACAAAATTATAATGATTTTCATTAGCTTTTTTTTCTCTCTTGATTGTTATTTCTTATTGTTTCATAGGCTGTGGACAGTGATGATGATTCTGAGGACAGTGGCAATGATGATAAAATGGGTGATGATGAATCGAACATGATTGTGGACACACCAGAATTCCAACCGAAGATGTATCCAGTAAACAAGCCAGTCAATGTGCCAAGGGCCAAGGAGGCTCAATCAGAAGATGGATGGACAGTTGTTTCATCTAGGCGAAACAAGGATAAAAGGAATTAGGCTGAATTGTTGTGTAGTCTACCTCTTTTGGTTTCAGTTCCCCATTCCCTTCGATACAATATCTGTTTCCACTGGCAATTTTGATGTGGTTTTGCCTGCTTGGACTGAGTTGTGGCTTGCTAGAATACGATGAGCCAATGGTTGAATTTCGTAGTATTATGATGTTATATTGTGTTGGTCGAGTTCCATCAAACACCATTCAATGTGAGTCTTTGGATTTTATGGTTGAGTTCTTTGGTTGAATTCTGTGTCAAACTTGCATTATCATGACTCCTCACGCGATGGATCCTTAGAAGATCTGTAAAATAACCGGGGCTCAATCTGTTTGATTATCGTTAAACACCTGCTTACAATCAATTCTATAATGTTTAAATTGCCGATCAAGTTGACAATTATAATTAGTGGGGTGGGGCTCTTTTTGGATGATCAGTAAACCTGTTTTTAGGGAATCTTAAGGAGGATCCGTGTTAAAGCACAACAATTCAATATAGAAACTACAAAATGACTGTGCAGGATTATCAACTAGTAGGATTATTATTAATTTCAACAAATGATGGTATAGCATGCAGGGCAACTTGTGCATGTTATTTATCGTAAAGGCTGGAGCGTGCGGGGCAACTTGTGCATGGAATGAGGCAGCTTTTGACTTTGTCCATTTAGTCGCGGGACATTATCCAAATGTCTTGAATTTCAAACTGGTGTATTATTATCATGATTGTGCTCCAATCTTTTTTATCTATAAAATGATTTTCTTTTTTATATTGATATTAAATCATTACTTATTATGTTATTATGATACTTCTATACAAATCTAATAAAAAATAAAATAAAATAAAATATATAAAAATTTAAGCATTTATTCAATTTAACTATGGTTATAAACAAATATAGAAGAATTTTATTAATTAATATAAAAATTACAACNAATACAAGATCGATATTGTTTGATTACAATCAGAACCGTGTGGTTCGAGAGTTTCCCAGCATCCCCGAAGGCGACCCTCGCAATTTTATAGAATTAATTTTTTCTTTTTACTCTTTTTTTTAATGTAAATTAAGATTTTAATACAATCTATTTATAAACAATCATCCATATCTTTACCTCGTAAAAGACAAATGACACTAATTCACACCAATTAATTAATTAGTGTGCAAGTGGCAACAAATTGGCACTTGACGCTTTGCATCACTCCCCGTCTATCTTCACCAAACAACAATGGCCTTGTCAGATCAAAGCCTCTTCCACTACAGTCTTCTAACTTTCTACCTCCTTGGACCCCTTACCTTCGTTGCCCTAACGTTCTTTCAACTCCCATACGGCAGACACCACCGTCTAGGATGGGGTTTCACAATCTCTCCACCTTTGGCTTGGTTTCTCTTTGAAACCACCTCCATTTTGCTTCCTCTCCTCTTTTTTCCCTTAGGCCCACACTTTGTTAGGTTGGTTGTCATTTCATGTGCAACAAATGGATGGCACCAACCATTGACTATTGATAGCCACCATTATTGAATGAGCTAGAGTTGGTGGCCACCATTGTTGAATGAGTTAGAGTTGGTAGCCATCATTGTTGACAACAAACCAAGAATAGCTTCCATGAATGCCTATAAATAAAGGCATATGTAAGAGAGCAAAATGAGAGTGGTAGTAGAGCCAAAGATGTGAGAAATGTAGGAGAGAGTGTGCTGCCAAGGGCAGCAAGCAGTAGCTGCCATTGCAGCACTGTAAAGAGAGAAATAGAGTGAGGTTGAGAGTTGCTACAAGAGGGGATGATTCCTCCTCCTCTATTATTGTAAATCTTGTTCTCTCCCTACATAATACAATGGCTTCTCCCGTGGATGTAGGTGATTTTTCCGAACCACGTTAAATATTATGTCAGTGTGCTTGGCCTCCTATGAGCAAACAGCAGTACATCACCGGTCGGATTCCCCAACAATTGGTATCAAAGCACATGGTTTAACGTGATGTTTGATTTTGCTCAAAAATGAAAGTTGTCAAAATTATGTTTTCACCATACCATTGTGTAGAGGAGGAAGAGACGAAGCCACTGGTGAAAACCGCGTCGAAATTGGATGTCGGAAATCGGCGCACGTGCTGGGGGGTGGCTGTCCACGTCAGCAGTTTTGCACAGTCATCAGACACGTCACCTGATATATCAGCACTCTGACAAGTCAAACCGCCATGTCATCAGACACATCATCGGCCACGTCACCAGCACCGAGCCGAGTGAGCCGAGCCGAGTTGAGCCGAGCGGAGTTGGAGCCGAGCTAAGCCGAGGGACAGGATTCTGTGTGGCGGAGTCTACGTGCAACCGGATTTGAGATTGAATCTGGACCACTCATTAGGCGAAAATTGTTTTGATGACATCTCAGCCGTCTGAAGTGCGATTTGGATGATTTCAGACTTGTTTCTAGCTAATTTGATCGTTTCGGATGCAATGGTACGGTCCGATTGTTGAGATTGAGATCAGAAATGATGGTGGTGAATTATTAAAGAGAGATTGCCCGATTAGGAAGCATCTGATGGTCATTATGGTGGTCGATGGAGATAAAGAAAAGAAATCACACATGTTTGCCCAATTACATGTGTTGAACTACTATATAAGGAATTTTAATTGCCTCGAGGAAAGGCAAAATTGGGGACACTCTGGACACCCGATCGTGGACAATTTCGAGGTGGAGAGTGAAATTTGATGAAGACCAATCTTAACGAATCTGAGCATTGGTAGTCTCGCCAGATGTTGAAAAATCAGGTATAAAACCAGGATATCCCAGATCACTTGTAAAGAAAAGTCGCGACAAAGCTAGCAAATGGTTGTATATATGGAAAGACAGTACGATGGATAGATATGGCCTAAGAAGTTCTGTCTAGGAGATTGGGTTTTAAGCGGGACCGGTGTGACCCCTCCAATCTTTCCTGGGAACTTGCTTAGTGGAAGGATTATCCATACGGTACTATTTTCATATATGTGATAGTTTGTTATGAAACTATTGAAGACTAGCAGGATGACGACACAAAGAAACGGATAGGTTCCGTATGATCAAGGATCTGATGGAGTGGTGATTTCTCTAAGGAAGTTAGATTCAGTGATTGTAATTTCTCGAGGGGAGAGTTGATGAAGACCCTAACAATGGAAGAGAAATACAGCAAAAGGGATAAAGATTGACACCCTATTTTGACTTGGATAGATGTTGTGACAGGGTGAGTTGCTGTCAAACATAAGCAAGGAATAGGGAGAAATCTGGAGAACAGAAAATGCACGAGGACACACGGAGATTGTGTAGGAGTACCCGAAGGATCCAACGAGGTACTATAATGAGACAACAGGTGCAAAGAGAAGAAAAGTTCCCAGATGAAGCTCAGAGCAGAGACTGTATGAAAAAGTTGTACAACAAGAAGTCTCATGTGCTCTTGATAAAGGCAACAAGTAAGGATCTTTCAATGCATGCAAGGATGGAAAGATAAGCTGTTTTTAGATGCACCTAATTGAGGGGGTGCAAATGCTTGTGATAAAAGGCGACCGCCTATGATGAAAGGCGAAGACACTAAAGGGAGTTGGTGTGGGTGGAGCTTTTAAGCAGAAAGGCATAAAAGCTCCAAACATAGAAATTGAGGTGGAGGATTGCGAGGAGTATACCGCAACTTTCTCTTTCTATGTAATTAGTGGCAGTGATCTCTCCCATAGTCCACATGGTGGTAGAGAATTTATGGAGCCACTTTGAAGCATCTCAGTTGAAGAAGGATGCGACTGCCTATAAAAGGCGAAGACACCTCAGGAGTAAGGTGTGAAGGCTATTAAAAGAGCTCATGATTAGACCGACGCATGACGACGAGCGGAGACACCTTAGGAGAAGGTGTGAGGGCCGTGGAAGGAGCCCAGTTCAGAACGCCCCAGAGCTAATATGATGGCTAGGTAAGAGTGGACAGATGGATAGCCAATTAAATGGCTATGATGAGTATGGAGACAAATGCAGGATTGACTTTCATGGATATTGCCCCCATGCTAAAGATCAATGAGCTAGAAGATATTTGCCTTGGACAATAAGTGGATGACTTATGAAACATTAAGACGCGGCTGCTATGAAGGAGCAGAAGGGCATGCACAGGTTCTGGGAACAAGTTGACTCTTGTCAAGGTGGTGGGCTCGGTAATGGCATTGTAATACTCAGAGTATGAAGATAGATATGGATCAACCTTTTATGGGTTGCCCCCATGGTTAAAGGTGGAAAGCTACCTAGACTCTTGAGACTAAGAGTGGGAGACTCATGGAGAAGTAAGGCGTGGTTCCTAGGGTGGAACAGAGGGCAGACGCAACTCCTGGATGAGTAAACTATTGGAAGAGTGGTGAGCTTGTGATCATATTGAGATACTCAAATAATGACTGTCGTACTTGAAATATCCGTTTGAGGGGGTGTTATAAGCCTTGATGTGAGGCTTGATGAATCATTCCGGATCGAGCATGGTTGATACGCTCGAAGGGAAATGTTATTCCAGAGACAAGTGTTAACACTATTCAGATGTGATGTGGCAGACCATCTGGTTATAGTGATCCTTTTGTGTGAGAAAAGGTGTGCTTAGGTTACTCTGATGATTGAAAGGCTTGGCAAGTACCTGTAAACTTGACCACAAACGCTCTCAGAATGGAAAGCTTGGAAGAGCTGCAAAATGCAAGCTTGTATTGAAGAAGAAAGAAGACAGTTACCCCACATGAATGGCAAAGGGGGTGATTGTTAAGTTGGTTGCCATTTCATGTGCAACAAATGGATGGCACCAACCATTGATTATTGATAGCCACCATTGTTGAATGAGCTAGAGTTGGTGGCCATCATTGTTGAATGAGTTAGAGTTGGTAGCCACCATTGTTGATAACAAACCAAGAATAGCTTCCATGAATGCCTATAAATAAAGGCATATGTAAGAGAGCAAAATAAAAGTGGTAATAGAGCCAAAGATGTGAGAAATGTAGGAGAGAGTGTGCTGCCAAGAGCAGCAAGCAGTAGCTGCCATTGCAGCACTGTAAAGAGAGAAATAGAGTGAGGTTGAGAGTTGCTACAAGAGGGGATGATTCCTCCTCCTCTATTATTGTAAATCTTGTTCTCTCCCTACATAATACAATGGCTTCTCCCGTGGATGTAGGCGATTTTGCCGAACCACGTTAAATATTGTGTCAGTGTGCTTGGCCTCCTATGAGCAAATATCAGTACATCACCAGTCGGATTCCCCAACACACTTCACCAATCCCAAAGCTCTACTTCTCATGTCCCCTTATCTCCTCCACTATTTCCACCGCACTTACATCTACCCACTCCGCATTTACCACAGTACCAAAGTGCTGTCTCGGTGAGTATGGTCCTTCTTGCATTTATGCTTCAAGTACTGAATACTACTTACTTGTAGACTAGGTGGGTTTCTCACTATAAACATGATTACAACAGTGATGGGGGTCTGTTTTGGTGGAAGTTTTTCGGTGGGTTGGTGGTTTTTCTATGGGAAATGAGGATTAATATGTGGGCGAATACAGTGTTGTTGGGTTTGAAGAGGGAAGGTGGTGGATATAAGGTGCCAAGAGCAGGGTGGTTTGAGTTGGTTAGCTGTCCAAACTACTTTGGAGAAATGGTGGAGTGGCTTGGCTTAATTTTTTATTAGACAATAAAATAGACTTAAATGCATTGATACATAAGCAATTATAATTATATAAGTAATTTGAATATCTTATCCACACGAAAACAAACTTAAAATTTAAATTATTATACTTTTTAAACTTCATTTATATCACGAGTTTTGATCAAGTGTTTTTTAAATTAATTGATTTATATTTTTAATTGAATCATAATAAATTAATTATATTTCTATTTTTAACCTGACTTGGTCTAGACTCGAGTCACTTGAATTGAATTATAGATTAATCCACTAAATTGAATCAAGTTCTAAAACAATGAGATTGCATCTAATTTACTACTAGATTGATAGTTGGAATTTGCGCGAGCTAGGACAATATCTTTCTAGAGTAAAAAAATAATACTAAAACATTATCATTATATTTAAAAAAAAAGACTATAAGAAGTCGACATAGTAGAAAGAGAATTAAAAATAATAATGATTGTTAAATTGCAGGAATCAAACTGTATAATGATTAAATTAATAAAAACAATATTAAAAAACAAAGCATTAATAAAATTAAGTAAGGTTGTCAAAACTCATAAGTGGTATTATACGGATAGAATATAATTTTTTTTGCTGTGGACTCCCTCACAATTTACAGTGAACTTGCATAATAAAATTATTATTTTACCCTTCACACTTATAACATGCTTTTACGGGTAATATGCCATTTTTTTCTAGGGATGCATTTATTATAATAAGATTAAATGGGGGTAAAAAAGTCATTTAATATTTTATTTGCACAGTATAATGTTTAAAATAGCCTTAAAGATTGAATTTCTTTAACCAATTGGGCAGTTATATATTTTTTTATTTTGATGTCAAATTTGTTTTTTCTAATTAGTTTTTTTATATTTTTATAAAAAAAATTTCAATCTTTAATATTAAATTGTTTAGAGTTAGACTTTGTTATTTTTTTCAATACGATTATTATTATCTCATAGGTGGATTATAGATATAAAATGTAAGCTTCATTTTGCCTTTGACTTTGAGTTTTTAAAATATTAAGTGTTTGTTTTCTATATGCTTTCAATGAGGATAATCCAAACTGGATTATAAATTTATTATTAGCATTCTAATTAGTTTAGATTTTTTTTATTTGTTGTTTATCTTTTAGTATTAAGTTTAATATCACATGTAATAATTTTTATTTTTATTTTGCTTTAAAATACATCGGTAATGCTTTAACATTATTTTTTAAAATTACAAAAGAAATTAACTCGCCGATAACAACAAAGATCGAGCCACTTTTCTAGTTTAAAAAATTAGGTTTTACAATACCCTCACAACAGCTAATAACAGCCATATAATTAAAAACGGCTAGTAACAATGATCATAATTAGAAATAAACAGGAATCGATCAATCCTAGCTTGTGTAGGAAATGAGGCCGATTTCTTCTGGTATAGACAAATTTGATACATGCAAGTAATACAGTTCTTGGCCATACCATTCAAGAGACACACACCCTCTTGGATCGTGCGACTCGTGAGGCCGTCCCCAGATTATTTTCCTTTGTTAATTCCCTGTTCTTGGTGCAAAAGTAGTTAGCACACCAGGTTAGTTAGTGAATAGCTCACTTTGATCAACTCCATTGCAACTACTTCCTGTCTTGCTTCACACTGTAGTGTCAGCCAGAGCCATTCCAACCACAATGTCGACTACTAACAATCTAACATGATCAAAGTACTCCTACTTTCACCCTCTTTCTTCATCTTTTACCCTTCAGTAGTCATATTCCAGACCACACCTTCATCTGATGGCAGCCATGGGAGATGCCGAGATGGGATCTTTTGTCTGAAAGTGTAGGCATCTCAGCTATGCACATGCGACTTATTCATGACAACAAAGTTGTAATTTATGATCGCACAGATTTTGGCCCCTCCAACATCTCCCTCCCCGGTGGCCTCTGCCGTGTTGACCCCTACTACGACGCCCTTAAAATAGATTGCACTGCACACTCCATCCTTTGCGATACTATCACTGACACCTACCGTCCCCTAATGGTCCAAACAGACACTTGGTGCTCTTCTGGTGCAGTTCTACCCAATGGAACCCTAGTCCAAACTGGGGGTTTCCATGATGGTGACAATGTAACACGCATGTTTACTCCATGCACAAATGACTCGTGTGATTGGGTTGAGTTCCCGGAGTATTTATATATCAAGAAGAAGATGGTATGCAACTAATCAAATTTTGCCTGATGATCGAATTATCATTATTGGTGGTCGTAGGCAATTTAACTACGAGTTCTTCCCTCACTCTTCTCCTCGTCGAACTTTTCAGCTCAGTTTTCTAAAGGAAACAGGGAGGATGATGTTGAGAACAACCTCTATCCGTTCGTACACCTCTTACCAGATGGGAACTTGTTCATCTTTGCCAATACAAGATCGATATTGTTTGATTACAATCAGAACCGTGTGGTTCGAGAGTTTCCCAGCATCCCCGAAGGCGACCCTCGCAATTATCCTAGTACTGGATCATCAGTTCTCTTGCCTTTAGATGAGAATGAATACAGAATTGACCCTTAATTTTTGGTTTGTAGAGGTGCACCAAGTAGTGCATTCCAGCTCACTGCAAGTGGATCCTTAATTTGTTCATGCGACTCCCACATGTGGACGACTCAGGGTCACAGATCAAAACGCGAGCTGGGTCATGGAAAACATGTCGATTCCACGAGCAATGGGCGATACGCTACTTCTTCCGACTGGCGATGTTATTATAATCAACGGTGTTCAATTAGGCACTGCTGGATTGGAACTTGGACGCCTGCCGGCAACAAGACCAGTCATCTACCATCCATCCCATCTGTCTGATCAGCGGTTCTCAGTCATGCCACCATTACCACGTCCAAGAATGTATCGTTCAGCTGCAATTCTCCTCGCTGATGGCCGTGTTCTTGTTGGCGGCGGCAACCCTCATATTTCCTATAACTTCACCAATGTAGTGTACCCAACAGACTTAAGCTGGAGACCTTTTCACCACCCTATTTATCAACTGATTACGCATCAGTAAGACCTGTGATCTCGTCCGTAGATGGGACTACAAGTCTTGGGCAGAGATTTTTGGTGAGTTTCTCTGTGGAAGAGTATTTAACACAAAGTGTATTATCAGTAAGAATAGTTGCGCCATCTTTTACTACACACTCATTTGCCATAAATCAAAGGATGGTGGTGCTGAAGATTGATGACATTATATATGATGATACATCATCATATACTTCGAGTGTTTTCGGGCCATCGTCAGCTGAGATTGCTCCACCAGTGTACTATATGCTGTTTGTTGTGCATTCTGGTATACCTAGTTCTTGTGGTGGGTGAGGATACAGTGATGGGGTTGGAGGGTTGTGTTAAACTGGCCTCCCATTTCTACTCGAAATTAATCAAAATGATATGTAATTTTATTTTTTTTTGTTAAAACTTGGAATTTGCAAACACTCAATAAATCAAAGCTATATATTTATTGTGTCATGTCATGATTTCTTTGTCTATTTTCTTGGGCCGGGCCGGATTTGTTGCCTTTATTGGGCTAGTCCAGGATTTGATTCATTTTCTCTTCTAGCCAAGGTTTACTTTTCCAACTTTAGCCTTTTAAATGGAAGAAACTTTCTTCTTCTTCTTTTTTTTTTAATTGAACCGAGCACTTCAATTACCTAATTTCTATATATATATATATATATATATATACATATTAATTTTATTTCATTTTTGTCACCCAGAGTCATACGGCACTGCAAAAGCCCGGAGATAAAGTTGTAGTAAACGAATGTTTTCCAAGAAAGAGTGCTTTTAAGTGTTATTCTTTGATACAGGTAGTTTGATGGTACAATAATAATTAGTTTTTAAAATAATTTTTATTTAAAAAATTTTATTTTTAAAATAATGTAAAAATAAAAAATAATTTAAAATTTAAAAAATTTATTTAAAAAAAAACACACACAACCAACTTTATTTAAAAAATTTAACTTTCCATGACGCTTGAGGACTTAACATTGGCTAATGACACATTATACTCTCATATTCTTAATTTTCTATAGATTTAATCCTTGTACATAATTATTTTTTAGCGCGTGTCATTTAATTTAATGGTATTAGATATAATACAAGAACATCAAAAACACAGAAAAGGTATAAATTTTTTATTTTTTATTTAAAAAAACAATACATGTCAAGATGCGAGTAAAATAAGGTGGACTAGCCACTTTCATTACCCAGCTAGCTAGCTTAGCTAGATCTGTTCTTCATGGCCTCTTTCTTATCCAAACTGGTTAGGACTCTGTTGAGCAATCTCCACGCCTAGAAGACTAGAATGACAAAATCGTTTTTTCATGATTTTACGTGAGGTTTTAGATTCTTGTGGGAGTAAGTCAATAATTAGAAAACTACTTTTTTGGATAGAAGTTAGGTCACTAGTTAAATACCATGACAGTGCTGTGAGCTTTTAAAAAGAAGGGCGCGTCGATGCCATGACAAAAAGGGGGAAGCCACCCTTGTGGTTTGTCTATAGAAGAATATGGACCTTGAACTCTTCTTCTATGATTTTGTCTGTTGTTTAAGTCGCTCGTCACCGACCTTGCATGTCATCAATGGACGTCAAATGTCACGATCCCCTTAGCTTGATGCTTGCCCCAGATGGATTTATAAATATTTTAAAGAGTGAGGTAAAACAATGCAAAATCTTCTGGGCTGTGTGATTGTTGTTTTCGTAGTTTGTTCATTTTTTTTTAATATATATTTTTAAATTATTTTAATATGCTGCTATTAAAATAAATTTAAAAAATTATATCTTAAATATTCCCCACTCACGAGAGAGATACTCTGAGCCCTGTTCTTATTATTATATCTTATAATAATATTTTAAAAAATAATTATTATTATATTTTCTTGTCCATTAGTGTTCAATGGCAAAAATAACTAGAATACATGTTTAAAATAAAAATCCTTTTGTTTTTATCGATAGAAAACGTTAAGACTTCAAAAATGAAAAAAATAATTTTTATTCGCCCCTTCCAAAAAATAAAAAATTAAAACACTTTCGGTGCAAGTCACATCGACATGGTGGCAAGTTGATAGCAGCACTGTGATCAGAGGGAGCATTCTCACGTCCTCTAATTCGCAACCGTAATGGATGAGTTATGACTATTTTTTAAAATATTTTTTTATTTTAAATATATTAAAATATTATTTTTTATTTTGTAAAAATTATTTTTAATATTATTATGTTAAAATAATTTTAAAATATTAATTTAAAATAAAAATAAAAAAATTTATTTTTAAAATGTATAAAAAAACAATCAATTACGTCCTTACTCCCACCAGTTAGGACAGGATATGTGTGATGACAAAGCAACGTTTCTTGCTCTCTCTGTTGTCTTCGCTGTCTGTTTCATTGCAGGTGCGAGTCACCCTATTGATTGGCCAATCCCTCTCTTCAACACGAGCATTATTAGCTCTGGTCATAATAATAATAATAAATAACAATAATGATGTTATTATTTATTAATAATAATTGTAGTAATAATTTTAATTTTTTAAAATTATTTTATATCATTACAATTGTTTTTTTTTTAATTTTTAAATTTTAATCTTATCATATAATTCTATACAAATTAAATTTCATAATTTTTCTAAATTAAATATTTTAAATTTAATGAATCCCACCATGAATTTAAAAAAGTAATATATTTTTTTTAAAATTACAATTTTTTAATTTTTGATCAATTTATTTCAGTCTCATCATCTAGTTTGAAAATTTTTAAAAATATATTTTATTAATTTAATTTTAATTATCACTTTTACATATTTATTTTAAATGTTTTTTTATTAATTTGTAATATCTAAATATTATTTTCTTATAAAAAAGTACAACCTCGCTGTAAAGGCACAGAGGCTACTTCATATCTATAGTAGGTTCTCCGATGCTTTTTTATTTATAAAAGAGTGGAAATTAAGGTAGAAATTAAAAAAATATTAATAAATGGTCTAATCACATCACTCGTTATGCCTTTTAAAGATTAAAAAATAGTGTACTTTATTCATAGGTTTTTAAGAGTAAGAATTGAAATAGAAAAAAATCATTATAAAAAGTACTAAATTCCCATTTTCCGAATGGCAAAACCTAGTAATTAAAAGAAACTCCATACCCTTTCTGGTACCGGCCATCGTTAGACCAATTCATTAAGCTTTCCCTCCCTCAAGTAAGCAAACTCGACTTCTCCTAGCCTCGAAAAGTCTCTGTCGAGTCTTGACTCGCAAATAAACTAAATATAAAAAATGAAAGCAAGGCGAGAGAAATTAAAGATCGAAAAAGAGAACGAAAGTGAGAGAAAAATTTAGCCAAACACAAAGAAATAGAAAACAGGGCGAAAGAGAGAGAGAGAGCGAAACAGTAGACAGAGAGTATGAAGCACATTTTCAAGAAGTTACACATAGGAAGCAACAACGAGTCCTCAACAAATCGAACAAGTAACGACACCGCCACGAGCGCATCGACACCTACACCACCGCCACAGCCACCATCATGTTCCTCCGATCACCGAGCTGCGGGAACCGGAAGTTCACCGGCGAATCCTCCATCGACATCGCCTTCACCGGCGACGACAGCGCAACCGTTGGCGTTTGGTAATCGGACGGATTACTTTACGTCGGAGGAGGACTTTCAGGTGCAATTAGCGTTGGCGATTAGCGCGTCGAATTCGGAGTTTAGAGATGATACGGAGAAGGATCAGATACGTGCCGCGACGTTATTGAGTTTAGGAGGGGGGAATAATCGGATTGATGTGGATAGAGAGAAAGGAGAGGGAAAAGTGGAGGATTTGTCGAGGTATTATTGGGTGAGTTCATTTTTAATAATAATTTCTTGATTTTCTTGTTTCTTTAATTTATTTTTTAGTGAATGAGGTTGAATTAGGGTTTTAATTGCTTCCTTTCCTTGTTTCTTTAATTTAAGTTTTAGTGGATGGAATTGAATTAGGGTTTTAATTGCTTCTTCTTTTTGTGGTTGAACTAGTTTTTGGTTAATGAGGTCCAGTGTTTGGAATATGTGTAATTTAGTGATCAATTAAGTGAAAATGAAGGTAAATTAAATGTTATTGAGTCCGGTTATTGTAAGTAATTTAGTTCCGAGTTTAGTTGAATTAAGAAAATCTAGTCAATTTGAGCATTTTTTAGGTCTTCAATCCGGATAACTATAGTGGATGAGCTTGGGAGTTGCTAAATTGTTTCTGCTTATTGTAAGTTACTGTGTCAAATTTAGCGTAATTACGGAAATTTAGTCGATTTGAGCTGTTTTTGAGTCTTTGATGTGGTGAATTGTAGTGGATGAAATATGGGGTTATTAATTTGTGGGAAGAAAGATTAGAGTGTCTGAATTTTGGAGGTGAAGTGCTCAGTCAGTTTTGGATACCATGAATTGTTGAGAATGAGTTTGAAGTTGAGTGTTTAATTTTGGTTTTGGTAATTGATTGCGAGTGTTTGTGCAGAGGAATTTATTTTTAAGGTTGCATGACAGAGTTTTGTTTAGTTTACTGTTAAGCTACGGAAAATCTAGTTGGATAAAATGTGCACGAGTTTCCTACATGTTCATTTGTAGTATGTAAGGCTTGAGCATAATGTTTTCCTGTTTGCCAGTTTACTTGCTGTTTATGTGCACATTACGTTGGATTGAAGTGTCAATGAAAATTGCTTTAAGACTTTCTGCTTTTTTTTTTTAACAACCATTAGTTTGTAATAACTTGGGCATACAATAATTCAAACATGCAAAAACTTTGAGTTAATGAACTTTAAATTGATGTATCTCATCTATCAAACTATATGTGAAAACTTATCTGGTCAAAAAGTCCAAGTTTGGTGGTAGTGAAGATAAAATCGTGTTGGATGGTCAGCTGAAGCAATCCTCCCAGAGATGTTAGCAACAATAAAATTTTGGTTCTGTTAAATATAAAATAATTTGGTTTTATTAAATTAGCTATAATGCTGTGTGCAAAACATAAAAAAACTTCATTCTAAGCTACACCCTAGAACATTTCACATGAGAGCCTTCTTAAGGTCAATGGATTTTGAAGATATCTCATGGAAAGTGAAACTTGGCCAAGGAACAAGTTTCGTTTGCAATAATCTTGATATACATGATGTAGTTGATGAAGGTTGTGTGGGCGCTTCATAAATGATAAATGTGCCGCACACCAGGAACTTTTCCAGCTTCATTCAAGATTTATGTGAATGTGTGTTGTCAAATAATTCTTTCCTAGTGTTATTTCCCTTGATCCGAGTTGGATTGCTTCACCAGGAATATAATGTTCTAGATTATGGGGAGAGAGTGATGGATGGTTTCTATGATGTTTTCTGCACAAGCTCAGCAGTTCAAGGAAAAATGCCATCGCTCATGGACCTAGAAACAAATGCAAGCGGTTCTGGTTTTGAAGCAGTAATAGTTAATCGAAAAGTTGATGCTGCCTTGGAAGAGCTGATGCAAATTGCACAATGTATTGCATTAGACTGGCTTGCAACCGATGTTACTATTTTGGTGCAGCGGCTGGCTGAACTTGTTACAGGACACATGGGTGGCCCAGTAAAGGATGCCAACTTGATTTTGGCAAAGTGGATGGAGAGAAGCACAGATTTAAGAACTTATCTTCAAACTAGTGTATTGCCTATTGGATCAATAAATATTGGTCTGTCTCGACATCGAGCGTTGCTTTTCAAGGTCAGCATCATACTTCCATTATTGACTGCCTGAGGGTTTTGTTGTTGCAGCAATCTTTGTATATTTTAAGTTAGGCTGCTTGGAATAGCTATATTCATAATTTTTGTTTGCCTGGATGTAGGTGTTGGCTGATACCATCAAGTTACCTTGTCGACTGGTGAAAGGTAGTCATTACACTGGCATTGAGGATGATGCTGTCAATATAATAAAGTTAGAGGATGAAAGGTTGTGGCTTGTCCTTGCTGTATGTTTTTATATTTATTAGCTCATTCTTTATCTTTTCCGTGTCTGTCAATAGTTTTTAATTCTCAAGATGACCATCTTCTTTGCATATGCAAGTAGGTTTCTTTTAGTGTATTCTTCTCTCTTATTCTATACTGCTTCTGTTTAGGTTTTAGTCCAATGTGTAATCAACTGTTTCTACCTTTTGTAGTGAAGTCGTTCTTTGAATGAAAACTTCAAACTGCTACAGGGATATAGAAAGTAAGTTGATAAGACTGACTGACTGGGAAGAGGATTATTGTTGGACCCCCTCAAGTACCTAATGTTCAATGCTGACTGGAGGATCCTGTTTGGAAGTAATTGGTGGAAGAAATTACATGTTTTATTTTTTTCTTCCACGGCCACTTCTTATACATTGATAGAATGTTTTGTTACACGTTGCAGATTTTCCTTGTACAAGTGTTGTTTTTCTTAAAATCTCTACCAGTTTCACTAGAATGAATTTCTTTTGCTCTGGTTGGGTCAAGGAGGAACCTGCTATTTTTTGTTGACTGTTTATTAGTTGCTTTCTTGGTTAGGAATGGGGGTCAGGCTTTGGTAATAGGTATTTGAAATAATGCAAGACATGCTTGTATAGACTAAGAGAATTGAGTTTGTCACTTGATTTTACAGACCAAGTATGACCCACAATGTAAAGGCTTGGATCCCTGTTTGAAAGTTCATGGAAAAGTACATGCCCTCTATGCCTCATTACTGCAGAGACACACAAAAGCAGGGTGGTATATACGGGTCCTTTCTGGCTGTTGCAATCATTCCTTGTTTATGCTATAATTGTTGTGCGCAACTTATTGTTATCTTCTTTTCAATTTCTTTTGTGGCTTTCTCTGTTTATAAAGGTGTAGTTTTGCTTACTTGCTGTTAAATAACTAAAAATCCAATTTGTCAAATCAATGCAACATCATATGCACAGATTTTGTTGGAGACACTGAACCTATTCTTTCATGTTCCTGTAAAAATGCTCACCTGCATTTCTGTGTCCTGTCTGTGTATGGTAGATGAAAAATATTTGTATGTTTTCACTTGTAACTATATTTTTTCTGCCTTCAGAGAGTTTCTGGTTGATCTCATGGCAGCTCCCGGTACACTTATACCAGCTGATGTTCCTATTGCAAAAGACACTACCTTTAAGATCCCTGCTCCTCGCTCTAATGAAACTGGAGTGGTTTTTGCTAAATCGAAACCATTAACTGGTGAAGGCACTAGTCAGAACTCCTCAGTGGATGGCATTTCGCCTTTGGATAGAATTTTAAATTCTGAAAATGCAGAATCCCTGCCTTCTTATGCTGGTGTTGGTTCTTCTGGAGTATCAAATAAAGCAGCGTCTACAAATCAGCTTGGTAATATAGCTTCCACAGCCTTTGGGACTTCTGTATACAAAGGGAGTTGTGGGGTGCATGCAATTGGTGATGGTATGCGGATGAATGTTAATGTAGTTCCATATGTTCCTAATACATCAGAGGATTCTAAAAACCTTTTTGCAGATCTTAATCCATTCCAGATCAAGGGAACTGGAAAAAGTTACATGCACAACAAACCTGCAGAGAATAAAATTAATGAGTTTCAAGGACGGAAAAATAACCCTGTTCCCAGCCCACCTGCACCATTGATGTGGAAGAATCGATTTGCTTACAATGAGGTGCCTAGAAGAAAAGATAATGATAATGTGGAGGGCCTTTATCCTAGAGTCAATCGGGAACCTAATAATTATAATCACTCCTTAGCTTCCACCAGTTTGTCTGAAAAAGTTTATCCACAGGGTTTCAAGTCATCCAGTAATTTAAATACATCCAATAGAGAAAGTGACACCAGGAATTCTGCAAGCAGTGCCAGTTCAGCACTGTCATCATATACTAATCAAGGCTACAGTTTGCCTTTTGTTGAGGAAGTAAACTCAAATTTTGAAGAAAAACTCCAGGATTCAAAGAATTTGCAAAATGACAAGGAAGCCTCAGTTAAAGAAAGTGAAGACAATGAAATTGGTTTCCATGACCGTAGAAAGTGCATAAATGACAGATTTATGGGGACCAATCTAAAGCTGAAGGGTCCAGAAAGTCCTAGCACATCAGTTGATTCCAGCACTCACAGGGTTGATCAAATATTGGATGACGTAGATGTAGGTGATGAAATTTGCTGGGAAGATTTGGTTTTTGGTGAAAGGATTGGACTAGGTAATGCAAATTGCTGGTCATATTGTGTTGGAATTGATCATGGATTCACTATTTCTGAATTGCTTCTACGTAATCATGTGCAGACGCACACGCGTGCATGTGTGTGGCGTGCATGTGCACATTCACGTACAAAACCAATGTATAATATGAAATATGCATCTAGTTATCTTTAACATAAAATACTCTTTAGAATATTTTCCCTTGTTTTCATGAGAATTTGTCTCGTGCTATTGACTTGAGGGGGAAAAAATGATTTAAGGTCTTAATTTTCTTGTGGAGGTCAGAAACTCTTTGCGTTCCTTCTCATTTGTGTCTTACGCAGGCATGTTTTTAAGGAGGATTAATGTTTGAAGACAGTTTCTTACATGTTTTCTTGTGAATAGGTTCATATGGGGAGGTCTATCATGCCGATTGGAATGGCACGGTGAGCCTGACTTTCTTTGTTTAATTGTTCTTTACTTTTGTATTTGGTCATTGTAGCTCAAATTTATTTATTAGAAATGTGGAAAATCTGTCTCATTTTTCTCTTGATATCCTGGTTTTATCTTTAATCAATTGATGTCTAAATTGGATTGTTTATTTTCTCTGATTATTCTCTCTCTGCACTATCTCAAGTGGGTTGGCGTTGTGGAGTTTACCATGAAAGATAACTGGAGATAAATGCAGTGCCATAAATGTTGGTCAAATTTTGAAAATCTACATTGACTTGAAACCGAAACATGTGTTTTAAATTAACCTGGATATGTAGTTAGAGAAGAACGTTCTTCATTGATGTCTAAATATAGTGGTTAATTGTTCTGTTACACTAATTACTAGCATAAGTGCTTGCTTGCTGAATTTTGGAAGTTTGGTGGGAGAAATAGACTTGTAATTTCTAATCTTCTAGCTGGTGGATTGTTGTTAAATCACAGGAGGTTGCTGTGAAGAAGTTCTTAGACCAGGATTTCTCAGGTGCTGCTTTGGATGAATTCAAAAGAGAAGTAAGCAACAATTCAGCTTTCCTAATATTCATATAATAAACCTATTTCTAGTTACCATTTAGCCACATGAAACCAAAAGATACAAAACATAATGACACTGACATAGTAAATGCCCTGTCTGGCCATGCATGTGGCTATAACCTTCTCTTGGTAGTGCCATGTCCTGTTGTACTTAAAGTTCCTGGATTTAACAGCACTTGATAATCATGTGATTTCCCACTTTATTTTCCATCAAGATCTTGGGAAATATTTGACTTGTGAAAGTTGATTTAGTGTCATTTGAGTTGTCTTTGTCATTCAGCCCATGCACATATCTAAAGAAATCTGGGCGTGCCAGAGATCATATTCATTTCTTTTTAGTTCAAAATCGTTGACCAAATCTTTGATTTCTGTTCTGTTATGTAAGGTTCGAATAATGCGTAGACTGCGTCATCCAAACGTTGTTCTTTTTATGGGTGCTGTTACTCGACCTCCAAACCTGTCTATCATCACAGAGTTTCTTCCAAGGTATATGCTTATGTGCTTCATTTTGTTGTCTCATCTTAATGCGATAAATATTTTTTGGAGCAACAGTGAATGCTAGCCATCTTTGTGATTTCATCTATATGTAGGGTATTGATACTTGGTTACATTCTTATGTATGCTTCAGCTGACAGTTTCTTGAATAATATTTTGGTTTTCCAGAGGAAGCTTATACCGTATTCTACATCGTCCTCAGTGTCAAATTGATGAGAAGCGTAGAATAAAGATGGCTCTTGATGTGGTATGAATTATCAGCCATTTATTCTTTTAAATTTGTACTTTACACCCTTTTGTTAGATTTGAAATCCCTTGCACTACAGGCAAGGGGCATGAATTGCTTGCATGCAAGTACACCAACAATAGTTCATCGGGATTTGAAGTCGCCAAATCTTTTGGTTGATGAAAACTGGACTGTCAAGGTATGGAACTTTATTGTCACCTGACTTCCTTTTGTTTGTTGTTCTGTTTTATCTTTCTTCTCATAATAATTAGTACTGCAAAAACTGGACGCGCATGTAGGTGGCTACTGGTTCAAATTTGAAAAATGGGGGTGAACTGTTAGATTAATTATTACGTGTAATTTTTTAGGGTGCAAAAAGTGGGTGAAAAAATAATTTCTAAGATTGTTTGTTAGGAGTTTAAAAACCATCTAGTCGGTCAGCTATAATAAAATTAAAAACAAATATATTAAGTGATGTAATTTTAGAAGGTACCACTAACAAGGGTAATTGAAAGAGAGGATGACGTTGAAGGGTAATTTTAGATGACAGTTATCAATGACAATTCTTAGATATCTAATATTAAATGGTGTCATTGAAGGAAAAATACCATAGAAGCTCTCTGGGTAATTTTATTCAAATCTTATTCTGCTTTTGGTGTTCTTAATAGCTAGCTAGTTTAGAGGATCATATGAGCTGTACACACCCACTGATTTTCATTTACCCAGCCTTGTCACTTGCAGCTTGTATTTGGCCAGAAAGTCCAATGTAATGGTTTATTTGTTGAACTAGGGTTTTCTTCAATCAGCTCATTTTTTTTTATAAGAGACTATATGTGACAAGTTGCTCAAAAGATGAAGATACAAATCATGAAGAAGCAAATAGTAGCCTGCAGTTAAAATTAGTTTTGGGTGTAGTTTTTGACTGATGTTGTGGTTTCCTGGCAGGTTTGTGATTTTGGGCTCTCACGCTTGAAGCATAACACCTTTTTATCATCCAAATCAACTGCAGGAACGGTGAGAATTTTATTTTCCAGTTAATATTCAGAAAAAAAATAGCTTTCATGGCTTAAGGGAGTGGATGCATTGTTGGTCTAGTATTTCTAATTGAGTTTTCTTTGATGTGTTAGCCTGAGTGGATGGCACCTGAAGTTCTCCGTAATGAACCCTCAAATGAGAAGTGAGTTGATTTTTCCTCTTGACTGCTTTCAGGTTTACCAACTTTCCTGCACTTCCACCACCTCTAAGCTGGGTCAATTTCTTCTAGTTTTTCAATGCTCTGTTTTATTGATAAGAGCATGGTAGAACAGCCTATGAAACTCTGCTCCATGAGAAGCCATTTGAGTTCAACTATTTTCTCCTGCTTTGCACTGAAATTATCGTTGAAAATTTTAATTTGAACCCATAATTAACAGCGTTGTCTCATGATTGAGCATTACTATCCCCTCAAAAAGGTAGAAATTATCAGGGTCATGAGTCCAACACATCGCCCATGGATTAGGCCAATAAACACAAGACACAGACAAATCTACCTAGTAGTCATGTTTTCTAGGTTCAAAAAGTATTCTTTTCTTGAATGATGCCTAAATTTCAGTCTATTGGTGTCTCCAACTGTGACATACATGTAATTGCATGCTATAATTAACTGTATTTATTCTTTGTTAGTTGGGACTTGGGAATACCAATTGTTGCTTGCGGCATTAGTCATTGGGACAAAACTAGCTTTAAAATGACCATATAAATGGAAAACCAACTACAGTTCTATCATCTGTTGCCGTGAAGAAAGGCTTTCACTGGTGCTCTGGCGTCATGTATAAATTTATTTATTGGACCACTGTTCTAAATAGGTAATTTGTTTCTTCTGTTGAGTGTGCAGGTGTGATGTATATAGCTTTGGAGTGATTCTTTGGGAACTTGCTACGCTAAAATCACCATGGAGTGGGATGAACCCTATGCAAGTTGTGGGTGCAGTTGGTTTCCAGAACCGTCGTCTTGAAATCCCCAAGGAAGTTGATCCCTCGGTTGCAAGGATAATTTGGGAATGTTGGCAGGCGTAAGTTGAGACGAAAATTTGTAAATTAGTTTCTAGTGCCATCCCTTCATTAACACAAAATCAGTCACTGATGGCTGGCTCTCTTTGTTGTGCTTTTCTCCAGTGATCCAAACTTGCGCCCCTCATTTGCAGAGCTGGCAGTCGCTCTCATGCCTTTGCAGCGGCTGGTTGTCCCTTCACATCTAAGATCAATTTAGCCCACCTCCGCAACAAGAGAGTTCAGTAAAATTCTACACCTCGAGATGTCTCAGTTTTGCAATTGTGAATATGGAGACATTCTGTTATTGGCCATTGGTGAGGCGCCATTGTATGAAATCCTCCCCAACCCAGCCCCCCACCCAAAAAAAAAAAAAAAAACACAAAGAAAGAAAACAAGGAGAAAGAAAAGATTGGAAAAATTGTAGGCAGTGTTTTGTGTAAGTAATATACTTGAGCTGCTGCTGCCAAATAAGAGCATAGCAGCTTCTTGTACAGTTCGGTTTCCATGAATGTGCATTAAAGGAATTGGAACGAAGTTGCAGGTGTTATGACCTTGGGACATTTGTCATTTTAAAATAAAATTGCAAATGTGAGTGTTACACATCTTCGAGATTAGTGTTCACAATTCTCTTGACTCGCTTTGGTTACCTAGGATATTGTCCTGACGAGATTGATGGGGAAGACAACGATGAATTAAGCCAAAGATGCTCTATATTATCGACTTTCTATGGCTATTTTGTCAAAACTCTTGCACTCCCTTATCACCTTGCCAGGAGATTATCTAACCTGTGCCCAGCATTCGCTTCTGTCTATGGGTATGTTTTCCAAACTCTTGGCACTCCCATCACCTTGCGAGGAAATTATCTAACCGATTCTCCGTATTAGTAACATATAGACTTCTGAGTTGGAATTACAAGAAATCTTGAGATAGAAGTGGACAGGGGCAACGGCTTGAGAAGCCCCCTCACTTGACGTGGGCTCTCTCACTTGGTGAGACCTTAAACCAGCACCCCTTCTCAGTGCAATGGATGTCACTGATCTAGACCATTGACCTTCTTGATCACCTATCGACCCCGTCCAGGTAAGTAAGGTTCTCGTTGTTTCGAGCTTCTTTTTTATAGACACATTCCTTGCTTAACATTGTCTTTTCTCTGTGTGGGATTGTAAAGTTGAGCCTACAACGCTTCACTTCATTCCCAACGCACCTGCACCCATTTTCTGTAGTCTAGTGAGTTATATTTAATACCGAGTAGAGATATGTTGATGCGTACAAAAATGATTGATTGTATGGTAGAGAATCAAAATCCAAAATCAGTGAAATTTGTAAGTAAAGCATTTCCATCCCAAGTATCTGTTCCCAAAAATGAACTTCAAAAGTTGGTTTGGTGAGAGAATTTGGGCAGCTTCCTCCGAAGCTTTGTATCGAGACCTTGATCAATGCATCATCCCCAATCTCGTGACAATTGACGATAATCTGACTTGAGAAAAAACAAAAACAATAACTTATCGAGAAAATGGTGTTCACCTTGAAAGATAAGCAGCCAGCAGCTCATTGTTCTTAATACAGTGAATAGAAAAGTTGTTGCACAGAAATCCCAGGTTTATTATATATGTATAATAATGATTATTATCTATGGGTGAGCCCATTTAAATCTTAAGCTTTTAGTTAATGTACCGGAATAGAAAAAAAGATGGACTTGACTGGAGTTGAATTTTACCCCCTCCCCCAGCACTTATGAAGCTGCGGTCTGGCGAAGGACTTAAATGGAGTGTTGGTAGCACGACGAGAAGATTGGTAAACCATAAAGACCCTAACAAATTAGAAATTTATCTAGAATCGAAGACAAATTCCAGACTCAGACTATTTCTACGATAATTATAATGGTCGAAAACAGGCAAAATTTGAAAAACTGACCAGTTAGGGTACTTCTCACAAGGAAAAGAACCCTCCAAAAATAAGCGTATGCCGCTGAATGCGGCGCTCACACGGTATTCTTTAGTAAAAGGCGAAAGAATAGTTCGCTCTGCGCTCACCGCGCGGCTGCGTGCTTTAGTATTCCTGCCTGCTCCATGTTTATAGTCACTTGCTCACGGGTTATTGCGTTTTGCTCCGATATGGGTTGTCTTATAATTCTGTCCCTGCATGCATGCCCACAAGCAATGAGACAATCAGACCATTTGATGAAAACAAAAACCAGATAAAAAGAACGATATCATGAAAATCAAACTACTGGCGGAATTGAAGAATGTCTGATCAGTGTTTAAAACTAGATATGAACTTCAGCAACCTCTTAGGGATCATAGATGGGGAAAAAATTCCCCAGTTGAAAAAGAAAAGGGAAAGGACTCTTATGGATCTAGGTTTGCACATCCAAATTCTTTATGCTTTCCGGGCATCATTGTTTAACCTTCTAGTGATTTCTTGTTTCTGCTAACCATTTATATATGAATCAACTATCAAGCGATGAAGCTACAGGAAATGCTTTCTTTATATGAAGGTTTGCTTGTATGTACTGTCAACTATTATTTAAGGACTCATCCCCATTGCCTAAACATTCAAAATTGTGCAAATGCCGATCATAATGACAACAGCAAGAGAAGATTATAAACACAGCATCATTACATGTTTTCAAGGGGATAATGTTTACATTTGACACATAAAAAGACAAAAAGTTATTAATGTGTGCACATCACGTGTCACCATTTCGCTGCTTTCGAACGGGTGTGTGAATAACTTAGATGGTTAAAAAAGTGTTGTGTTGTGTTGTTAAATGCGTCTCGATCTTCTCTTCCTGGTGGTGTGTGTATGATGATGACGGTGTCTCCTTTGGTGCAATTTTAATTTTCTTTTTTCCCCTTCATCTCTCTCTCTTATGCCATGATTTCCGCACTATCCATAAAAAAAAAAACATAGTTTTCGTATTTTTAAAATATAAAATAAATTTCCGTAACTTTAATAAATTAATTATTAAATCTAAAAAAATAAATACAAAATAAAAAAAATTATGATTTTTTTATACATGAAAATATACAAATGTAATCCATCTTGAGAGATTTAGCTACATACAAATTTTATTTTTTTTTATAATATTTATCCTAATAGCTCAATTAATCACAAATCATCATTAAAGAGTTCTCAAACCACATGCATGATTAATAATTTGTTTCAAAAATTAACAATTTATCAAATATATGGTTTAGGAGTTAGGAATTGACCTTCCAGGGTCTTTAAAAGACGTGACGTGATGATAAATAGCTTGATATTTGCACAGTAGATCTCGAGTTTAAATTAAAATATGCACCTCTTATAAAAGTCTGAGACAGTCGGGATTTTATTCGCTTACTTAAACCCACAAAAGTGTGTTTTCTGGGGAGTGGGGTTCCCTCAAATAAAAAAAAAAAGTTGACCTTCCAAGGTTGTTTGGTTGTCTAGGAATTATTGGAAACCTTCTAAGGCTCCTCAGCAATCCCAGTAGCATGTGGAACACTCGGAACTCCCACTGTTAATGCATGGAATCACATGTTGTCTCTACTAGAGGAGAAGAACTTGGTGAATTTGAAACTCTTATATTTCCTTTTTTATTATTCACTAACAGTGCAATAAATAAAAAAATATAGAGGGAGCTCTACTCTATTAAAATTTGATGTCGGCTCTTGTTTTTTAGACCAGGTCCGTCTCTTCTTTCTATTGTTGTGTTTTAATTTTGACATTGGTAGAAGAAAATTGTAGATGGTTTGAAACTACTGTATCCCCTCTTTGATTCCCCATTAGTAGAGCCACAAACAAACATTAAAGTTCAATGTATGCTTTTATTTTTCAAATCAAGTCTATCTCTACTCCTTGCTACTTTGTTTTAATGCTGCTGCTAATGGGAGAGAGTTTTATCATGTATGAAATTACTACTTAGCACACTCTTCGCTGCAAGTGTCTCTCCCTTAACCGGATGCTTAACATAAACATCATAAGCATCCTTCAATGGTGGTATCTTCTTCTCTTTATCCTCTCCATTGATCTAAACTTTATTATTAACTTTCTTAATCATAACTCTTTTGTTTCGACACTCTGAAGCAACATGATTAAAATCTAGACAATAAAAATATTTAATATGTCATGATTATGAGAAGTAGGAGTGATATTATTCTCGCTATGATATTTAGCCTAGCCCTCCTTATTATGTTGTGATGGACCACCTTCAGTTTTAGCTTTTTAATTGGGTTTTCAAGGTTTTAAAGGGCTTAATGATTGACTTTACTGAATGTCACCTTTTTGTTTAAGTTGTTTATCCATCTTCACTACCATATACTATTTGTATCTTGACTTAAACTCTACAACCTTTTATACAATTCTCTATAACAATGACTAGGTATAAATCTTCTTATAAGGAATTTCATCTTATCTTAAATATCAACTTGCCTCTCCTAATTGCTTATGTAGTTTGTTACTAGGTGATCTCACCATAATGACATAGTCAATAATAACAATTATAATAAATTTGATTTTTTTATGCTCTAAATAATTATAACCTTAAAAATTTACTTTACCTTCTTTTTTCTTTTTAAATAAACTTAGGGATTATTTATTTTTTGAAAAGTTGTTATTTTCAGCTTAATTATATCTAAATCTCCATCTAACTCAGCATTATAATCCCAATACTTCAAATGACCCACTGAATTGCAAAGATATTTGTTAGCCTATGCTCCATATTCATACATGAAATTGAATTTAGAACGGGACCTCCAAGTTGGAATTATGAATTAAGTTGAATTTAGAACGGGACCTCCAAGTTGGAATTACGAGAAATATTCAGATAGTATAGGACAGGGGCCGCGGCTTACGCAGCCTCTCTGCCATAAATTTTGACGTAGGATCTCCCACTTGGGGAGACCTTAAGCCAATAACCATCCTCAGTGCAATGGATGTCACTGACCTAGGCCATTGACCTTGTTAATCACCTATCGACCTCGTCCAGGTAAGTATGGTGATCGTTGTTTCGAGCTTCTTATTTATAGACACATTCCTTGCTTAAACATTGTCTTTTCTCTGTGTGGGATTGTAAAGTTGAGCCTACAACGCTACACTGCATTTCCCATGCACCTGCACACGCATTTTCTCTAGTCCAATGAGTTATATTTAATACCGAGTAGAGATATGTTGATGCCTACAAAACTGATTTATTATATGGTAGAGAATCAAAATCCAGAATTAGTGAAGGTTGTATGTAAAGCATTTCCATCCCAAGTATCTGTTCCCAAAAAAGAACTTCAAAAGTTGGTTTGGTGAGAGAATTTGGGCAGCTTCCTCCGAAGCTTTGTATCGAGACCTTGATCAATGCATCATCCCCAATCTCGTGACAATTGACGATAATCTGACTTGGAACAAAAGGAATACAAAAGAAGAGGAACAATAACCTATCAGAAATTATCAAGGAGAAAATGGTGTTCACATTGAAAGAAAAACAATCAGCAGGCAGCAGCTCATTATTATTAATACAGTTAACAGAAAAGTTGTTACACAGAAATCTTAGGTTTCTTATTGATGATTCTTGTACAAAGACATGTTATTCTTCACCATAGGACTGAAAATTGACAGGCAATAGAATCTAATTTATACCAAGACGGAATACATACCTATGCGTATTTGACAATACCAAGCAATGTCTAACAGCAGATTACTAGCCAGGTAGACCCGTTCCGCGTGGTGTGTTCATTCTAAAAGAACTATGGAGTTCAGGGTTCTACCTGACCTGACATCAACTCGTATAGGCATAGGGATGAATTGAATAGAGAATCGGGTCAATGAACTAACTTTTTTCGCTTACTCTTCACATAATGGCTCTATTTATGTAGCTTAAGCTTACGAAATGAAGCCCGCCAGTAAGAGAAATGGGGGGAGCGATGGAAGGGGAAGCTTGGATTCTGAAAACGGAGCTGGTTGTTTTCCATGAGATGGCACTGTGTTAGGGTTACCTGTGGGAACGACAGAGAGGGAGGAAGATGTTTTTGATGAGCTGGACTTGACCAGGCTTACTGAGGAACCATCAACGTGAGGAGTTTTCAGTGTCTGGAGACTCGTTGTTTGGATTCCTTCATATCTCTTCTTTGTTTCTTTTTCTAATTGTTTTGGGCGAAGTGACTCGGGGATTGACGAGTGAGGGCAGCGTCAATTGGTGTAGCTAATGCCGTAGTGAGTGACCAAGGCGAACGCTTGGCCAATTGTAGAAGGAATGGGGTCCTCCAACTATGGCTCAGAGCACTGGGACCGAATGTAATTAGCCTGAGACCGCCTTAAGGCGCTTTGCCCTTTCTCTCTCTTTTTTAGAATTTTGGGCTTACTTTTTTTAGGTATAGCATTAGAAGATCTTTACTATTTTATAAAGAGTGTGTTTGTATGAGATGAGTTCAAACCCGGTTGAAAGTAGAGAATGAAATGTGGGAGGTGAGCTTGTTTTGCCTATCTATGATCATAGAATCCCGGTGGTAGTAGTTCCTTTTCTCTTAAAAGATTCAGCTGATTCTGATCCTCTTTCCCCTTCTTCCTAAAAAAAGCTCTTGCTTGGGCACAAACGATGAGCAAGCACTCGAGCGTGAGAGCAAGGAATCGCCCAACAAATGGATGAACTCCAAGGAGGGAGGCAAAAACCCATGCTTTCAGGGAAGTGGCGGTCCGAATCTTATCTACGAGAATAACTGACTAAGCCGTGCCATAAGGCCCACTCTCCAACTCCAAAAGGAACGGGGACAAGCCTTTAGGTTGTTTAAGGAGGTTAAGACGGAAGACATTTTAGTTTGATTTGCTTTCTTAAGCTGATCCGCTTACCCGAGTGCTTGCCTAAGCCCTTTGCATTTGTTTCCAGCATGGACCCGGGCCTGAGATTGTCGTACCACTCATAGGCAGGACCGTCGAGGGAAAGGGGAAATTGTCTCAATAGCAAAGACCCATTTGTGGCGGTGTCCTGACAAGCGGTAATGAAATGAGATAAGTGTCTTTTAGGGCCCCATCAAACTTAGAAATGGTGGGAATTTGGAACCCTGGTGGATAATGAAGCATGTAATGATATGGAGGATATGGACTGCGACAAGGCTGTATTGGTCTTGCTCTCTTTTTCACTTCCTTCAGGCCTATAGTAGAAAGAGCGGAAAGAAGAAGCTTTTAGACTTTTCATGGAAGGCAGAATTCGCACCTGAGCGAATTTCTTCTCGGTATCAATGCGCACTAAGTGCTAGCTACCTTCCTCTTTCCTTATTCAATTTCTAGTTAGCCTTTTGGACAGAGCTATAATAAAATAAAGAATGAAAAGCATCCCTTCTTCTGTCCTCCTTCAAGGCATGCCGAAGCTATCTGTCTTGCTTAATCCTAGGTTTCTAAACAAGAAGGAGAATGTGAAACCCTGAATAAATTTACACGAAATGAGAAATAAATATATGTCCAATACGTAATGGGGGTGGTATTGAATTTTTATATCATTTTAAAAAATTATTTTTATCTACAAACCGGTATAAATATTATGATATAAATGTAAACCTATACCGAAAATGAATTAAATATTACACCAAGCATGTCAAATTTATATTTATATAAGAAAAATGATATTAGTTTGAGAAATTTGACATAAAAGTTTTTGTACCGAGTTTAAAAAATAAAAACTTGAAAAATACAGGAAAATAAAAGAATAAAAATTAATAAAAGTAAAAATAAATAAAGATCTTGCATATTAGAATTTGAAGAACAATGAAAAGATCATTTGCTTTTAGTGAAATTTAGATATAATAAAAGTGTTATCAGGCCACAATTTGCATGACATCTTATGAAGCTCTATATGGGAGAAAGAGTCGAACTCCTATATGCTGGGATGAAGTGGGTGAAAAAAAGTTATTGGGACCAGAATTAGATGGTGGTTAATTATAAATTAGTCGATAACTTGATATGTTATAAATATAAAGTAAATTCTAACGAAATTTTAGTGTACTCTCACATGAAAATGCAAGTATGATTACATGTCAAAGTGAATCTTATATATACACATCCTAAAGGAGTCTTGTTACTATGATGGAAGGTAGAGTGCGTAATTGTTCAAACACAAAATAATGGCATACCACATGTTGCTTATCACGTCAGATACTGATACAGTTGCAGAGCGAAGGATTAAGGACTGAGAGAAAAATACTGGTAGATCACTGATATGCTTTTTTATTCAGTGAAATTTCAAGGCTTTTACTCTGTTAGTAAAAGATGGAATCTAAAACGAGGAACTTGTTATCATGGGGGGATAGAATCAGATCATAGCTAGATCACTTAATGTCTTGAATTAAGTTCTATAAATTCAGAACTTTAGAAGCTGAGCTCTGGTAACTCTGCAAAGGCTTTGACGTGAGTGTCGACAGCACGAGGAGCAAATCATCAGCATCTTTGGGCAGCTAGCGACACATAAACATATTTCTACGATTACTTGAGGCTAGAGAAGCAAAACTTTAAACTGTAAGGTTAGGGTACTTCTCAAGTAAAAGAACCCTCCAAAAATAAGCGTATGCCGCTGAATGCGGCGCGCACACGGTATTCTTTAGTAAAAGGCGAAAGAATAGTTCGCTCTGTGCTCACCGCGCGGCTGCGTGCTTTAACCTTCCTGTCTGCTCCATGTTTATAGTCACTTGCTCACGGGTTATTTCGTGTTGCTCCGATATGGGTTGTCTTATAATTCTGTCCCTGCATGCATGCCCACAAGCAATGAGGCAATCAGACCATTTGATGAAAACAAAAACCAGATAAAAAGAACGATATCATGAAAATCAAACCACTGGCGGAATTGAAGAATGTCTGATCAGTGTTTAAAACTAGATATGAACTTCAGCAACCTCTTAGGGATCATAGATGGGGAAAAAACATTCCCCAGTTGAAAAAGAAAAGGGAAAGGACTCTTATGGATCTTGGTTTACACGTCCAAATTCTTTATGCTTTCCTGGCATCACTGTTTAACCTTCTAGTGATTTCTTGTTTCTGCTAACCATTTATATATGAATCAACTATCAAGCGATGAAGCTACTGGAACTGCTTTCTTTATACGAAGGTTTGCTTGTGTGTACTGTCAACTCTTATTTAAGGACTCATCCCCATTGACTTAAAGCCAAGATATCTGAGACTACACATGGTTCTTCTTTTTCTCCAGTTCTTAATTAGTTGTTTTCATGTGCCTTGTTCAGCTATTGCTGCAATAGGGTATCAGCCGGAAAATGCTTGGAAACTAATTTCTGGAAAGTCTACTGCCTTCTTAATGCTAATTCATACCCGTTGCCTACTTCACTGCTTGGTTAAACAATGATTTGTCAGTTTACTTTCAAACACCACTATAATCTGTAGTTGGCTTAGTGTTTCGAACCCAACTCCGCTAAGCATGGTATTTGTTTCTGCTGCTTGTCAAGCCAAGAATGTTCACCATCTCCAAGTTGTTTTGATTCCATTACGACGAGGCAAAAACATTACTTCCATTATTAACTCATGGTCCCTTGGTACGTAATTTATTTTGACAGGTTGGCTTCTTTTAAAATTGTTTGCTGTTATAAACTACCAACATCTATTTTAAGATGTCATGCTATAGTTTCTTTTCCCCATTTCTTAAAGAGTTCTCTCGAATGCCTCGAGCACTTGTCCCCAGAGAAAGATTGGAAACTTCAAATTTCTTACGCTTGGATGACCTCATCGGAAATTAATAAAGCAATCTAACCATCCCTTCGTGGCAGCCGCTCCTTCTCTGCCGGATTGGCCACGGTGATGAAAAACTGGAAAATGGGCGCACTCTGATCTTTCCATATGCAATTGTCACATGGGGTGGGCAAGTTCACCAGAAATGTCAGACCTGCCACAGCGAACTCGGGCAACTTGGTGCCAAATAATATCTGTCCACGAAAGCTAGTCCCAGTCTGGGAGGAGGGGTGCCAGGACACCAGAAAGGTCAGACTTACCATGCCACAACCAGGCATCCAAATACCACGCTGCAGCAAGACTATCCGTTCGTGAATGACACATTTTAACATGACATGACGAAGGATCAAATAAACTGTAATTCTCATCGCCCAATAACAACCCTACACAATTGCGGACTAAAATTAGACAGGGGCCGCGACTTGCGCAGCCCCCTCCACCACAAATTTTGACGTAGGATCTCCCACTTGGAGAGACCTTAAGCCAGCACCCATCTACTTGGGGAGACCTTAAGCCAGCACCCATCCTCAGTGCAATGGACGACACTGACCTAGGCCATGGACCTTCTTGATCGCTCATTGACCCCGTCCAGGTAAGTATGGAAGACGTAGTGAAGGGCTTCTTATTTATATTCCCATGCCTTGCCCTGCATCTTATGTTGTTTCGATGTGGGATATCTTTTTACATTTCACATCATGTGATCTCCTACCTTCTTCATTGTGGCACATCTAACATTATTAACATTATTGGGCTTGCAATCCAAGTGACAGGGGCTGTTTATTTTAACTTATTTTTGAATATAAAAAAATATTTTTTAAAGTATTTTGATATATTAATATTAAAAATAATTTTAAAAAATAATTTTTTTAAATAATTAGTATTAAATTGGTTTTTATTTAAAAATCGATCCCTATCAGCCTTCTTTTAAATGTTTAAAATGAAATATAATTAGATGAATAAGGAATAAATAAAGGGTTTAAAAATGTGATGTTGATTGTTTTTTAAAATATTTATCAGAACATTAAAATTATTGAAAAACACTAAAAAAAAATTAAATTTTCATAAAAAAAACAAGTTGAACAATTCAATGATTTTTTTATTAGCTTTAGCCTTGGATGGTATGGTAAGCATGGAGATTAGTGAATCCCAAATTTATTTATTTCAAATCATAATTTGATGCCAACTTTGAAATAGGCCATAAAAATTTTCGATACAAGGAGCTGTAGCGATAGAAGTATGCAAAAACAGAGACATTCTGTGGATTTATGCCTTTGTGGTGTTTCTCCATGGTAAGTTGCTACAGCCATTTTGAAATCTATGCATATCAGGCAGTTTGCATTTTTTATTAGACAGGGAGGCAGGTAAAGGTGATGAGAAAGGTGGCTAAATGAATAAGACAGAAAAATCTGTAATAGTCATGATAGGCAAATTGCAATACGCATCTCACTTGTCCCCTAAAATATAAGCTCGTGAATTCCTTGAAAAGCCCTACTATAGAAATATATGTATGCTTAAATATAAGAAAACATAATATGAAAAAGGAAGTCTGAGCAAGTTTATTTCTGGCGGCCAGACCCCTCAGCTGCGTCCGTGACAATCCGTGTAATATGTGGAACCTCTTCATCAAGTGACCGAAACCATTCCCTGACTCTCGAAGGGCATGAGTTCTCTAATTCACTAGTTGAATTTCTTTTCAGGATAGGCTCTTTACATGCTGAGGATTGCCTTTCAGGTAAAGGGCAGCCCTTGTAGGAGTTATTGTCGGCACAAAACCACAAAAGCTTTTCCCAGTAAGGATCCTTCAAAACGAAGAATTCAGTTGTCATTATATTTGCTAACATTACAAGCTCAAAAAAAAAAGACAAAAAAAAGATGATTTAGTAAGTACATGAACAAGTTCCAAGCATGCTTGACTAATAGTAGATAAAGAGTATGTTCGTCTGTGTTGCTTACATGTCAAGTTTCGACTACATGTGAGTAACCGAGAAATCAACATAAATGCTAAAAACAGCGTGCAACATGCATATGCCATATCAAACATGATGAACTAATTTGACCCTCTGGACATGCTTTGCAACAACCCAGAAGAAAAGATTGACACAATGACACGAAACTTTGGCAGCAAGGTAAAATGAGAGGTCAAGAAATATGATTGGAAAGTTCATAGCTGCATTCCCTAGCAGAAAAGGAGCTTGAACCAGAAAAGGTGGATAAAAATCCGTTGGATTGAAACTATGAGTGGAGAAGAGTAAGTACCTGGCTGACTATGTGTGGATTCCCAATAATGATAAACAAGGATCTGGCTCGGGTAATTGCAACATTAAACCTCTTTGGGTTGCTAAGAAACCCCAGACGGTAAGTTCTATCATAGTCATTGTGCTTTATAGTTGACCTTACTGTAGATACGATAATGACCTCTCTCTCCTGTCCCTGAAACTGTTCAACACTCCCAACCTTAACATCCGACAATTCCCAATTTTCAAGCACCTTTTTGATCTTCATGACCTGCTGCCGATAAGGTGTTATTACTCCTATATCTGCCTCATCTAGATCTCCACTTGCTCTGAGCTTGTTGATAACTTCAACAACCTTGCTGGCCTCGATTCTGTTAAACCATGAAGGATTGTTTCTTTCTCTCTCGTCGAAGTCTTGAATTCCAAAGAATAAAACTGGAAAGTCTTCATTAGGAAGAAAATCCACAATAGAACTAATGGAGGAAGAGGCATCTTCTTTACATGTAAGCAACTCCCCTTTATAGAAAAGTTTTGATGGCAGGTCTAGAATTGCTGCATGACATCGATAATTCCTCACTAATTTTATTACAAAACCTTCATCATCATTTCTGTAAGATTCACATTCAAACAGCCTTTCAAGATAAGATTTTCCCAACCCAAAAGCCTTAGCATCTTTGGAATATATGACAGGACCTAATTGCTGTGGGTCACCTGCTAGAACAACGACAGTCTCTCTGCTGCAAAAGTTAGCTATAGGAACCATGCTTTCTGGTTCTGAAGCCTGGCCAGATTCATCTAAGAAGATATGAGAGAAATGGCCACTGCTGACACCTTCTGCATACAGTAAGGATGAACTCATATACGTAGAAATAATGATCCTGTATTGTACCAAGGCCCTGAGAGGAGGACATTTGAAAATGGATTCGTCAAAATAGCAAAAGCGGATATGATCAGGGTGAACATCTTCATAAGAACGGCTACTTGCGTTTAGCCTAAAGATTTGATTCTCTTTGACTTTAGCAACATCATTGCTAATGCGTTTTTCTAATATGTGATCTGCTGCACTGTTTGAAGCAGCACACACAAGAATTCGATCATTCTTTCTTGTTGCATATATTTGCAACATTGCTTCCACCAAGGTCATTGTTTTACCAGTACCTGGAGGCCCATAAATGACAAAAGGAGGAGCACCTTCACAGCCAAGGATCATCTCAACAGAATGTTTCTGCTCCTGATTGAGACTATTAGTAAAAGGCACGAATCCAGGTATCTTGATCAGTCTCCTTTTAGTTGATTCAGATGGAAATAGAAGATCATGCTCTAAGCCCCCTACTGCTTGCACAGCTTGATACAATCTCCTCATATTCACCCTATTATATGCAAATCGAACATTATATAAGTTTCCATTCCAGTGATGGGTATGAAGATTGTTGGAAAATTTCAAAAGCACTTCATCAGCCTCAACTCGGTAAATGTTGTTAGGAGATCCAAACATTCAAACACACACAAATTTACGTGGTTCGGCAACTTGCCTACTCCACGGAGCTACTGGTTTGTATTAATCAAGCTCAAAAGCAATACAAACAAGAAAACAAGGAGGAGGAGAAAACTTCTCAACTCAACTCAACTCTCACCCTTAGCTCTCTCTCTGTGTTTCTCTCTATTTCGTGCTCTATCTCAGCTATCAATGCACATCTATTTATAGCTGATGAGGGAGATGATTGTTCAACAATGGTGGGCAAGTTAGGCACCTACCATTTGACTATGACTTCAACCATGGCTGCCACCAACCATGGCTGCCACCAACCATGGCTGCCACCGTCCATTTGTGTCCACACACATAACAATCTCCCACTTGGACACAAATGGTGTTAGGTCTGTCTTTTAATCTTCAAGACCCACTGAAGCTTTACACAGCTTCAGTTTATCGAGAGTAACTCCTTTGGTTAACATGTCGGCTGGATTCTTGCTTCCACAGATCTTTTCAAGTAACAGTTGTTCATCGTCGAGCAATTGCCTGATGAAGTGATATTTGATCTGTATGTGCTTTGTTCTGGAGTGAAATGCTGGATTCTTGGCAAGGAAGATTGCACTCTGACTGTCACTATACAAAGTACCTTTTTCATGCATCTTGCCTAATTCTTGCAGGAAACTCTGTAGCCATACTATCTCTTTTGCAGATTCTGAAACTGCAACATATTCTGCTTCTGTCGTTGAAAGAGCAACTATCTTTTGCAAGGTAGAACTCCAAGAAACAGCAGTGCCTCCTAGAGTGTATATGTAACCTGTAGTACTCTTTCTGCTATCAACATCTCCTGCTAGATCAGCATCTACAAAGCCTTCAAGTTTCAATCCGTCAGCTGTGAAAATAAGACATGTCTCCGATGAGCCTTTTAAATACCTCATGATCCATTTCACTGCCTCCCAATGTTGCTTTCCAGGATTGCTCATATATCGGCTTACAACTCCCACTGCATGGGCAATATCTGGTCTAGTACAGACCATGGCATACATCAAAGAGCCGATAGCTGAGGCGTATGGAATCTGGTCCATGTATCCACGTTCTAGCTCAGTTTTTGGTGACTGGTCTTTACTGAGCTTGAAATGATTCCCCAAAGGTGTACATACTGGCTTAGCATTATCCATACTAAACCTGCTAAGAACCTTCTTGACATACTCTGCCTGTGAAAGCTTTAGTATGCCTTTGTCTTTGTCTCTGATGATTCTCATGCCAAGTATTTGCTTAGCAGCTCCCAGATCCTTCATTTCAAACTGTTTTGACAATTGTTGCTTTAGCTTGTCAATCTCTTCCATGCTGGATCCTGCAATCAACATATCATCTACATATAGCAGTAGAATGATATAAGAGTTGTCAAAATGTTTGACATAGCAACAATGATCAGCCTGACATTTTGTGTATCCCGTACTACACATGAAGTTGTCAAACTTCTTGTACCACTGTCTTGGAGCTTGTTTCAAACCATATAGGCTCTTCTTCAGCTTGCAAACTTGACTCTCCTTTCCTGGCATTGCAAACCCCTCTGGTTGTTGCATGTAAATGTCTTCCTCCAATTCTCCATGAAGAAATGCTGTTTTTACATCTAATTGTTCAAGATGTAAATTTTCTGCAGCTACTATCCCCAGGACAACTCTGATTGTTGTAAGCTTCACAACTGGAGAAAATATCTCAGAATAGTCGATCCCTTTCTTTTGCTGAAACCCTTTTACAACAAGTCTTGCCTTGAAGCGTTTGCTTCCATCATGCTCAGTCTTTACTCTGTAAACCCACTTGTTTTGCAAGGCCTTCTTTCCTTCAGGCAGTTTGGTTAACTCCCAAGTCTTGTTCTTCAGCAATGACTCCATCTCGTCCTTCATGGCTAACTCCCACTTGCTCGAGTTTCCATCTTGTAAGGATTCTTCATAGGTTAATGGTTCACCACCATCTGTCAACAAGATATAATTCAGTAGAAGTGTGAACCGTTGTGGAGGCTTTATAGTCCTTGAAGACCTGCGAACAGCTGGTTCACTTGGCTCTGCACTATCTTGTGAAGAAGTGGTGGGTACTGAAGTGTTTGCACTGTCTTGGATGTACTCTTGAGTGGTAATATCAGGAAGCCCTTCTAATTGTATGAATTCAGATTTCTGTGGACTCGTATCTGAATCAGTTATCTCTAGTTCTGTACTTGATCTGTCTTTGTACAAAACTTTCTCGTTGAAGATCACGTTCCTGCTTCTGATAATCTTCCTGTTTTGATCATCCCAAAACCGAAATCCAAATTCTTCATCTCCATAGCCAATAAAGAAACATTTCTTTGATTTGGCATCCAGCTTGTTGCGAGCATCAGAGTCTACATGCACATAGGAAACACACCCAAAGATTTTTAGATGAGCAAGTTGTACTTCTTTACCTCTCCAAACTTCCTCGGGCAGTCTGAACTCCAAAGGTACTGATGGTCCACGGTTGATCAAGTAAACTGCAGTATGAACTGCATCAGCCCAGAATGTTTGAGGTAGCCCAGAATGCAACCTCATGCTTCTAGCTCGTTCATTGATGGTCCGGTTCATCCGTTCAGCAATACCATTCTGTTGTGGTGTGCCTGGAACTGTCTTTTCCATTCTGATACCGTTGACAGCGCAATACTCCTTGAAACCTCCATCAATGTATTCTCCTCCATTATCAGATCGTAAGCATTTCAGCTTCAAACCTGATTCAGTCTCAACCATAGCCTTCCATTTCTTGAATGTGTCAAACACATCAGATTTATTTTTTAGAAAGTAGACCCATACCTTTCTGCTAAAGTCATCAATAAAAGTGACATAGTACCGAGAACCGCCAAGAGATGCTACTGGAGCTGGTCCCCATAAATCTGTGTGCACCAGTTCTAGTTTTCTTGGTCTTAAGGTCCTGCCAACCTTTAAGAAACTGAGCTTCTTCTGTTTTCCGAGAACACAACTTTCACAAATGTCTAGATCAACATTTTTTAACTCTGGCAGCTTTCCCTTTGACTGAAGTATCTTCATTCCCTTTTGACTCATATGGCCGAGTCTACAATGCCATAGCTGCGCTTGATTTTCTGCTTCAGTAGAGGCAATTATATCTGCTGATCTTGTGGTCATATACAGAGTGCCAGTTTTCTTTCCACGAGCCAAAACCATTGCTCCCTTTGATACCTTCCACATTCCTCCAGAGAAAAGGATTGAATGGCCACTATCATCAAGTTGTCCGACCGAGATCAACTTCTTCTTTAGTTCAGGAACATGCCTCACATTTTGCAAGTTCCATATAGATCCATTCATTGTCTTGATTTGCACATCTCCTATACCCACAATATTCAATGGTTGTCCATCGGCCAGATAGACTACCCCATAATTTCCAGCAGTATAATTTTGCATCATTTCATGGTGTGGTGTACAGTGAAATGAAGCTCCAGAATCAAGAACCCAATCATCAATAGGACTATGTACTGCAAGGATCAAAGCATCCTGTACCTCGTCTGTAGCGGCATTTGCAGAGTCAGCTTCAGGTTTCTTTGGTTTTGTGCAACTCCTCATGAAATGGCCAGGTTTGCCACAATTCCAACATTCAACTTGCTTCCTAGGTCCAAACTTGCTTTTGCTTCTGTACCTTGATTTTGATCTGCCTCTGGATAAGCCTCTGTCTTGTCTCCTTCCTCGAGTGTTGATGTTGAAAGCTGAACCTGAACTTGAACTTTCACCCGAGTCTTTCCTTCGTACTTCTTCTGCTAAAATCAGGTCTCGAATGTCATCATATTTTAATTTGGATTTTCCGGCTGAGTTGCTTACAGCTGTTCTCATACCTTCCCAACTGCTTGGAAGTGAAGCTAGCAAAATAAGTGCTCGGATCTCATCATCAAACTCAATTTCAACAGATGACAATTGATTTGTGATGGTATTGAAATTATTAAGATGCTGTGTAACAGAGGTGCTTTCCGTCATCTTCAGGTTGAACAGCTTCTTCATCAAGTGCACTTTGTTATTTGCTGATGGCTTCTCATACATCCCAGACAAGGCTTCCATCAATCTTGCTGTGGATTTCTCTTTTGTAACATTATGAGCAACTCTTCTTGATAATGATAGCCGGATAATGCCCAAGACTTGTCTATCAAGAATCTGCCAATCTTCTTCTGACATGTTTTCTGGCTTGCTCCCCAATAGAGGAAGATGAAGTTTCTTCCCATATAGATAATCTTCAATTTGCATTTTCCAATATCCAAAATCAGTTCCATCAAATTTTTCAATACCTGCAGCCTTTATTTCATCAGCCATTTTTACTCCTTCTTGGATTTGAATCTCAAAAATCTGACCTTACAGATGTGTCCGGAATGGCCCAAAATGCTGGAAACGACACTGAGATCACCCAAATCGGACTTCGGATGGCTCCGATTTAAGCAATCAAAGTTTGGGATAACTGGACGCTGCAGATGAAGCCACGTGGCAGGCGGAATAGTCGCTGCGCCACACCGGATCAAAACCCAGTTATGATGACGTGACAGGCTGACGTGTCAGACACGTAGGCAGTGTGGGGTCCACCAAATCTGACGTGTCAGATCCACGGAGATTTGCGGCTGACGTGGCAGTGGTGATGTGGCAGATGGCGTGTCAGTGATGACTTGGCTGTTGACCGTGTCAAACGGCTGATGTGGCAGGTGATGTGGCTGCTGACTGTGTCGATCGGCTGACGTGTTTGATGACGTGGCAGAGTCGACTTGCAGGAAACGGTGAGGAAGACGCGTGACGCGCGTGACGCGCGTCTGTGCGCGTGGACAGTACTGGTGGTGGCGCGTGCAGGCGCGTGTGGGCATGCAGGACGTCGGAGTTTCGTCGGGGTTTCACCAGTGGATTCCTCTCGTCGTCCTCTTCACGGTGGTAGCTTCAAAAACACGTTTGGATAACTTTGATTTTTGAGTTTGGATCAAACACCCTCTTTTTCAAGAACTTTCAAGAACAGGCTCTGATACCAGTTGTTAGGAGATCCAAACATTCAAACACACACAAATTTACGTGGTTCGGCAACTTGCCTACTCCACGGAGCTACTGGTTTGTATTAATCAAGCTCAAAAGCAATACAAACAAGAAAACAAGGAGGAGGAGAAAACTTCTCAACTCAACTCAACTCTCACCCTTAGCTCTCTCTCTGTGTTTCTCTCTATTTCGTGCTCTATCTCAGCTATCAATGCACATCTATTTATAGCTGATGAGGGAGATGATTGTTCAACAATGGTGGGCAAGTTAGGCACCTACCATTTGACTATGACTTCAACCATGGCTGCCACCAACCATGGCTGCCACCGTCCATTTGTGTCCACACACATAACAAATGTATCCCTAAAACAGAAAGGTAAGACTATTTTAAATGCAATGAAATTGACAAAAGACCGGTTTTTCGAAATCCGACATGCCAATTGCTAAGAGAAAATCAAACCCTCTTCCTCCCATTGAAGAAATTAGAACCAGCCCTAATAAGGGAAAAATCACTTTAAGGAGGTGTCTATAGGCTCATTCCACCATAAAGATTGATAGGGTGAGGCTAGCCTGTTAGTTCAGTTACATGTGTCACACGGTAAGTTAAAGCATGAGATAAATGTACATAGAATAAAATACGTAGGGCAAATTCTGTGTATATTTTGGTCAGAAAGATGTTTTTCGAGGCATGCTATCTTCGGCTACCTCCTTTTTTATAGTTTAATAGCTTGGGGAAAGAAGGATTCAAACTTGCAACTTCCCCGCCACTTGATCTGTCACGGCCAATTTTCTCTTGTCATTATGACGCTACGAAAGCAACTTTACTCCACAAAGCAACATGAAGGGCAGGGAAACTATTCATCACATCCTAGACTCATTGTTACTAAATATTTTGGTGACTATCACTAGAGTTTTCTTCGCAAATATGTTCTTTGACCAATGCAATAGTCAAATGTCGTGCAAGATGCAGATCTTATTGAATCCATATAGAACAATTGGATAAAATAACTTCCTTCTCATGGTTCTTCTTTTATGGATCAGTGATAGTTTACCAAGAAATGGGGGGAAGTTCTAAGCTCAAATATGGATGGTAGCAATCATTTTGTCACCATCATTCACCTCGTTAATGGTAAAAGAAGTACCCCATCCTCTGACATTCTATATCGATTGCAAGAAAACCATTTCAGCTAGGTATTCCAGCACACTAGACGAAGCTAGCAGGTAATTATCTATTAAGTAATTCACATTGAACAGCAAAGTATTATTTGAAGCAATGGGTTGTTGAGCATCTGGTAAACGCATATCTAAGAAATTAACAAGGGAAACTCGTTAAAGGTGTATAAAGTGAATGGCCAAATAACATTTTCTATAACTTGCAATTTTGAATAACTTTAAAAAAAGGAGAACTGAATCAGGCTCAAAGCTTCCTGCTAAAAAGCACTCTGTAATTCTCAAGCTTAAATAACCTAGCTCCCTAGTTACACATCACCTAACCAACTCACCCTCCCCAAAAGAGTTACTTGCAAGAATAAAATGACTCACTACAATGATAACTACAATAAATTCAGAACTGTTTCACAGTTCAGAAGGGCATCACATGCATGGTGTATACTTAATCTGTTATTTATACAACTATTCTACAACCCATATTGATGCCCTTCTTATATGTGGTGATCCAATTTGCATCCTTCCATGAATAGCCAATATTAATTTTGCATGCATGCATGCATACTCCTATGAGATAGATCTTTCCTCCAAAATAGGAACAAACCTGATATGCATTGCTGTCAGGTGCATTTTCAAGCTTCACAAAAACATGATCACCATTCACAAGTGAAGGCCTTCGTTCAGCCAGCCCAGGGACCTCGAGAGCCAAAAATTGAGAACCTTTCCTTGTCATGTTAACACCCTCCATGTTATGGCACCTCATTTCTTCCTGAAAATATATGACAAAATGTTAGACCCTAAAGACATTGAGTATTTGTACATTCCTGAAATTGCGAATCATTTATATTACTTCTAGATGGAGCTCTTCCATTACAACCAATATACTAAAGAATGCAGCATAGGTCCCCATACTCAAATCTTCCATGATAACATCAGGGACTTGCTTATTCTGCAATAACTCTCTGAGATTACTGGTATTGGAAATTGAGGAAGCTTGTACTTAAATCCATGAGTTGTTGCCCTGACAGGACGCGGGGAAACCACGTGCTCATCAACTACAAATTGTTTTCTTCTTGGTGTTTTTGAAAATGGTCTGTTGGGAGCCAGAGAACGGGAGACATTGTCTTCAGCCAAAAGAAAAACAACGCGTTCAATCCTATCATCACCTGCATCAAAATATACCACAGATGTGTGCAACCCCATTTCCTTTGGTTTACAAGATAACCAAACGGTAAGTGTATCATGTGGCTGAAGTACTCTGTCTTCTAGGGAATATCCCTCCATGAAGCCATATAATTTTTTTGCTTTCGAGTTTGCAGATGGAGGTTCTTTCAAAGACAAAGTAAACGAGTCTGCAGGATTTGAGCAGAATATCCGAACTCCCCAAAGCTCCACGGGATCACTAGTGGTGTTTGCTATTGTAATGGCACATTTTGAAATTTCACCTACAAGAATGGTCTGGGGCTTCCCTTGCACAAAGGGAAATGGGATAGATATAACGATTGGTCCTTCAGTGGCAAGATCATAGTTGCAGACAGATTTGTCATCCTCAAAATCAATGAACCCAATCTCACCTATGTCTCCGATGATGGAGTATTCGTCATCCCCATTATCCTTTCTGATTGTATCCATCCTAACAGCAATGCACCAACGATTTCCAAGGAAAGTACAACTTGCATCTAATATTAAATCTCCAGATGGTAACTAGTAGCTGAAACATAATTATACAACAGAAACTTTCAGTAAATGATTAAACGACTGAATTTCCATGTGCAGACAGATGTACACATACAAGCAAAAACTAAAGACAACAACATCCTCATGAACTATAAAATATATCACAAAATCATCATACGGTTAACACAATTTCATTCAGATGCCATAAAATGCAAACCTAGTGTTTTCGATTCCTAATAATTTTTTTAAACTGTGCTGGTCATGAAACTGATAGCTTCTAATCATTATAAGACTTCTAGTATTTGTGTTTAAACATCAGATTATATAAGACTTCTAGTCAGTGATTAGTTTTATAAGCATTTGATCAGAATTCGGTGATGCCCTCTTAACTAAACTGATGATTCACATGCCCTAGAAAAAATTTATATCAGCATATTAGCAGAATCCAAACAGAACAACAGACAGGGAAGATAATTAAAAAAGAAAAGGCTGGCCACAAAGTACACTCTAGATGGCAACTCGTATCATCCATTCCAAGTCTCAGCCACAAATAAATCGAGCAAAAATCCACTAAAATGACTTCCATTTCTGTTCTTAATTTATGATCAGCCTAAAAATTGACAGCAAAAAGAAACTATCAGAATCAAGGGCACATGCAAACCAAGTCAAATTGTGCAAATGCCGATCATAAGGGCAATAACAAGAGGAGATTATAAACACAGCATCATTCTTTCCTGCACCTTCAAAATCTAAACTCTTAAAAGAGAAGACAAGTACCAATCTTTTGATCATAACACCCCAACAAAGGCAAGATATTCAAAATTCAGGCCTTCCAATTGAGCCCTGGTTAAAGCAGAGATAACCCAGATGATCCAATTGTATATTGCAACTTTGTATAGTTAGAGAACTGCACTGCAAGGAGAAGTTAAGGTTTCTTGATCAAGCCAGAACCGAACAGTTGTGAAAGTGTGACCCTTTAGTTACTTCATTATCTGCTTCCCCGTAATTTAAAGTCTCAAATTGTTCTCAAAAGACTGTTGCTTTGCTTATTATAAGGAAAGTTAAGACAGGGAAATGCTATTGACATGAAGAGACATACAACTTAGTAAGGAAGTTGCTTGCACACAGGAAGTCACCAACTGTGCCTTGCTGCCATGGAATGAAAGAAATATGACTTTTTTAACCATTTCTAAGGTAAGGAATGAGACCTATGACAACTGTAAGATGGACCAGTAGCTGACTTGGTGGGACCTGAATGACTGGATTGCATGACCTTCAGAAATGGACTGGACCCGCCCAAATAAGAGGTTGTTGAGATTACTGCTGTTAAACTCGGTTGAATACAGTGGATCAGTAACCTGTTCAAGTAGAGCTAGATTGAATTGAGTTTTAAATTAAATTGGATGAGAATTTATATTGTTGAAAAAAATCGGGTTAATTGAGTAAATCAATTCTTAAGCAGGTTAAAACATAGCTTGAAATTGTTTAAAATAAATTTTAAAACAATTAAAAGAAAAGTTAATATGCACAGGAAAAATATTTTATATTAGACTTGATTTACAGTGGATTCCAATAGTGGAATTATTTTTTTACCCCAACAAAAAACTATTATAATTGGCTTTTAGGGTAAATTGATTTTTTTATATGATTTATTTTATCATTCTTTAATTGTTGAGATTATTTTTTTCTTTTTATAATTTTTTTGTATAATGAATTTTCTCTAATACCCTAAAAAGCAATTTTTAACTTAATTATGACTAAAAACATTGTTAGTATTTTTCTTAGAACAGTGACTCTTCCTTAAAGCATCACTGCAAGGATCAATTTGTCATTTTATAATGGTTTTTTAGTAATAATTATTTGGCTCTAGGATATTTTTTTTTTCACACATAAAAAAAAGGTTAAAAACCATTTTACCACCTTCATGTGAGCTGCAATAGTGAAACAATATATTTTATTATGTCATTAAATATGTTTAAGTATATAATAATGATATCCAGTTTTGAACTGGTTTAATTTTTTTTCTTTTTAATTTCCTTTTCATATGCCTTGAATTTCATGTTGTTCATGGAAAAAAACATAGCAATCCTTGAATTTTTTTTTAATTCAGTCTTTGATTTATTTAAAAAAATCACTTTAAATTGAAAAGGTATTTTTAATTTTATCCTTAAAAAATCTCTTGAAATTAATCCTAACTCTTTTAATTTTTTTAGATGGCTTATAAATTTTATTTGTTTCTTGCAATTTCATCATCATTCATTTCTTTTTTTTTCCTTGGCTCTTTTGTCAAACCTTTTATAATTTTTAATTTTATCATTTAAATTAAATTTATAATTTTTTTAATAGTAATAATATTTATTTCAGTTTGGTTCTCCTTTTTTTTGATAAAATTTTTTATGGTTTTTAATCTTATTTTTCAAATCAAGTTTATAATTTTTATTATAATAACGACAATGACAATGATATCAACAATATTATTACTATTACTAATAATGATGATAATGTTAATAATGATGAAAATAATAATAGTTTATTATAATAGCAATAATAGTGATGATAGCGATAATTATAATAATAATAATATTTATAATAATAATAGAGGTAATAACAACAATAATAATAGTCATAATAACAACAATAACAATAATAAATCCAATAATAACTATAATAATTACAATGAAGGTAGTAATTTTTCATAATAATAATAATAATAGATGGAATAATAATAATAGTTATAATAGTAATAATATTGATTACAGTAACAATAGTAAAATACTAATGATAATTATAATAATAATAGAGTTTTAAAACTATAGATTTTCTAATGAGACTCTGCTAACCAATTCTCTCTACGAAAACATTACAAAATCTCTCTATATGAGCTCCAAGAAAACCTGTTGTAACTTGGATAATAGAAGAAGAGTAAGAGAACCCTCTGCTTCATTTCTTTTAATCATTCCTTTGTTAAGATTGGTGGAGGACTCAACTTATTCAGCCAAGAATAATAGAGCAGCAACAAACCTTAAATGAGTTAAAGCAATCTTTATTACACGTTGGGTGGAGAGACAAGCCTCCTGGTACAGCACCAACAAGTATCCATTGAGGCTGAGACCGAGAACTGAGCAGCTGAGCACCCAACAGGCATTAGTTGATACAAAGAAATGAGAAGCAGAGCGTTGCCTTTTTTGCTAGTGTATGTTATAGATACAAGAAGCCATCAACATAAACAATTTGCAGACTTTGGAAATCAAAAACTCAATTCCAGTACTAGGCAAATGACCGCTTAATATGCATAAAAGAACTTGAACTTGTGCAGTAGAGTTCCCCCCAACTTGAAGAAAACTGTAGGATCTCATGATGATGGCAACCGAGGTATCCTCCACGTGTTCTAAAACAGCAGATTCTCTAGATAGATGAGACTCTTTGCTAACCAATTCTCTTTACAAAAACATTACCAGCCTTCTGAACAGCGCATCCAAATCAGCTCCAATAAAACCTGATGTAACTTGGGCAATTGCACAAGATGAAGAGAAACGTCAAGTTCAATTCTTTGAATCATTCATTCGTTAGGATTAGTAGAGGTCACAATGTTATGTCCGAATTCAAAACTTGAAATAACTAATTTAAGCTGGAAAATCCATCACCTGAAGGAAAACAAGACTGGTTAGTGTACACCTTGTAGTTTATACACAAAGATTCAAGTCAATACACAATGTAAGGTGGGACTTATTGCCAAAACAGATCCCTGGAAATCACCATAAATGTTACAGACCACTCACTAACCAACCATGGAATTTCTGATAATAAAAAAAATTAATGGATTTGAAAAAAAAAAAACTGTGTGTTTGCTGTGGTACAGATAATGGATAGCAGCACTAAAAGGACCGATCTTTATGTGAATGAAGATGTTATAAGTCAAACAATAAAGTAGAAGACTTGAGTGGTGTGATAACTTAAAAGAGGTACAGCAACCTATAACAGCACTTGAATAGAAAATCTTCACTTCATTTTTCTAATTTGAGAGCTTTCACGCATAAATCGGCTTATGATTTCATCATGAGATTCCAGATCCAATAACATCTTAAATGTAGACGAATCTGCTGAGAATCTCCTACCAACCATTTCATCAATAAGTTGTATAGCAGTTGACGGGTCCTTATTTTGAAGAAATCCTTGAATGATAACATTATAAGAACAACTGTCCGGCAAGAAGCCATCATCTTCCATTTTACGGAACAACTTGTATGCTTCATCTGACAGCCCTTCTTTAAGCAGTCCCTTAATCATGATATTGTATGTCCGTATAGAAGGTCGAATTCCATTAGCAAAAAGCATGGAAAATAGTTCCTTTGCAACTTCAAGCTTCCCAGCAATAAACATGCCTTGAATAAGAATATTATAAAGGACTATATCAGGTTCTAGTTTCCTCTCTTGCATTGACTTGAGCAGTTTTAAAGCCTCCTCCAAATGTCCATGTTTGCATAAGCCATCTAGCAAAATCGAGTAAGTCCTCAAATTTGGAAGCATGCCAGAAGAACACATCTTCTTGAATAGCTCTTGCGCTTCTAGAAGACTACTTGCATGGCATAGACCTTGCATAAGAGTGTTGTAAGTGATAGTATTCGGAATCAATTCCTTTTCAGACATTTGAGTAAGTAATGCTTTTGCTTCATCCATCCTTCTACTCTTGCAGTATCCATTGATCAGGATGCTGTAACTATGTACACTGGGTGCACAACCCTTGCCAACCATGATTTCAAACAACTTGCTGGCCTCATTCATTTCGAGCCGTAAACAGTAACCATTCATCAAAGCATTGTAAGTGTAAATATTTGGCTCTACACCTTTTTCAGTCATTGTTTCAAAGACACACCGAGCTTCTGAAACCATTCCTTTTTTGCAGAGTACATCAACCAAAATAGTGAAGGTCACTGTATTTGGCATAACATCCCTACCAGCCATCTCATTAAACAACTCTACTGCTTCTTTAATCCTCCCCTCATTGCAGAGCCCATTAATGAGTGTAGTGAATGTGACAGAATCAGGTTGAATACCCAGTTTGAACATCTTACTCAAGACAGAGACAGCAGAATGAATATGGCTCAAGCGACAAAGAGAGTTAATCAATATATTTAGAGTATAATCATTGTGGGCAACTCCAAAAAAATCCATTTGATTGCACAAGGATACAACTGTAGAATACTGTTTCTTTTTGGCAATGGACCCTAAGAATTTGCCAAATTCCACAAAAGAAGGCCTAGGGTTCATGTGGATCATGCGATAGAATGAAGCCATGGCATCACCAATACCAATGTCATTGCTGTTATTACTAACAAACCCACCATTGTTTTGAGGCAAAGCAGGTTTCTTAGTACAAGTAGAAGTGGTTAAGTGGTAATGATTGGAGAATAAGAAAGAAGGAAAATCAGGAAGAAGAAGAATACCCATTTCCAACTGTTGTTGTTGAAAACCTCTAAAAGCGCTTTTCCGCGTGAACATCATCATTGTTAGGTTAAAAATGTGCGGTATCTCTGACGGTTTGTTTCTCACCTCCTTCGAATCAGAAGATGAAAGCAATCCTCAATTTTTTCCAAGAAAAATGGAAAAAAAAACATGGAAAATGGAGTGGTTTTTCATTTTTTCCGTTTAATGATTTTTTTGACAGAACTGCCCTTATACTCTTCAACTAATACCAAACATATCCTACACACACTCTTCTTCTCCGCCGTTTCATTCTACAAGAAAGAGAAGCAACTGAGAAGCTGCTGGTTGTTGTTCATCAAAAGGAAGTAAAGAAATCAAAGGTATGCCCAGCTTCTTCTTGTCTCTTACTTGCCTATGGTAAATCACTCACTTCATGTATTGAATACTACCTGTAAAATAATCTTATAGGTAAAAGAATGCGCGTAGAGAGTATGGAGGAAGAGGATAAGTAAGTGGAGTATGTTCCTGTGGTGAAGCGTCGAGCATTGGCAGCTCAAATGATTCTTCAGAGAAGGGGGGATTCCTCTGCTTTAGAGGATGGACTTGAAAAATCTAAACTTGCAGAAGCCAAACCCAGTGTCCTTGTCAAAGCGTCTTAGCTCAAGCGTGACCAACATGAAATTAGTCAGACGGAGCAGATTGTGCAACAAGAAAAAGAAATGATTGAGCATCTATCTGATAAAAAAAAACACTCATGTCAGTTCGTGAATTGGCCAAGGGAATCACATATACGGAGCCATTGTTGACAGGATGGAAGCCGCCGCTTCCAATCGGGAGAATGTCCAGAAAGGAATGTGATGCAATTCGAAAACAGTGGCATATAATAGTTGATGGTGAAAAAATTCCTCCACCGGTTAAGAATTTTAAAGATATGAGGTTTCTCGATCCTATTTTGAAAATGCTAAAAGCCAAAGGGATCGTACAACCTACTCCTATTCAGGTGCAAGGTCTCCCTGTTATCTTAACAGGAAGGGACATGATTGGGATTGCCTTTACAGTATCTGGGAAGACTCTTGTTTTTGTGCTTCCACTGATTATGATTGCTTTACAGGAGGAGATTATGATGCCCATCATGCCTGGAGAAGGCCCCGTTGGTTTGATTGTCTGCCCATCTAGAGAACTTGCCAGACAAACTTACGAGGTTGTGGAACAATTTTTGATTCAGATGAGAGTCTGGGTATCCAGAACTGAGGCCATTACTATGTAATGGTGGAGTAGATATGAGATCACAGTTGGAGGTTGTAAAGAAGGGTGTGCACATTGTAGTTGCAACTCCTGGAATGTTAAAGGACATGCTAGCAAAGAAGAAAATGAGCCTGGACAACTGCAGGTAAGCACCATTTATTTTGTGATACAGTACCGTTTTAGATTAATGACTTTTGTAATCTTGTTATGGTGATAGTTATGGATTCTTACTTTTATCTTGTTGAGAGGGTCCCTATTTGCTATGTGCATCCGTATAGATTTGATACCAAAGCCTCTGCCATATATTTCCTCTCTTTTTCCAGACTCCCTTTTCAGTAAGTATTTTTTATTATCCTTTCTTAGTTCTGCTGACATGCAACCTCAGCTAACATTCCTCATCTCAAAACTTTTTTCAAACTTAGACAATGTCTGCATGCTGGTTATACTTCTAGTCTAGGAAGACTTCAAAACTTTAAACTTGACCATATTTTCTACTCTGGTTTAATTTGGCTTTTTCTCCACAAGCGGTACAATTGAGTTCGACTTATTTCCTGTCATTTGAGAAAGCCACAGAGGACATTGTTCATAAGATAGCCTTCTAACTTGGGAAGTGATGCAGGGACTTGTGGTATGTGGAGAATAGTTCCATATTAGTTGTTCAATGATTCTTTGAAGAAGTGTAGTCTGAATAAACTTTCTTGGTATTGTATCTTCAGCTTCTTTGTATACCTATAAAGATGATATCTTCAATCGAAACGTTCGATGCAGCTGTATTTAACCGTGCATACAAGAGTTGGTGTTGCCATTTTCCCTTCATTCATTTCTTCTTTCTATTCCCCCTTAGTTTCCTAGTCTTGCAGCAAATTGTATGGCATTGCCACCTTGACTCGTTCGATGCATTTTTTTTCATCATTCCATATAATGTTTGATGCATTTTTCTTCTCTCTGGATCTCTTTTTTCCTTTTCTCCCTGAAGATATATTTTTTATTTATCTGCTAGCTACATTTTGTTAAGATTATTGCCTTCTTTTCAGGTAATTGACATTGGATGAAGCAGATAGATTAGTGGATTTGGGCTTTGAGGATGACATAAGGGAAGTATTCGACCACTTCAAGACACAAAGGCAAACTCTTTTATGCTCTGCCACCATGCCCACCAAAATCCATAATTTTGCTAGAAGTGCTCTTGTGAAGCCTGTCACTGTTAATGTGGGAAGAGCCGGGGCAGCAAACCTTGATGTGATTCAGGAGGTTGAGTATGTAAAACCGGAGGCAAAGATTGTTTACCTTCTTGAGTGCCTACAGAAGACACCACCTCCTGTATTGGTATTTTGCGAGAACAAGGCTGATGTGGATGATGTTCTTGAGTATCTCCTCCTGAAGGGAATAGAGGCTGTTGCCATTCATGGAGGTAAAGACCAGGGAGAGAGAGAGAATATGCGATTTCATCGTTCAAAACCGGAAAGAAAGATGTCTTGGTTGCAACTGATGTCGTTCAAAAGGCTTGGATTTTCCCTGACATTCAACACGTAATTAATTATGACATGCCCGCCAAAATTGAAAACTATGTACATGGGATTGGGCGAACAGAAAGATGTGGCAAGACTGGCATCGCAACGACCTTTATAAACAAAAACCAGAGTGAGACAACACTTCTTGATCTGAAACACCTCTTGCAAGAAGCAAAGCAGAGGATTCCTCCTGTTGTTTTGGCTGAGTTATACGATCCAATGACAGATGGAGACGCAATTACTTCTGCATGTGGAGTTAAAGGGTGTGCTTATTGTGCTGGTCTCGGTCACCATATCCGTGATTGCCCCAAGTTGGAGCATCAGAGAAGCCAGCAACTTGCTAACTCCAGGAGGGATTATTTCGGGTCTGGTGGTTATAGGGGAGAAATCTGATGTATTTATATGGTCTTTTCAGCTGACATGGCATGCATATCTTTATGCTATGTTTGTGTTACTGTATCAGAAAATTTTATGTTCTGTTAAATGGCAGGGTTGAAATAGAGAGGCTTTTGTCATAAATTATTCTCTGTAAATGTAGTCCAAGATAACCAGTATTGGAGGATTATCTTGTTAGCTAACACTTGTTTTCATAATTTATGATCTCTTGCCCTGCTTATTGAATCATCATGTCTGCTTTCACAAATTTATCCCTTAATATCATGAAGTGCAAGACTGGACAGGATGCGAAGAAAAAGTCTACCATGGAGATGAAGGAGATTTGAGCAAGGAAGAAGAAAAAGAAAAGACGAAGTTGATAAATCAATGAAGCCAAGACTTCAACTCGGTAGCTATAGCGTATATAGGCACTCTATTCTGTGGCTCCCAGCAACAGCTCAATCATACAACTGTTGTTGGTGTCCTACAGGTACTTCTCTTTTTTATCTCTCAACTTGTGTTTTTTTTCCTCAATAATAATAATGTTGAACAAATTAATGCCGGAGGCTTTTCATAATTCCACTGGGCAGGCTGTATTAATCTCTCTATCCAGTTGAGCTATAAGTTTTATTTCTAGCTTTCCTCTTTTCTTTTCTTGTTTTGGTTGATGGGAGCATGGATGCTGAGTTTCGATATTAAAAATAAACAAAGCTGTAGGGTGCAGGAGTACATGCATTCTCAAATGTTTGCCATGTTGATGTGGAACGCAAAAGCGAAAGGACTCCAAATGAAGTGGTATGCATCTCATCTGCAACTCATATTTCAGTTAATATTTGCTTTCACTGCTGGTAATGTTTTTGCTTGTCGGAATTCCTATTGTTCTTTTTTTTTTTCGTTTTCAACTTAAAAGAAACATTTTGGGTTTTAAAAACTGATAATATTATGGTAAACATCAGCTGGCTGAATAGATTGGCTAATGCCCATTACATAGCTGTAGCAGCTGTTGCTGACCCCCCTCAAGCCATCTAGCAATTTCAAGTAAGTCATCAAATTTGGAAGCAGGTCAGAAGAACACATCTCGTTGAAAAGATTAAGAGCTTCCTGAGGTTTCCCTACTTGGCAGAAACCTTGGATAAGAGTGCTGTAAGTGACAGTATCAGCCTATGAGGAGTCGATTCCTTTTCAGACATTTCAGAAAGTAATCTTTTTGCCTCGTCCAGCCTTCTTCTCTTGCAATTTCCATTGGTCAAGATGTTGTAACTATGTACAGCAGGAGCATAACCCTTGCCAACCATGATGTCGAGCACTTTTTGGGCGTCATCCATTTGGTTATTTGAACAATATCCACCCATCAAGGCATTGTAGGTGCAAACATTTGGCTCAGCACCTTTCTCGGCCATTGTTTCAAAGACACACCGAGCTTCTGAAACCATCCCTTCGTTGCAGAGTCCATCAACCAAAATGGTGAAGGTCACTGTATTTGGCATTACATTCCTACCAACCTTTTCTTTGAACAATGTTGTAATGGAATGCTCCGATCCACTATTTCAGATAAGAATTCCATGGCATCATTAACTAGCCTATCTTTGCAAAGGCTGTCTATGATTGTATTATATGTCACCACATCTGGCTTACACCCATTTTTTCCCATCTTGTACACGTGAACGGCCATACTTGTGTTGTCAGTTTTGCACAATCCAATGATTACAGTAGTACAGCTAGTTACATCAGGTTCACGCCGACTCCGTACCATCTCGTTAAACAACCCTACTGCCTCTTTAATATCGCCCTCAATGCAGACCCCATTATTGAGGGCATTGAATGTGATAGCATCAGGTTGCATACCCAGTTTGACCGTCTTACCCAAGATAGAGACAGCAAAATGAACATGGTTGAAGCGACGAAGGCAGTAAATCAATATATTTAGAGAATAAACATTGTGGGTAACTCCAAACAAATCCATTTGATTGCACAAGGAGAGAAAAGTGGAATACTGTTTCTTTCCGGCAATGGAGCCTAAGAATTTGTCACATTCCACAAAAGAAGGCCTAGGGTTCATGTGGATCATGCGATAGAATGAAGCCAAAGCATCATCAATACTGACGTTATTGCTATAATCACAAACAAGCCCCCATTTTTTTTGGTGGCAAAGAAGGTCTCTTTGTACAAGTAGAAGTGGTGATGACTGAAGAACAAGAAAGAAGGGAAATGAGGAAGAAAAGGATAGATGCCCATTTCCATATGTTGTTGAAGAACCCGAGTAGCAGAATCAGAAGAAGCAGTAGCTCTTACTGCTCCTCTCCTCCTTCGAAGCCGAAGGTGAAAGCTTTTCCACTCAACTCTGTATCTCTTTCTCAAATGGGGTGTCTTGTCTTCTTGGGTTCAGCTTTGGTAAAAGACCATTTTACTTTTATTTGAAGCCCAATGGCTAATAACTCGACTTTCTATCATTTCCTTTAAAAACAGAACATGGTGCCAAAGAAATATAGATCATATTAGATTAAAATTAAAATTAAAAAAATAATTGTAGACTTAGATTCATTGCGCTCTGTATTGCTACAATATAATAATGATTTTTTCTTCCATGAAAAGACCATTGAATTAGCTATTAAACATAACACAGACTTTTCATAAGAGTCTGTTCTTTCAAAAATTAAATATATTATTTGTATTAATTTCGTTCATTATTCTTTTAGTTGACATTCGTTTTGCTTTTATATCTTTTTAAAATTATTTTTTCATTAATTTAATTTTCAGATTTAATTTAATTTTTATATTTAATTTGATCATTATTATTTTAATTTTAATTTTTTTAATTTTATCCCCGATTATTTTATTTTATTTATACCAAATTTAATTTTAGATTTTGGATTAAAGCTAACCTTTCTTCTTCTTCTTCTTCTTTTTTTAAAAAAAGGTCTACAAGTCCATGCAATTGAGTGGCTAAGGAGACAAGCTCGAGATTTTTTGGGCTTTGGACCTCGCGAGTTCAATTCTCGCAGCTTGCTAATTTTATGTTATGGTTTTCTTCTGTTGCCTTCTCTTTTAGTTCAATTGTTAACTTGATTGTTCTGCTTGAGACTTACTTTGTTAATTTCTGAAGGTTGAGAAAATTATGTTATTTTAATCTTCTTGTATATTTTTTTTTAGAACCATGCATGTAATGTTTTTAATTAGTTACCTCGGATAATCTTCCTTTTTACGATTAAAAATAAATAAAAATCAGTCCATTTCTTTCCTTAATGCATATTTTACATTTTTTTCCCGTTGATATTGCTTATACTCAAGTAATGTTATCATCGAAGCATCGCATATGACTATTATAGTGATCAATTTACTAATTATTAGAAATTCAAGAATTAAGAAGTACAAAGTATATTAATGTTAAATAATTAGAAGAGGATAATTAGTTCAATTGGCCTAAATCATAGGGAACTTTTTTTGCATATTTTCCTAATAAATCTAGGGTTTCCGAAATTGATTAGCCTTTCATATCAGCCCTGGAAAATGCTTCCAATCCAGCATGAGGCCTGGTGGCTTAATTATAAGAATCTAAGGATTTGTTTCCAAAATCAATATGCATATACACATTCAAAGTGGATAAAATAACAATAGCTAAATTAGGTATGAAAAACATGGTAGCAAAGGAGTGAAAATATTGTTTACCCTAAGAATGTTTTCATGATTTTGCCCTTAACATTAAAAAAAAAATATAACACTAGTAAATGGGGGGTATTGGAGTTTTCTCACAATACCCATTAATTATTAACAAATTGATCAGGAGCATATAATTTTTTTTCATCTTAATTGTATAATAAATTAATTAAAATATTATTAAAAATAAAATATTTAAAATTAGTATCAAGGGGAGTTTTTTATATTTTTCACAATGATTTTATAGTTATTATCAAATTAGTTGAGAGGTACTTTGATATTTAATCAATTAAATAAAAAAATATAAATGCATGCAATGCACTCTTCTATGCATATGACCTCTCTCATCATTTAAAAATATTTTTCTAGCACGACATTAGAAAAGACATTATATCCTCTTACTAGTGTGTGTCTATTAGGTAATATCTCATGATAAGCTAAAGATTTCTTAATAATTCCTAACACATATTTCAAACTTTTTAGTTTGCTTTCTTTTAATATGATCCATACTAAAATGATTAATATCAAGATTCTCTAGGACTTTATTATTTTTTAATTTCTTAATTATATCAAAAAAAAATAAGGATCTCTTTTCCTAATAACATGTTTAATGTCAATGTTATCATCATACGTAATTTTAAGTTTATAATCAAGGGCAAGATAGAAATGAAGTTTAAAAAAATCCAACATCCATAATACCATTATAAACAAAAACATTATCTTTATACAAATAAAGAGAATTACCAACAAATTTCAATATGTAGGAAAAGTTCTTCAAATTGAAATAAGATTTATTAAAAAAAGATAGAATATAAAAGGTTCTTTCAAGGTCTAAAATAAACTAGAACTAAAAACAAATTTATAGATTCTAACCACATCTACACAAGAAAACATCTTGTTTTCTTAATAAATAATATGTTTATTTTTTATTGGTTTTCTTTGATTTAATAAGCTCTGCATTGTATGGATAACATTACTTATAAAACTATAATCAATCCACCAAGCATTATAAAAAACATGAAATATGTTTGCTTTAATTCATATTAAAGAGATGTGATTACCTTTATTTTCAAGCCAATACTTACATTTGGGATAGGCATCCTTTAGATGTCCTTTATTTTTGCAAAAAAAATATTAACATTACCCTTACTAACTTAACTAAGATGATTTTTTCGCTTCCTTTTCTTGGATGGTTTCTTTTAATAAGTCGTTAAATATGCATTTTCAATCATTTCTTGATTCATCATCCCTTTCTCTCGCACACACATGATCATAAATTCATTGATTGACTATCTTTCATGTGTGTTAAAAAAGCTTTTGAAGGGTTTATATTCAGATAAAAATGAGAAAAGAAAAGAAAAAGTAAAAATAACATATACATCTTAATCTTTAATGATTCTAGACTAATGACTATGTCATGTATCTATATGATCAGCTCAAACACGTCTTTCATGCTATTAAATTTTATAAAAAAATTTTTATTAGGGTGCTTATTAGTACCTTGTAAGAAATTTTAAACTGTTTCTAAATAACTTAGAGATATTATTTTATTTTGGCACAATAAATATGGATCCATAGATACTTCTTCCAATATGAGACTTGATAAACATCAAATTCAAGAAATTGAATCGCTTCTTAAAGATCATATGATGTTTTCTCAGCTTGGATGTTTGATCATGTGGGTTTTGGAGGCTCTTCCACTCAAAGTATCAAATCAAGGTCCATGCATCATGATGCAAGGATAACTTTTGTCGTCCAATTGATGGAGCAATATTAGAAAATCAAAATTTAGAGCGGATAAAGTTTGAACTACAAAAAAACAACAAAACTTAGTAAAACATGCAATAAAGCCAAATATAAAACATTTAAACATGTGAATTAATCTAAATAAATAAATCAACATGTCATTGTAGTCTTTCATGTGTGCTTAGTGATAACATACCAGCAATTTACATTACATTCAAGAATCCCGATATAGTTTAGGGACTTGTTAAGTTTTTCTCCAAACTAATGTCAAGGACTCAAGTTAGTGCCTAGTAGTTTAGCTGGAAGCTTATCTGGCATTGTATTTGAAGACTTGAAAATCAAATCTCAGGCTAGCTAGGACTTACGAGAGAGATTAAGGATAAAAACTAAAATGGTTTGTGCTTCTTTTACTGAATTGAGTCATTGTAATTTGTATAGCAAACTATAGTAGGACATAAACTACTATGATTCTGTTTGATGTTGTGTTGTGAAATGATTAGAGATGCTTTTAAGCTAATCATAACTTTGAAAGTTATTTGGTTTTTATTATTTAAACCTGTTCTTTTTTTTAAAAAAAAAAAAAAACTATAACCACACAAAAGCTAAACACCATACACACACACACACTAAAAAAGAGTTTATCACACAAAGAGTTCAACAGATTGGATAAGGTTTATTTGTAGGTCAATACCAGTGAAACGTGGAAAGAAGAAGATGATAGAGGAAGGAAAAGAATAAATACTGATTTTCTTTTTCAAAAGGTGACAGTGTGAACTGTCTGCCCTTTACCAATTGGCAACAAAGTGGATTGCCCTTAAAGCAAGCAATCAGGCTGGTTCTCTCCTGATTTCTTTCTTACAATACTTGAAGCTGCAAAAAGCAATTTGATACTATTTTGTTATATGTTTGACAGCAAAATCATGGCTATAGACCCTTTAAATAAAACAAGAAATTCTATATTAAGATTGCAACTGCTTACAGAGAAATCTTATTGAAGTAGTAATATAGGAAACATCAAACATATGTCTAGGACAACTTAACTGCAACACCAGATAGTTATAATAGGTAAATGAAAGGGAAAATAGACACTTGTAGAGTAGATAATAAGCCCCAAGAAACTTGTGAAGTCGGCTTAGGAAGGCCTGTGTAATTGCAGAGACATAGTTAATCATTCTGGGACTGGACTCACACTCCTGAGCCATTATATTTCCTTGCAGCCTCTCTGCCGTCAATGGTTGATGTGTAACTATCTTCTTTTGTGGATGGCCTGGTTCCATAGCGCCTAGCAGCTTCCTTGCTGTCCATAGTTTCTGTATAGGCTGGTTGTTTATAGCGGGATCGAGGAAAGGTAGTGGCAGAAGGTTTTGCAACTTCTGCAGTTGATGTTGAATGAGTTGGCCTTGCCCACCCACCACTAGTGATCATGGTCGGTTCCTTGTTGCTAACTTGTTTGTGGTAATAATCATCATAGCTGTCATTTCGAGGCTCATTATCGCTGGGCTTTAGCAAGTCTTTGTTGTGGAAAACGTTGCGCTCATCGTAGCCTTCATAGCCTGTGGATTTAGGGGCTAGGCGCCAGTATGAAGCATCCCAAGGGGCAATCTTGGGTGGGCTAGCATCAGTTTGCACTTTGGTGATGGATTCCTCAACATTTTGTGGGCGACTATTAACTGAAGCCATAGGTCTACGGAACTTATCCTCTTCTCCGTAAGGATCCTCTGTCAAGCGAGTTCTCTGCTTGTATTCAGACTCCAGAGGTGAATGAACATCCTGTTGAAAAATCGTCTCAGTTCTTGTGACATAGTGATCTGCATTCTTATCAGCGCCATAAAAAATGAGAGGCATTTTCCTCCCCTCAGCATCAATGATGACCGGTCGGCACACATGATCAGGAGCATGGCTTTTTTCGCTCCAAAAATCATCAGAGCTTGGTGTACTGTTGGTGGAACAGCCCCTGTACGCTTGACCATACCTAGCCATCACTCTCTTTGTATAGGAACTTCTTCTTGTAGGACTCTAGCACTTGGATTTCTTTTCTTGCTTATGGAAGATGTTAGAACTTTTCTTAAATAGAAAATCTGGACTCTCCTGTTCAAATGAATGATGCCAGATCAGCTATACGAGGCATAAAAGGATCTTATGCTGCCTTTTGCTTTGCACTTTGATACTACCTTAGAGTTCAATCCACCAGGATACTTGATAAGGAACCATGTTCTAAGCATTTCATAACAGTGAATTCCAATCCTTTCACTTGCTCCCCCCCCNACTCTCTCTCCCACCAACAACAAGAACAAAGGAGAAAGAGGAAGGATGAGAGAATCGCTTTTCCAGCGAGCAAGAAAAAGAAAAAGAAAAAGAAAAGGAATAGCCTTTGGTGAGACACAGACTTGGAAGTCGAGACTCTACTTTTAAAATGGCAATATCCACAACATGCAAAAAATTGAAATTGAGAAATTCACAGAGAAGTCGGTGCCATCTGCTTGCATTGAGCACCGTCTGTTGAGAGTATTTTCCTTTACTAATCATTGGCATATCATTGTAGACCATAATATTGAAAATGTCAATCGCTCAGCCAAAAAGAACACCACTCCTCCCTAATTCGATCAGTCCTTTTCACCTGTAATGCTAAATAGAAGTTTGAAGAGTCATGTTCGGCTTCTCCTGGACTGTGACCTCCATTACTTGCAAGGCCATTGAAGTCCTGTTCTAGTTTACATTTCAAATAAAGTTGTCTTCTTCATCTTCTCCAACTTGTGAAGAATTCTGAATTTCTACGGGACAAAGAAAAGTAGGAGATTCATTCCGTCTCTACAGCTTTGGGCAACGTAATCAAATACGCAGGAGCAAAAGAGAAAGTCAGCTCTACAGTAGTATATGTTTACTTGTTAAGCATAGTGGATCAAAAAGCATAGGTGATGGATATTTTCGTGCTGTAAGCTCATTTGATTTTGCAGCCCTTCGTCTGAAAGACAGCCTTGAATTTGAAAATACCTTATCGCGGATCCCTTGCTGTACATTCTATCTGGGAAAAGAATAACGACAGTTGATAAATTTTATGCAGCACCAAGTGTATCCCACTGCTCAGATTTATCATCATTTCTGCGCAAACATGATGCTTAGACTTTGATATACCTGGTATAATCCTCATCAGTTCCTGGAAAAGCATAGCATCAAACTTAATGTTCTAATAGAAACATGAAAATCACTAGTTCCAAAACCAAGCAGGCAAGCACCAACCAATGACTTTAATGTTAACCCTTTGTCATTGTTTCCATTCCATACATTATTATCAACACACTGATGGCAGACCACAATGATCACATGAAATGTTTGAAGATAAAATTGATATGGAACACAGAGCGGGCTTAAGATAAGGGCCACTGGGGTAATAACTCAAGGCCCTTGATATGGAACACAGAGCGGGTGCGGGCCACTTGGGTAATAACTCAAGGCCCCTACTTAACAAAAAGCTTCAAGTATATGTAAAGCATATTGATCAATTCTACTTTGTAAAATAAAAATTACATGTATTTAACAAAAGACTTCAAATACAAAATAAAAATTATCCAAGGTCTTCCTTGTTAGAAATACATTAAAAAAATTAAACATTTAAAAGTTCTCATTTATAACTCTGCCAAAAACTCTTAATTGTTCATCTTAGGCCGGGTGTGAATTGCACCATGATGTAGAGTTTCTCACCATGCAAGGGAACATAGATTATTCGCACATCCTTTTTTCTGTAAGTAAACAGCTAAAAGCACAGATGGTGATAAAAGTTCCATGACTATCACGTGCCTTGTCTTTCTATTTTCTAGGGGTCGAATGCCGGGATTCCAGGCGAAGGAGAATGAAAAGCACGACATATTTTCTCGCTTCTCCAACAAGGTAGCTGTGACGTGCTAAGTGATGTAGCTAAGATAGAATGCTGAGGGCATCCGGGTTAACTAGTACACGTACGAGGTTAATTTGAGGATTAGGTACGGGCAGCAACAGAAAGTGCTAGAAACAATCTATTATTACATTATCCACGTGTGAAGCAAAATATATTGTTGTTGCATCCTATATGTGTCATGCAATATAGCTAAGGAAACTGATAGAAGATTTGCTGCAGAAACAAGCCAAGACTACACGAATTTTTGTTACTAACAAGTCTGCTGTAGCACTTGCAAAGAATCCAGTTCATCATGAAAATTCAAAACATATTAATATTTAATTTCACTTCAGTAGAGAGCATATAAAAGAAGGTGATGCGAAGTTAGTACATGTTAAAACTCATGAATAAATTGCAGACACTTTTATAAAACCATTGAAAATTGATGTGTTATATTATTTACAGAAGAAGCTTGGAATCATGAAAATAGACAGAACAAGTTTAAGAGGGGAAAATGTTAATTATTAAACTTATTTTTCAAGATTAAGTATATTGAAATTAGTTCAATGAATAATTATTCACATTAGAAATACTATGAATCTAGGGTAAGTATTGAAAAGTCTAATATTAATTAAGTACTTTGAAAATTGTAAAAGATATTTTATAATGTCTATATATATTGTATGGATTTGATAATAAAAGAACTAAGAGTATCATTGTTTAGTATATTATATTCCATCAAATTACGTGGGTAATGATTCCTCATTTGTTCTGTCATTGTTTTTTTTCCAACATCCTCTACTTCCATCCCTATTATATGGTGATATAAATCAGTGCAAATAAACAAGAATGTGTCTGGTATCTGAAGCTGATTCGAAATTCTATTACAAGAAGAAAGTAACATCATTGCAAGGCGAGTAATCACGTTACTGGTGTAGCCCTCCTCACAATCTCTCTCACAGTCATTAACTATAGGGATTTTCATCAAGTCATCGTAATCAAGAATCAGCTGCCATATTCAAAAAAAAGAAAGAAAGAGGAATTAGATAATAATTAAACTGAAACTTGTTCTGTCTTCTATGTGGGCAGATTAAGAATAAGTGTAGTTCCAGGATTAAAAGAACTTAAAATGTAGAGGAGGCATGAATATGAAGATTCAACAAAAATTCTTAAACTTATCAGAAGGGGAAAGAAGCTATAGAATTCAAAACTAAGAATTTTCTCTAAAAAAGACAAAGCTTACTTCTTGTATATCATCTTCACCTCTAGTCCTGAATGGTGCAATTGTTGCCCCAACTAAAGCGTCTCTGGCAGGCTTTGTTTTTTCTTTTCCTTTCTTTTCTTTTTGGAAACTTGATGTCAGGAAAGTTTTTTTCAGTTTATTACTAGCCATCCCGTGCCATGTGATGATGCCATTTTTTAAACCATTTTTAAATAATAATTAAATAAATATTATTACAAAATTAACTCTTTTATTATTATTTTTTCAAGTTTATAACTTCCTAGTGGATTATTTTTATTGAACTTTCAAAACCTATTTTTTTAATTGTAATTAATATTTTTTTTATTTAGTTAATACTCCACAATTATAAAATTATATTATTTTTTATATTAAAATAACCAAATTATATTATAAAATTAATTTTGTTATTAATACTGTATTGAACTTTGAGTAAGTTATTTATAGATAAGTTTATATATAAATTTAGATTTATATAAATATGAAACTTTAAAGAAAAACCTTGTTAATGTAACAGTCATGAATCTAGAGATTTGATACATAAGGAATTGTAATTTTATTTTATTTTATTATTGTTTTCATTGCCCTAAATTTACTCTTACGTTTACTTTTATTTTTTCTTCGTGTATATTATTTTATCCTTTTAAATTTACTTCCTCAAGAATAAGATTGTCTCTTGTTAGACTAATTTTTAAGGAACAACTTAGCTAGACGAAGGTCTCCATTCAAATAACCACTTCACCACCTCAAAACACGACCATGGAAAGCCCGTTGAAAACTTTTTTATTAGTGAATTTTGATAAAGGGTCTAACATTATTCACAAGAAGGGTGTGATTCTTTCAGTTAGAATGTTTTGGGGGAGTGTATAATATTGCAGCTGTTTTTTAATGCAGTGCTTGCTGCTTGCTAGACCCAGTTTCTCAGCTACTGCTTGGCAATTGAAGAAGGTCCCGAGGGTTCATTTGGTGAAGTCTTGAAAAGGATTTTGGGTGTGATTATTTTTTAGTGAGAGCTCTAAGTTTTGCTCTTTTAAGTTCTTAACTGCAAGTACTTCAAAAGGATACTAAGAGAATATACAGTTCTAATCTGTTCTCTACAGAACCGGTAGTGTCTAAACTGCCTTCCATATGGCATCCATTTTCACTCGGCAGTCTAGTTCCTTCACGCTTGAATTGAACTGATTGGAAGAAAGCATTGATTAGCCTCCGGATAGTGATGTTTGAAGACGTATGGGCCCTCCATTTTTATAATTTTAAACGCAGAAAACTTGGGTGCTTCTGATAAAAGTCCGGAATGGAAATGGAAGAATCAAAATGAGAATGGAGTAATTGAAATAACATTTACAAAGGTTTTGGTACTAACCAAATTATGAGCGTTTGAAAATGTATGAGCATTATAGGAAAATGTAAATTAACAATTTAATTGCCTTTTCTCCCTCCAAAATACTCCAGACACATGTAAAAGGAATGGAAAGTCTTAAGGGTTTTTTAATACAAAATTGCTTTCAAACTGCAGTACATAGCTCTTAAGCCTTTGATGATCAAGGAAAGGAAACATTTGCATTTCTTGCATGTGTGAGTTCGATAGCTCTTTCAACAGAGCAAAGAAGTGTTAAAAATGGCCAGCAGGTTTACCAAAGCTGAAAATTTCATCCATTGCTATTCCACATGAACAAGAAGATTAAAAAGCTTATACCTTGTTAATTATGTGAAAAGGATGCCGAAAGGAAGGTTTAGTTCTTCTGTTAGTGTTGCTTCCCCCACCTCAGTGATCTAGCTCATCACCTGGTACAAAAATATCTGCAGTTCAGCATTACCAAGCGACGCTGATGACAAAAGAATTATTCAAATCCATAACAGATTAACATTCTAAAGGAAACAGATCAAATTCATGAACCAAACACCGGACCTCGGGAAGCCATTGAGCAGAGAAATGACATCAATCATACCCTTCATATCGATCATGTAATCCCCTTCAAATTTCATGATTTTTGAGCTTGAAGAATTCTTGTAAGAAACTTGCCTCACCTTGCTTTCTAGCATTTGTTGAATACGATGAACACAGCATGACAAATAGATAGCATATAGAGATAAATAAAGAAAATAAATAGCATATATTCATTGGAAGATTGTTTATAGATGCTTAGGAAAGTATACATAACTTTTCAATTAATTTGTGGAAGTCTCCAAGACCCACAAATGCTAGCTGTAATCAATTTTTAAGGGTCAAATGCTGGGACTTCATTTGAAGGAGAACGTAATGCACGATACACTGTTCTGTCAATAATACTTCTATAAGGATCATCCTCTCGCTTCTTCAACAGATAAGCCAGACAACTTTCGACTTCAGATTTTATATGCAGGTATAGCTGGTATGCGTTTTCTCTGTCTTCAAGTATCTCCCCCTTTCCCTTTGTTTCTACAGGCTTTCCGAACAGAAAATAAAAACGGCCAGGCACTTTTGGCAAAAGACCTGGTATGTAGAACACTTGGTTTGCCACCTCCCCTTGATTCTCGTCTCTGTGAACGCACCATATAATTTGTCACGCAAATGTATAAAAATGGAGCTATCATCTTATGTTAACATGTCTTTTACAACTATAAATGTAGCTAGCAAGTGCAAATATCATTGCTTGAATAGTAATAACCTTATTTTTATAGATTTACGAGTAGCGTCTCTGACGTAGCCATTAACCACTGGAATTTTCATCAAGTCCTTGTAATCAAGAACCAACTGCAACATCCAAACAGAGAACCTTAAAAAGAATACAATAATATAGGATAAGTAAAATTGCACGCTTTTTTTTGTTTTCCCTGTCCTAGATAGGACCAGGCAACCCACAATCAGTAGTTAGGCAGTCAGGGAATTCTTTAAAGAGGAGTAAAAACATTGAATGATAAGCATTATTGAGATTTCCTGGTCCTGCAAGCACAACTTGCATGATTAAAGAATAACTTGAAGGCAAAACTACCAGATTTGTTCCCATACAAAACCTACTGGATACAATGTAGTAGTTTGACACTATATCTGATGCCATCAGTGAATACTTGGGCTCAGATGGCATGGTGAGAGCTGCCTGTCGAGTGCAAATTATCCTGAATGTGTTGATATCATAATAAAGGTATAGTTAAACGAACTACTAACCAACTATTTCTTCTTATCATTCTGGGAAATTTTAAAATAATTTTCTTTGTTGAGGATAAGAAATAATCTGAAAAAAATTAAAAACAGCTGGAAAAAGAATGCAATGCATATATTGGAAGCTATACCAATTCAAATACAAATGACACGTAAATGCCTAACCATCAGTTTTAGAACTTAAAGCTGCGAAATTTCTGAACAAAAAATGGTGCGTGCTTACCTCTGCTATATCATCTTCTCCAACAGCCCCAAACGGTACAATAGTGGCTCCAAACCTAGCTGCCATTCTTACAAATTCTTGTTGTTTAGGCCAAATCAGCTTGTATTCTTCACCCTGTAAATCACATATATCCACTATCAAAATTGGAAAAAAGATGCTGCAATCGTGACTGCCCACCAACAAGCTGGTGAAACACATTTAAACCTTTCAACTTCAACAATGCAAGTCCAAAGTTCAATTGAGGGATAAGTAAATAAGTCCAACGTCAAAATGATTGATTTGTAATTGAGCTTTCTTTAATTGTCTGGTGCTATTAACAATCTAGTCTTTACAAAACAATCTTCCTGCCTGGAAATTTCAGCAACAGATATTTTTAGAGTTTTAACTAGCTTGCCATGTATATGTCTCATCCCACTTGTAACTGCTTGAATCAATCACTGGAAAACAACAGATAAGAAATGACTTGAGCTATCCATCTGAGCAGCAGTGAAACCATATAACAATCGGCTGCAACCTAGAGTAAATAAAATCTCTTCAAAAGATGCTGAAACTTCGACTGCAACAGATACATCTTCGCCAAGATCAGGAGCATGTGCTCTGTTGCGAACCACAAAAGGTTCAAGTTGCTATATAACATGGAAGCCATTGGAATGATCAAATCTTACATCTAAGAGTTTCAATATTTTATTTCTTATTAGTTTAGTTGCAATCTAAGAACTAATAATCTCATTAACTTCAATTCTTATTAGTTTAGTTGCTCAAAAAAATAATCTTGACAGCTGGAGAAAGCTCATGATGATTTGTAAGAATGAAATGAGATTGGTAATGCTAGCAGCAGTGTGAAAATGAAGAAAACATTGCCCTCATATGAAGCAACTCTTGAAGTAATAAAACTTTTGGTAGAGACAACAACTGGAAGGCATATTTGCTAGAGGAAATTAAGGCAGTCTTGGCAGTTTTGGTTCTGGAGGTGACAGTGGTAGTGAGATACTGAGATATCAGCATGCAGATCATGGCAAGAGAAACAACAACTTACATCTACAAAGTGCCAAACTACTAGTCTACCACCATGGATACAAAGTAACAAGGGCGTTGTGGATATTAAAAAAATGATTTCCAGAATTTCCACCCTACATCTGCGTACTAACCTATCATCTCGAACAATGAAACAAAGCAGATATTTGATGATAGAAATAGGAAACTGACTGCAAAATATATGATTTTAACCTTACTGAAGAACTTGAAATTAATAAGGGAACTTGGCATACCCTGTAATGAAAGGCCTCACGTACGCCTCCAGGATATAGAAGCACATGTGAATTTGTTGAAAGCAATTTGTACATATTGCTTGCTGTGACAGGTACCGCTCCCATTACTTTCATCCAATCAGTTATTGAAAACTCTGCAGATGAAAGCTCTAGTGCCCCTGTAAATACCATTGGATGCGCCATACCACGAACCATAATGTTCTTCTCTCTTAAGAATGCTTCAACAAGGGAAGAGAGTTCAAGTCCCAACAACATGTGGTAACCAACCAATAAGACAGGACCTTCATTTGGAACCCCACCAAGACCTCTTACAATATTTCCATCGTCCAGAGTTGAGAACATAGCAGCACTAGAGGCAGTTTGCAACAGTCTGAAATTCATGTGATTATATATAAGCTTCGGTTCAGGTTGACAAAGTAAAATGCCTGGAACTAGCAATTTTGACTAACATGCTGCTAAGCCAAAACTGGGACAATCAAGCAAGGTTTTTACTTCAAGGTCCCTTTAGAACTAATCTTCTCGATATGTGTTAATCAAATAACTCTAAACACAGATATGCTTTCCAAGAACTTCAAGAGGGTTTTACATTTTGTTTATTGTTTTATTTGTAGCAATGAAATAAAGTTACGTTAACAAACTTCTGCAACTATGCATTGACATCAAATGACAACTTTTTTACCAAGAAAGATTGAGAGAAGGGATGGACAGCCATACTGCATGTTGTACACGCTAGAGCCCTTACCAACAACCTTTCAAGCAGAATATAACTTGCTCCTAATATGGGAGAAATCAACCAAGACCAACTATCCAATCACTAACTTTTTCAAAGGAATTGTATCTTACGTAGAAGTTATAAGAACCCATAGTAGACAATATCGAATAAGTAAGGGCGAACGAAATGGACAAAACTTTATACAGGGATGCAGATAGATCCTCAGGCTTGATCAGGATCAAGTCACCAGGGTCTCACTTTTAATTTAAGCACAAACTGAAGTCCTAATCTGTGATCTAAATAAGGTGGATCAAGTTGCATTTTCATAAGTGTTCCATTAAGAAATACATGCAACAAGTTTATTTGCTGAATTACCCAACTTCTTCAAATCCACGTTTGAATTCGGACATGCTAGGTGGCAAATAGTTTGAGACAAAATCAAGCCTCCTTGAGCGACGGTATTTGCTAGTACCTTTAATAATAGTAAGCAAATTAACACCATCTTCCTGCGCCATCAGAGAGAAGGGGGAAAGAAGGAAGAAGAAAAGGAGAAAACCGATCATTACCCCATCTTGTCAAGGTAAATAAAATCAAAGAGCAGAAGCATTCATTGTCAAGAATATCAAATGCAAAGGGTATGAACACAACAACATTATTTCCCTAGCATATGATTCATTAACAAGATACAGAGAAGAGCATAAAGGCGTTTCCTGTGAACATAATAGAGATAAAGACAGTACAAGAAAAGCATTCAATTAATTATGGATGTGGGAAAGTCTCACTAAATTGTGGTGTAAGAGGAGTTGAGAAATAGTGGTGGCCAGAATATAAATGAATGATGGATGGAGACCATCTTGAAAATAAGACGTTCAAGTGCTAATACAGTTGGAAACCCAGTTCAATTTAAGAGTCAAGGAGTAGCAGTACAACATCTATACACACTACTGCATTATTCGAACACATTTACTAATGTAACCACTTTTCCTCACGTACCAATAAAATGGTGTGCCCATTCTCCTTGAAATGACGAACAGTACAATTCTTTAAGGAACTTTTCAGACGCTGTGATTCATCACTGCTAGGAAGCATTTGATCTTTGCCACTACAAAAGTGGGGAAAAAATAGAACAGACATCAACTTTCCTTAAAATTTGTAGATTCAAAACTGTTGCCTATGACATTTCAAGGAAAATACAACAAGAGAAGAAAATTTAGATCAGTGAAGCAGCACTTTCCTACTACAACTGCATACAGTATCCTAGCATAAAAATTAGATAATTCATTGCAAGTTACAGCATACAGGTATGCTACAACAATTATAATCGCGTATATGGCTTTAATTTAGTCAAATCCATGCTGTTTAAGTTTGCAAAGTGCATTCTCTAATCAGAAAAGGCTGGGAACAAATAACCCATCTCATCATAATAGTAACCAAATCATGCGAGTATAGAGCCCGTAGAGGTGTGAAGAGGCCGTCAGATTCATTTACGCCTAGGAAAGACAGTTTCAAGGAGTACTTTAATAGTAGTACTGTATCAAATAGGCAACCTCAAATGAAAGAAAGAGAGATAACCACACCGGTGGGAAATTCATGTGGCATGATAGATTCCCTTTTGCTTTGCTTAACTTTTGTAATAGCAATAGAATTACTCTTGGGGCTCTATGCCATAATTGATTAATGAACAGTTAAGTTTAGGATCTAGAATATTCACTTCTACATGGAAATCGTAAACGCATAATGCAGCGAAGTAATTTGAGATGCAGAGCATGATTAGTGATAAAATCATGTTATAAAAGAGACAAGCAAACAAAAAACACTAGGCAGATAACCAAAGAGAAGCAATAAAATTATGTTTTGGTACGTGCAAAAAGATCAAATTTAGGGAGAGTAAACACCTAGAGAGCACTAGTACTTCAGCTTTTACAGAATGAAGCCGGGAATTAGCATAGGCAGCAGCTGATTTAAGCAGTTTCAATTTCCACAGAAGAGTGTCCTTTGGAATGATATCAGCTAAACCCTGAAATGGACATGTTATCATTACAGAACAAGGAAAACAGAATAGTTAGACAACAAGCTGAATCCATAAAAAGAACTGATTTATTTCATATCAACCAAATAAAGTTCCTGACCATATCAAAGGGAAGACCCACCCACAACCTATTGGCTTTGTCAGTCGTGTGCATGTGTGCAAGGTAGCATCATTTGTTCAAATCAACTTGGGTCAATTAAGTAACAGCATTGTATCATTGAAACCTTGAGAATAATTAGTTTGTGGTTGTTAGATCCTGTGTACAAGACCTTTATGGTAGAGTGATAGTACATGGGGTCATAATAAAAGTGAAAGAGCAAAGCACATGCAGCAAATTATATCTTAGAACAATGTCAGAATGCATATTGTGATACATTGATTAGACATGGCCTCACAGCAGATCATGGCAAACCTATCTTAAATTTTGTATATCAGATGGCATTTCTATGATTGACATTACATATATACATGAAAGCTTAAGATCTTCACCATGCTCTTGGAAAACTAAAAATAATAAATTATATTGAAGTGTCCTCAAAACCTCTATATCCCCCCTTTGGCTATTTCTTAGTCGACAATCATACTGAGCCAGTCAGGTCAAAAAATCAAATTAGTGAGTTCTGTTTCTTATCATCTTACAGAAAGGCTAGGCAGCATAGCAGTAAGATTGTTAGACAGCTGTTCAATTTGTAATCTGGGAGGAAGCTTAGATTCGATGTTGACCATTGCCATCTTAACTGGATCACCTGGTGTCATGAAAAGAAAAATTAGCAGTAAACAAGCAATTTGGAATTGTAAAAGTGCAACTTAACGGTGATAATCAAAGCTTAAAAGAATCTCAACAGCCAAGAAAAAAAATCACTGACGGCTGAGGCATTTACAGATCAATACAAAGAGAATATTCAGGAGCCAAGGAAGCAATGAAAACAAGTGAAATGGAAAATGATCATAAAATGCTTTTCCCTCTTTCATTCTCTTACTATCAGGATGTCAGGCCATGCATAAGAACTCAAATATAATGATTCAGAAGAAGGGTACAGAGATTAAATGTTTGCAGTTCAGCGGACACAATTCCACATCTTTAATAGGACAAAATGCCACCTATCTCCAGGTTCTGATGCAACAACACTTTCAGAGATCTCTGTCTAATCCTAAAGCTTTACCATGAACCTAGTCTAAAAATCATATTGCAGAGGAAGGCAGCAGCTGCCCTGCAATCAAGGGGTTGAGGAAAGAGAGCTACATCTCCAACTTCCCTATGGTTTACCTTCCTGAGGATCAAACAGTACTTGTTCAGGTACATCAATAAAATACAACAAGATGCGTATTAACGCTTCTTTTCGTGCTTTTCCTAGAGGTGTAGAGGAAGCAGAAACCAGTAGGGTTTTCTTAAGTCCTGATCCTCCCTTAGAAGAAAACGAAAATAGTCACTTGGCAATTATCAACCAAATAAAGGCAACGTTATGTGATCTCTTTCATAAAAAGACACAGCTACGGGATTCGTGCAATATTATTCATAGTGGTAGAACTGAGAAAATCATGACAACTCTTCATTTAAGAAATTCAAGTAGGGAATTTAACATGCCAGGGACAAAACACATGGAGTACATGTTCAAGTAGTAACAACCAAATCTGATTTTGTAACGAAGTAAATAAATGTACAATTATCGTTAAGAAGAAAGGATTCATATACCCATAACAAAGCTAAGAAGATAGGGGACAGCATTATGAAATTCATCAGGCAAAGCTTCCAAAAGAGGGAACAAGGGTTGCAGCTGTGACCTGTTAAATGATGTGGCTAAAACGAAAGGCTAAAATGTCAGATTACCACAGGAAGCCTTGCTCAGAAAATCTTCAAGAATTTGGGTGAACAAATTACTATAGTATCGGGAATCGGACCTGGATTCGCTAGTATCAACACAAGGTCAATTGCAGGATTACGAGCAGCAACAGCAAGAGCAAGACAACCTCCAAAGGAATCTCCTACTAGATAAATAGGCTTATTCGGAGACGATGCATGCTCAAGCCTCACTATTTTTTCAACAAATTTCACTAGACCTTCATGCAACAGAAATTCAAATTACAGATACATAAGAAAATGTTCCATTGATTGAAGGAGACTACAAGCCCTAACTCCAAAGGGGTGAGGATGAAAACCACACATGCAATTGAAAATCTAAATTAAAAACGAGTATAAGATCTTACAATTATAAATGAAATTTTCAAGAATTGTACTCCCACATGATTTCTTCAGATATCTCAGATAAAGCTAAAATGGAAATGAATTGATAGCAAAACGACTAAAGCCCATAATAGAAGAGAATCCAGTAAAATAAACAAGAAGAAGCCTGCCAAAGACTGATGGGCTCAAGACAAAATCTAACCAGTCAACCATCTTATCTGAAACCTAATTATCTGGAACTATTCCTTAATGAGAAAATAATACGTAGAAGTGAGCATTTAAAAATTAAAACATGCAAACCATCAAAATAGGTATATGCATTTATAAAAGGTACAAATCATTACTTCAGCTTACAAGTATAGCTATTTCTTTCACCAAGTAGTTCACGTGGAAAATCATAATAAAGAACAGCATAACTCGATATTCACGTTTGCTGAGCAACTCTGATTAAATTCTAGATAGCTAAAAAAAGTACAGCCTGATGAATTTAGAGGCTCGGAGAGGTTAAGACCTTCGAATGGTGTTCGATCATACACTGGAATGTGAAGGCACCTAACCTCAAACACCCTGAAATTGGACACAACTTTAAGTTATTAAGTCATTTATCTAGCAGTGGCGAACAGAACGAAACATGAAGTCCAAGCATCATGTTGAGCATCGGGTAGAACAAAGAATTGAAAAGATTGTGTTTATTAATTACATGGAATCGAAAATTAAAAGACAGCATCTGCACAGTAGCCAAGTTCAGACATGAATAACGCGTGTAATAAATGAGAATAAAAACAAGGACATCCACAGGGAAGACAAACACATATAGATATGTCTTTTGTCAATCCGAATCAGACATGCACGAGAGCATACGTTTCTCTTATTGGCTTTATTTTAAGGCTGAATGCAACATATCTAGAGCAGTTCATACAGCCTTTGAGCAGAGGACGGATAAGCAGAAACTATGCCTTCTTAAAATGAGTTTACGGTGGAAAATATTCCAACAACAATAAAAGGATGTTTAAAAAACTATGTTCAGACCGGAACTAACAACTTTTAGGGCAGTGACCACCAATTTCATCTAGGCAAACATTTTTCTGTCATCATTTCAATGAATAATTTAAGAAGATGATTGCCCCGAATGTAAAAGGAAAGAGAAATGACAGATGACAGATGACGTAGTTGTTATGAAAGTAGAAAAAACAGAACTTACTTCCCAAGAGCTTTATGGTGCAAAGTAAGGCCCAAGCCAACACCATCAATCCCTGCATGTACAAGAAAACAACTTCAGCATTCTAATATTCTCCTCAGTTGATGCAGCCAAAAGATGAAACGACAATATGTTAAATCAAACACTAAAGAGAGCAGAACTCATTTGAGACCAGAAAATCCTCCTCTGTTAATGTGTTCTCCATCTGCAAACCTTTTAGCAGAGTTAAATTTCAACCTAGAATTTGTCACAATGATCAACAATTACCGGGGAAAAAGAGAAGAATCGGAGAATCTTTTAGAGGCTGCCCACACTCGACAGGGCAAAACCACCTCGGTGGCCCTCCATCAGGCTTAATAATCTCCTTGGCTCCTTCAAGATAATCTCTCACGGTCTTGGTCCCGTATCCATCATCCCACAAAACTTCCAAGTCATTTGAAATAACATCTTTCACCCTCTTTTTATCAACTCTAGTATATTTTAACCTTCCATTCCCTCCATCAATCAGACCCTCATCACTCTTCTCAATCTTCCTCACGAAACCATCAACCAAATCCCCATTCTTTTCTTTCTCTTCAATGGAAGTTCCTTTCACGGGAATTGAATCAGAAGACAATATTTTTGACTCCCTGCCACTGCCTAAACTTTGAACTCTCACTCGAGACCTAAGCTTAGCCTCTGAATTCGTCACAAAATAAGGCAATACCAGGGAATTGACGACTAACGGCATGGCTTGTATAAGCGATTGGAGACAGTAAGAGTTAAGACACTTCTACAAATTCCAAAGAACAGCTTAAAGGTATTCAAGCAACTTTCTGGTGCCCTTTTCAAGTACCAGCGTCAATTAAACACAACTATTGCATAAAATTATGAACTCCCTCTCAAAATTCACCACCTTAACAACTTGGAACTCTCATCAAGTACCATTCAGCTATTTTGAAACTCGGGTCACTTTTCAAGTCCTACCAGCACTTGAAAAGAGCCCCAGTAACAGAAAAAACTCAACACTGCTCTCTAAACACTCAAGCTGAAACAAGGGACACCCTTTACATGAACTATTAGACCTTTTTTAGTTCAAATGAACAAGAGCATGAAACCCTTTTTCGAGTACCAGGCAGTAATAGAGAAACAATTCCACCGTATTTGGAATTAGATGTTTAATCAAACACGCACAAGCAATACTCACATGCGTGAACCAAAAGAAAAACCCAGAAAGCAAAATGACTGGTGGAACGTGTACATTGCTTTGCAGTTCGTTGTCTCATATGACAGACAAATACCAGCCGTTAAGTTGGAATATAATTAGTAAAAACGAAAGACGATAAATGACAAATTGGCAAGCAATCATCCATGTTTTGGATTTTAAGTGCAAGGTTTTTACAGTTACCTGCTCTTGCAGATATTTGAGTGGTATTCCTTTCTGATTTCTGTACAGACCAGACCACCTTCACATTTTCAGAACAACCATTCTCTGGTCATGGTCTGGCCTGGCTCACTGTCTTGACGTGCAATGCTGACAGCAAATCCAGTTAAAGATAGATAGTTTCGACAACGTGGGGCTATGGTTTTGTTCCGTTAATAATGCTGAGTTGATGTGTTAAGCGTTTGGTTCCTGCCCTCTAGAGGCATATTTGAAAGTTAATTAGTTTGGATTTAGATATCTTATAAAAATATTTTTAATACCATCAAATCAAAATCATTTAAAAAAATAAAATATTATTAATTTAAGTTTTTTTAAGTCACATATAATTTTTGTTAAAGTCACTATTTCTAATAACTTCTATGTTAAAATTGTTATTCTCGTATTCTTTTCTTAATTTTTTTTTAGCTTGTGGTATTTTATCAAAATACTTTGTTATACTGTGTTAATTTTTTAAAAAAAAACTCCAGAATTATTACACGAGTCCGAGGAATGATTCTACGTTAGATGATACTCATGATTAATCACTAATTTCAGTTAAAAACAAAGAACTACACTGTAATTATGCAATGATTGCTCGTCTTCTATGACAGCGAGGGCCAGGGCATTATCAAATTTTGACGAGGAATGTTGGACCCACTCACTGTATGGTTCAAAATCAGAAGAAGAAAAGGAAAAAAATGAAAAACTGTGTTTATGACTTTAAGAGGTCCTTTTCAGATTCAGCTAGGGTCTAAGCTGATGTAATACATCAGCTCGGGTTCTTCGAGTAGAGTTATTTAATATTAAATTAATATTTTTTAATAAAATTAACGTTGTTTTAAATATAAAAAAAAATTAGAAAACTTCTTGACGTTGGTCATGCTAGGTCTTACCTAGATTTGAGCTAGTCAAGCTAAATCATGTGGACATGACCGAGTCAATATTCTAACAATTTTGTATTTATTTTTATATAGATAATATCTAAGTCAATGGATTGGTGACACTACCCGCTAAATTTAACTACTAACAATATTAAAAGATTTGAGGGGAAATCACTTGCTTGAACCGACCATATGAATAGTGCAAGCATCTCCTCTTACTTCTTCTTTTTTGTCTTCAGTTTAATTTATTTTTCATTTATATTTTTTTAATTTTGTTATTTAACAAAGTAATTGATTTTAAATTAATATTTATAATTTATTTCTATTTGCTTTCTATAAATTTACGGTAATTTTAAATAAATACCTAATTATTAAATCCAAGACTAGCAGATTAAAACTAAATTAATGTAATATTAGCATTTTAATATTAAAAATCATTAATTTAAATTTTTTTTAAATCAAACTATCTGGATTACTTTCTTTTAAACCCGTTAAATTAACTAGAGTATATTAAAAAAATTGGATTGCATGATTTTAAAGTTAGCTTTCTAAACTAAATTTAATAACAATGACACTAGAGTTTTTTCCAGCTTAAACATTTTTTATATTCAAAATTTTTTTGGACCGGCCTGGCATAAAGGGCCAGTGAAGAAGAAAGTAACGTGACAGCCTAAAGTCATTTTTCAGAAGGTAATCAGGCTTTCTAGTTACTAGTTAGTACACGATGATGGTTATTGAAAGCGATAGTACTTTTGGCTACAAGGTGGCCACCATCAGAAGGAAGGCAAGCTTTTTGGCTACGAGGTGGCCACCATCAGAAGGAAGATAGGTGAAAAGGCAGGCAACGTGCTACATTCTTAGCCTTCCATTTTTTTTCACGAAATCTTTGGGCCTTTTCGCTTCCAAAGAAGTGGCACAGGATACGGCCCAGCCAACCATTACCTGCTGCAACAACTGGAAGGAGAAATATATAGTGTGGAGTGATGTTCCTTGCAGCAAGTAGCTGAGCTCGTCTGCTTTGTAATCAAAGGGGAAAAAAAACAAGTTTATTATCATTTCGGTTCAAATCGAGGGAAGGCTGCTGCGAGACTGGCCATTTTTTAAGGGTCAAACGCTGGAACTTCATGCAAAGGAGAATGTAAAGCATGATACACTGTCCTGTCAACAATATTCCTGTGAGGATCCTCCTCTCGTTTCTTCAGCAGATAAGCAACGCAACCTTCAACTTCAGATTTTATGTGCAGGTATAATTGTTTAGCATTTTCTCTGTCTTCAAGTATCTCTTCCTTTCGGCCCTTGGTGACTATAGGCTTTCCGAACAGAAAATAAAATCGGCCCGGTAGCTTTGGCAGGAGACCTGGTAGATATAGTTCTTGGTTGGCAACCTCCCCTTTACTCTTATCCCTGTAAGCATGCATGAAGTTTCTCTCAACCTAAATGTATCAAAAAGTAACTCTCGTATTTTATGTTAGCAATGATCTCTACAACCATTCAATGAGTACATAGCATTGCAGGGAGAGTAAATCACCTTATTCTTATAGAGCTACTAGTAGCGTTTCTGATGTAGTCATTAAGCACTGGGATTTTCATTAAATCTTTGTAATCAAGTACCAGCTGCAAAATCCAAAGCAAAAGAACTAAAGAAATAAAATAAGAGGTAAATTTGATTGCAATCTTCAGTTCATAAAAGGAAGAGAGGGAAAGCTCATAAAAGGAGAGAAGCAAAAAAGAAGTGAGAAGTACAGAAATGCACTTCTCAACTGGAGTATGGGGCTTGTACAGCGCATAACTTGCATCATAAGTAACCCAAAAAATGATAAATCCACAGATTTGTTTTTCAAATTTCTGCCGGATAATGTCTGGTTCATCCATAAATCTGCTTTGAGCACATACAACACATAGCTGCATCAAGCCATGGACAGTTTTTTCTATTTTTTCTGAAGCCCTTTAAGTAAACAAATATTGTGGAAATAACACAGAAAAAACAAAGAAAGCATGAACAAACTGAGGATCCACAACAAAAATGTAAGAGAGATGTGGCAGAAAAGGACAGTCTTACCTCTGCTATATCATCTTCTCCTACAGTTCCAAATGGTACAATTGTAGCCCCAAACCTTGCTGCCATTCTCACAAACTCTTGTTGATCAGGCCAAAATAGCCTATATTCTTCACCCTGTAAATCGCAAAAGCTTTGTGATTGAACAGAACCAAGCTTTAGATAAATAAAATGCATTCATAAATCTCAAGAAAAAGTTAGTAAAATACTTTACAGCAGAGTGATTCCTGTTTCATGTTAAACGCCTTCATCTTGCCTAAACTTTTCTTTATTAATTAGTAAAGATGGAGCCAGTGGCCTAGCAGTTTGTATGCAGTATCAATGGCATATATACATGAACATGCAATTGAATTTGAAGGAGATAACAGTGGAAAAGTGAAGGCATACACACACACAAAAAAGAAGAAGAAGAAGAAGAAGAAAAGCATTAGACAAGGATTTGCGCTTGGACAGATATCCAGTGCAATTAAATTTCTACTGGTGACTGGTGAGCATGATAAAACCTTCCTGCTTCAAATGCACAAGTGAAAGTTTTTTACTATAAGGATTAATTTGTACTCCTTTAACCACCCTTCTTGCCTGCCACTAAAACAATTTCATCCATACAAAAATATGCTGTTGCAGGGGAATCTCAGGTAACAGACTTTCTATAATTTTGAAACTTGCTCGCGTTAAATTTCCTATGCATATGCCCCATGCCACCTACAACTGCTTGTATGAAAGCAAAAGAACATGCCACTGCCCATTCTCAAAACAATCCTCCAAAAAAGCATAAAAAGGTCGGCAGCCAGATAGGTGCCTCCAAGAGATGCTAAAAGTCAGATTACAACAGAAACCGCATAACAAGATCAGGGGTCTAAGCTCTCATCAGCTACTGTACCATGATATTTTCCATAATTTCTAACACGGAAGCTACAAATCCTAGTTCCAAAAGTTTTTGAAATCTTACAATGTGTACCGTTTACAAACTAATAACCACAGAAACTTGAATCCCACTTCTTATTGCTTCAGTTACTCAATAACCAAAAAACCATTTAATATATAAGAAATGGTGGTGGCATGATAATAAGGTTAGAAGAAACATAGTGTGTGATGGTAATAGATACAACATGAAGATGAAGCTATTGTTATAATAAAGTTTCAGTTGGGAGAAGAAAATGGTGCTTTTTCTGGTGGCAAAAACAAGGTGGTCTATGCAGTCCTGCAGGTTAACAATAATGATGGTGAGGCGTCAGCCTTTAAGATTATGGCAAGAAAAAAAAAAGGAGAAGCCACTCTTCATGTACGAAGTGCTCAGCATTAGTCAACCACACATGGCAGCAGAATAACATTGAATAAAAAACAGTTTCCAAAAGTTTTACACTATATCTCCTGCTAGCATCTCATTTGCAACAATGAAACACAGCAGGTACTTCGATGACAAGGAAAACAACACCTGAAAATGATATGATTTTCAGCTCACAAAATAAGTATTAAATTTGTTGGAATTAACACAAGCTTACCCTGTGATGAAGAGATTCACGAGCACCTCCAGGATAAAGAAGCACATGAGATTTTGTTGACAGCAATTTGAAAAGATTGCTGGCTGTGACAGGTACTGCACCCATTACTTTCATCCAATCAGTAAAAGAAAATTCAGGAGATGAAACCCACTCCCTTTCTCTTAGTACATCTGGATGCGCTATACCATGAACCATGATATTTCTCTCTCTCAAGAACTCTAAGACAAGGGAACAAGCTTCAAGTCCCATCAACATGTGGTTGCCAACAAATAAGACAGGACCTTCATTTGGAACCCCATGAAGACCTTTCACTATCTTCCCATCATCCAAAGTCGAGAACATGGCAGAACCAGTAGCAAAGCTTAACCTGAAATTAAAGCAATTGTGATACAATTTTGGGCCTTAGATAGACAAATATATGTGCTGGGATGCAACTTAGAGTAGCTGTTTCGGCTGGCACACAGCCAGTGCCTAGGCTGGGAGCATCAAGCTGGGGTACACCCCAAAGGAAACACCCCAATCCTCATACCATATCATGATCAATTGACTTTAACATAAAATATGATTTATAATAACTTTATGAGGTTTTGCCTTTTGGTTCCATAGTTTTAGCCGTAGCATTGAAATGAATTCATTCGACATCAATAGATTTTGGCTATCATGTCTTAATGTTAAATGAAAACTTTTAACAGGAAGAGTTCAAGAGAAAAGAGGTAGAAGGAATGGGAGAGAGAACAATGCTATCCATATCTTTTGGGCACTACCTTGGTTACAAAACATAACATGCTTGGAAGATGTGAGAAACCAACCAAGACCAACTTGAGAACTCAATTGACTTTCTCAAAGCAATCAGTTTTTGTGGAAGACGAAGTTGCTAGAACAAAGATTTAGAAATCAAAATGAGAAAGGATAAAGCAATAGAAAGTTCTTACAAAAAATATGCTTGATGCACATTGTAGAAAACTGATAGAACAGCTATAAAGAGAAAGAGGCTCTAGCTTGACCAGGATCAAGTCTCCATGGTCTCATTTTAAATTTAGGCATATACTTTAGAAACTATGTACCAAATTGCTCCAGGGAATTACCCAACTAGTTCATCACATCCGTATTTGAATTCTGACATGCTTGGTGGCACAAAGTCTGTTACAAAATTAATCATCCTTGAACGGCGATATTTGCCGGTACCTTTAATAACAGTAAGCAAATTAACACCATCTTCCTGTACCATCACAAAGAAGGAAAGAAACAGGAGAAAACTAATTATAAATTGTTCTTCCCATATTGCATTGAAATTAAAGAGTGAAAGCCTCATGTTGAGAAAATTAGCACAGAAAAATACCACTGACCTAACATACGAGGCATTAGCAAGACAAAGTGCGGAGCATTAAAGTATAACATTGCTCACTGTACAAGCTAAATAATAAAAAATTCACGCGGTATGAGAAAGCCATTACTATTCATTCTGCATCAACAAAGTTGTTATCAAATGGGTAGAAAGGGAAAGTGTCACAATTAAATTGATGGAGACAACCTTGAAAATAAGATATGTACTTAAATATGCTCAATTTTCCCAGTAATAATATCACAGCAGCATTTTGTTCAAACATTACATACAACCATCATGCCATGGCAAGTGCTAATGGAGGGAAAGACATGTCAATAAGTGTCAAAAAAGTTGTAAATCTACCAATATAGAGCAAATGCAGTGAAACGGAGTTAAATAAGTGCTTTTTTATTTTATTTTTTTCATAAAAAGGTAGTCAGAGGATAATCATCAGCATTCTTATTTCTATGAGATAATCCAATCTCTCTATTTTGGAAGAGAGGTGATTGAAATTTGAAACATTAATCTGGGAGCAAGTATTAGTCAAAGATTGGGAGCAAGTATTAGTCAAAAACTGAAAATACATGTGCAGGAAAGAGATAAAAGCAACTGCAATCTGAACACATTAAGAAAATTGGCTGTAGAATACACTCAAACTGATTCAAAAATGTATTGTTACTTTCTGGTGGATTAAAACCTTCCTGTGCAGTTTGTCAAGATTAAAATCTTTTCTGAAAATACAAAGTTAAGGAATTTCAAGCACAGGGAAATCGGCTTTCAGTGATGGTGATCCTGCCAAGAGAGTGACTGAATCTGGTCTGTATGATGGATACTTGACACATGGATGTATGTTGCTCGGTAACTAACATTAAGATGTCAGTTCAAATTTAATTGATTTAAAATTTTGACATGTTGAATCTTGAAAGATATCCAACAGTCAAGGAGCATCACAATGGCATTTAAGATACCCGCTCACACATACACCCACTTAACTGAGACAAAAACATTAACACTGTCACTAATTGTCCTGTACCAGCAAAATAGTATGGCCATTGTCCTTGAAATAACGAACTGTGCAATTCTTCAATGAACTTTTCAGTCGCTGAGCTTCATCTCCACTAGGAAGCATGTAATCATTACCACTGAAAGATAAAAACAAGATCAACTTTAAAATTCCTTGACCTGACACGCATGCTGCATCTCTACAAAAATTGAGCATGAGGAAAATTTTGGTTAAAGAAACACACACTTTTCTACAACAAATAAATGTGTGAACCTAACTTGCTAGTTGGATCTTTCATTGCAGGTCACAGTGCAAAGTTGTGCTAAAACAATTATACAACATAGATGAAAACAAATTTTCCAATTCATGCTGATAAGCCTGAAATGTGCATTCTGTAATTAAAAAGAGAAAAAAAAAAGAGCTATACTCTTCATGGTAGCAACAGAAAGAATGTAAGCATGAAGCAAAGAACCTTCCGTGATTATTGAGGCAACAGAAGGAGAGCTTCTCTCAATGTACGTAAGAAGGTGCCTTGTGTAAATGATTATGCAACTCAAAATTACTGTCCATCAGCCACATGACAATGTGAAAGAGAAAAATGCTGGAAAATGCTGGTGTGAAGCTATTGGTGGAGCATGCTGAACTCACTTTTGCATACTTCATTAAATTCCTAAACATTGTGAAAATATCAGTCTGAAGATTCTGGGCTTTCATTAGTCAGTTGTTAAATTTTCCATCCACTACCGTCACTTCTATAGTAAAAAACATGTAACACAGAATAGCAACAAGAGATATAGCATGATCAGTGATAGAATCATAACATAGAAAAAACTAGAAAAAAAGTCCTGAAGAGTTTTTTAAAAACATAGATACATATGCAAAGGAGAAGCAATAAAATGGTGTCTGGGGATGTGCAAAAGGACAGGAACTAAGACCAGGGAGAAGAAAGACCTTGACAGGACTAACACTTCAGCTTTCACAGCATGAATCCGGGAATTGGTATAAGAAGCTGCTGATTTGAGCAGTTTCAACTTCCAAATAAGAGTGTCTTTTGGAACTATATCAACCAAATCCTGAAAGCGAACATGTTTACATCAGTTTACAGCCTCATAAAAAAAAAAAAAAAAGGAAAAAGAGAATGGCAGGAAACCAAGCTGAATGCATATGGACAATTGATCTAATATAACTGCATGGCACCCTTGGTGGAAGTGAGAAGGCAGTTACGTTGAGAAGATCTAGTTTCTCATTGCTAGACACTGTATTGCAGCATATTGTGCTAGCAATAGAGTCTTAACCAAGTTCAAAGCAGAAGAGAAATTGGCAAATAGATAATAGGGGATTTACCACAATCCAGTGGATTAGACACAGGCATGCACCAGGTGACTATGCACAACCTATCCTAATTTTTCCTATTAGAACATTTTTGTGACAATATTATACCTTTCAATGTGTGCTTAAGATCTTCAGTATATTATATCAAAACAACAGATTATAACAGATATAAAATCTTATCGCATATGTATATTGGCTCCTTAAATTCAATAAAATAAAATGTACAAAGGGCTAGGCAGTGTTATCTACACTTCTTACAGAAAGACAAGGTAGCAAAGCAATTAGATTCTGAAATAATTGTTCAATTTGTAATCTGCGAGGTAGCCTATGATCAATATTGACCCTTGCCATCTTCACCGGATCACCTATTGTAAAAAGAGAGAAAATAACATCAGTGAAGCAATTTGAAATCACAAAACAAATTCCACCAAATGATGACAATTACATCTTAACAAGATATCAAAATGTTATTAAATAAAGTTTCAACTTCCAGGAAAAATAAAATCATAGTGAGACATTTGAAAACAGAGTGGTCATGTTTTCTGAAGAAACAGGAGATATCCACGCAACTTTTTCAGAGTTAAAGAACTAAAGCAAACTAGTGATAATTTTATTTTTTTTAATCCTGGCAGCATATTGTTTAATACAGTAACAGGCTCTGAGATATATTTAAATAGAAACAGCTAAATCTAATCCAGTAACAAAATAATAAATGAAATAAGAGAGCAACAGATCATATATACCCATAATAAAGCTAAGAAGATAGGGAACTGCATTGTATAATTCATCAGGCCAGGCCTCTGAAAGAGGGAACAGGGGTTGAAGCTGTGACCTGTCAAATGATGTAGCTAAAATAAAAGGCTAATTAGTCAGACTACAGCAAGGAATATCAACCAAAGTCTTCAAGGAAACGGGTGAAGAAATTACTGCATATCTGGAAACTGACCTGGATTGGCCAATATCACTACAAGGTCGATTTCAGGATTACGAGCAGCAGTGGCAAGAACAAGACATCCCCCAAAGGAATCACCCACTAGATAAATTGGCTTATTTGGAGATGAGGCATGCTCGAGCCTAACAGTCTTTTCAACAATTGTCACCAGCCCTTCATGCAAATGAATCCCGTTAAAGCATGGATGGATAATGAAGTTTCATCAGTAGAAGAGTATACCCAGAAACCAAAAACTCACATGGAAGGTACAATGGTAAGGACAGCACATGCAAGAAAAAGTACAATTTTTGAAGAATTAGAAGATCTAACCATCACAAATGAGATTTCCAGGAAATCCATTCACAAGTTATGATTTTTGACATGCAAGCTATTAAGAAACAAAGAAAATGGTAATGACTTCATTCTTAAACTATCAAAACATCTAATAGAAGAAAAGGCCAGCCAAATTGCCCAAGTTCTTAATTTAACTGCCAAAACTCAATGAAGTAATCCAATGAATTTAGAGGCTCTGGTAGGCTGAAACCTTCAAATGGTGTTCGATCACGCACTGGAATATGAAGGCATCGAACTTCAAAAACCCTGCAGTTTGACAGAACTCCAAGGTATAAACCACTTAATTAGATGAACGTCAATAATCAATTATGATCATTGACTAAAACAATTAAAAGAACAAAATACTTGACCACTTTCGCCGCTATGTTACCAGGTTCTCATTGACAAGATGACCAGAAATCAAACAAGGAAAAGCACAACCCGCAAATAACAAGAAAGGAGCAAAACAAGAGGAATGCCCTCAACTTGAAACATAGGTAGCTCATTTTCTGATACATATCCAAATTACATATGTGAATAAAGGCATACACTCATGATTGCCATAAAGCTTAATGCAATAAATTTGAAACAGTTCAAGCAGTTTCAAACAAGAGGACAAGAGTTCAGAAGGTACACCCTGTTGATGAGAATTTTCAGAGGAAAAAATATTTCACTACAGATAAAAGTATGTTTTGAGAACTATCATCTCAGAGCAGAACCAAAACCTTCCAGCATGGTGAGCACCAATTTGAGGTTCTCGCACAGTGGGATTTGAAACAGAAACAACAATAATAGTCATCATGATCTTCATGAAGGTAGAAATAGCAGAGCTTACTTCCCAAGAGCTTTATGATGCAGAGCCAGTGCAGAGCCAACACCATCAAGCCCTGCATGCACAAATACCAAAAACAAATAGCATTGTTTATATTAAAAATCCAAAAACTCACACAGCTAATGTGGAATTCCAAAAATATCAAGTAAAATATTGAAGAGCAAAACAACTCGTTGGAAACCACATACTTATAAAAATAGAAATCCAATCCATCTATAATGTTTTGGAGACCTTGTTTCGAAATTAAATTTCAACTTAAGAGTTTATAACAATTACCAGGGCAAAACAGAAGAACTGGAGAATCTTTTAACGGTTGCCCGCACTCAACGGGGCAAAACCACCGGGGAGGCCCCCCGTCAGGCCTAATCATCTCCTTGGCTTCTTCAAAATAATCCTTCACCGTCTTGGTCCCGTAACCATCATCCCACAAGACATCTAAGTGAATTGAAATAACATCTTTAACGCACTTTTTCTCAACTCCACACTTTAAGCTCGCATTCCATGCATCAGCCCGACCCCCAGTCTTCTCTTTCTCCCCGATGCCTCGATCAATCAACATCCCATTTTTCTCTTCCTCTCCAATCAAAGAAGCTCCATTCATTTGAACAGAATCAGATGGCAATCCTTTTGAGTTACCACCACTTACGCTTTGAACTCTTACTCGAGACCTAGGCTTAAGCTCTGAATTTGTCAAAAAGTAAGACAATACCCTGGAAGTAACAAATGATGCCATGGCTTGTATAAACAATGGCACATTCAGACCTTTCACAGCTTCCCAAGAACAAAATAAAGCTGCTTCTATTTTCAAGCACCTATTAGAAAGTCCCAGGACCTATTTCTAAGTAGTTGATCCCAGAAGGAGACGCAAATTAACAGCACTCTCTTGGAGTGTTAACCTAGCGAACTGTTACAGATCATTCAGCATTCGTTATAAGAGTCACCAGTTGAACAACTTGGGACTTTCTCGAGTGCTAAGCAGCCATTTACTTGAGACACTTTTCACACTCTACAAGGCCTTGAGAAGAGCCACAGTGGTGAAATGCATACTCTAGAGTGCTCCTAAAACAATCAAAACTGGTACAATGACAGCCCTTCTACCAGAACTTTTAGACCCTTTTCAAGATTCAGCAATTGACCAAGTTGAGACTTCTTTCAAACACAGAAAACCCTGTGCTTGAAAATAGCTAAAAATCCAATAAACCAATCTTTAAAGAAAACCCCAAAACCACTCCAAAATTCCAGAGAAACACCGCCACCCTCTATAAGCTTTCCACCAAAAAAACCAAAAACAGAAAAAGAGCCAAAATGAAAACTTGAAGCAAACCCAGAAAGCAAAATGTCACTTGTATGGATTCTAGAATATCTACGTGTGCTCCGGCTGTTCTTATAACATGTGACATAGAAAGGCCGACCATAAATCAATAAAAAATATAACTAGTAATAATTTATTCATTATTAAAAATAAAATAAAAAACCAATAATTGATTATGAGATAAATTGTGCAGTTTCAGAAAGCAACACCAGTTTTGGACTTAACTATAATCAACCCCTCTTTTAGATAATTTGAGTGATCTTTCTGTCTCCTTCAACACAAATCACGTGGTGGCCCTGCTGGGCCCAGCATGTTGTCTCACCAGCCATGCAGTTGCACAGCTTGAAAATTAAAAGGCTGTCTTGGTGAAGTGGGGCTATGGCTTTTTTCATCGCAGAACTGCCATTTGTCAGTTCCATTAGCTTTAAATACTTGGAGGTAGTGGGGTCTAACTTGGAATGACAACTGCTATTTAAAAAACATAAAGGGTTGATTTCATTAAGAAAAAATAATTTAAAATCAATATTTAAGCGTCGCTGTGCAACCTTATCCAGAATAGATTTTGTCATGGTTTGGAAGGGTTCACTTTAATTCTTTTTTTAAGAAGGAGAACTGTATTAAAAATAATACTTTTAAGGCATGAGTTTTGACAGAATATATCTGGGTTTCTTAGATAATATTTAAAAATAAATAGCAATTAAAGAATTTTAATATATTATAGGATGTATAGAAAATTAATGAGTTAAGGGTATTTTTTTTAATTAATTGGATTGGATCTGGTAATCCCACATTTATATGTGAATCATGAAATGCTATGGTTTTTTATATTATTTTATTCACTTATCTATTTTAAAATAGTAACTTGAGTAAAAAAACATATTCAATTTTTATTAGTTAATATTTTTTTTCAATTGTAAATTTCTAATTAAAAAAATTATTAGAATGGGGTACTTGAAATTATTTTTTAAAAAATGTTTAATACATAATACTTTGGAAAACAAGACACTAAGTAAATAATTATATGAATAATTATATGAAAGGGAGAGGTAAATGAATAATGATGAATTCCATATGATCTGTTGGCTGTGGAAAACCCTCTGAAAAAGGCAATGACTTTTTTAAATTAGCCCAACAAGGGAGGGTTTTAGCATAACCTTTACGATTGGCAGAGGACAATTTAGCCCAATAATTTAAGGGTTTTAGCCCAATAATTTTAAGCTAAAAAAGTTCAATTTTTTTTTAAAAAAAAAAACTACAATCCAAAACAATACCCATTATTGCTTCCAAAGATGTGGCAGAGGACATGGCCAAGCCTGCTACCACTACGAGGAGGGGGAAATTGACAGGGGCAAGCAAGATGATTTATTTTCTGAACGTTTAATATAATGCAATTCCTACATATAATAGAGTATAACAAAGGGCAACTAATTCATGATTTTTTTTCTCAAGTAATTAATCGTCCTTTTCTCTCTGAATATATCTAATATACATTGATTGATAGCAGAGTTAGAAGGCACAACAAGCAGTCATAGAATTGAGACAGAAATCAGCACACTTGGGAATTTGGGAGCACCACTCAACATTATAGCATTGGGCTTCACAAGATTACAGAAACTGTTTATGTAGGGAGGCCGGAGGCCTGAGTGTGTGAATTCAAAATTGCAATTTCCAATTATTGTAAAATGAATACAAATGGAAATGACTTTATAAAAAAAATTAAGGATAATCTGCTGGCAAAAAAATCAAATACAATTACATATGGCAGCACAAAGCATACCATGTGAATTGAAGCATACTTATTCCGAGACAATCTATCTCTCAGCTAGTTTCCCCAGTACATGATCTTGTTTACCAGCACCAAATAAATTTCTTTATGAAAATGAAGACACGGGGCAAAAATTATAGGCACATAAATAGAATGACTAGTTCGAAAAAAAAAATGGGAACTGTATTATTTGCAAAAGGAGAAAAGAAAAGGACCGTACTGTACCCAACAATACAAATCTACAAAGCTTTCGACATCATAACTCTAGCATGGCACCACTTGGGACAGTTCCTAGGATACTTCTGGTTAATTCTCCACCCGTCACAAATCTCTCTACTTCCAGAAGCGGACTTGCCCTACAACTTGGCAATGTCCAACCACAAAAGCTTGCATGACTGCTAGACAAAGTTCAAAATTTATATACCATGTGTCCAACAAAGGAAAATGCGAAACAGGATCTTCTCAGCAAGTTTGGAGAAAGGCCATAGATTCAGCAATTGATTGATTTCCCAAATTTACAAGGATCCAATTGGATACGTCCTTACAAGTGATGTACCCCACGAAGAATCAATGTATCCCCCCAATATCTTACACAAGCACATGATTTCGATCACCATAAGCCAAGCCAACCTGTGACCCAATAAATAATAATAGCCTGAAAAATGATCTTTTGTTTGTTCTCCATATATACACCAAATGAATATACTGACTCAGCATGTTCAAAAGTAGCCTTTCAGAATGCAATCAAATATAAATTCTGGAGAAAAATAAAATTTCCAGCAGTTTTTAACACATCCTATTGTCAAAATAATCTGACTTCCTTTCCTTTTCTTCAAGCTATAAAATTCAGGGAAAACTCACAAATATTGAAAGATGCATCACATAAATTTTGACTAAGCGGGAAAGGTAATAGTTTGGGAGGATAGACCCAGAATAAGAGAACAAGTCAGTACTCACCTGCTCTCAAAAATTGAAGGGAGTCACCTTCCCTGAGCTAATCTGTAATTGAGGATCAGATCCTCAGGTTTCTTCCATATGTAAGCTCGCACCGTAGCTAAGCTCATGTCTGGGGATAAGACCTAGAAAATACAGGTTTTCCTTGAGAAAATAGACAAACAAAATAGAGTAAAGAAAGAAACAGCATGTAAAGGAGAAATAAGGACAGCAAATGGTTGTTCTTATACATTGCCCACTTTTCTTCTCATACAATATGTGATTCTTGTTTGAACCTTTACAACTCATTTTATAAAGATGATGTGATCTTGGACATTCACCGCTCATGGATATATTATGCAGAAATGTCCATCCACGGATAGAAGTAACATTTAAAAAGCTGATGAATCCAAAATCATAGTGTGAGCCACATTTGGTGATTACATTTTTTTACCTGAAGTGCCTTATTATGCAAATTTTGTGCTTTTGAGTGGATTTCCTCTAAAAATGAAAATTAAAAGGACCTGATTATTGCACAATATCTCTATGGAAGGCTTAAGCTTTTGCCAAGGCTTCACTCCAGATCGGAAAGACCCATCTCCAACCACTGAATGCTGCACGTGTCCTCCAAGTCCAGGAGCAAATGTTCCATCAGTATTCAAATTATCAAGTGGTTTGTCAAGGACCATCTTTTCTACAACATAATTGACAACCTGCAAAAAAATGTTTGTAAAACCCAGATAGTAAAAATGGATTCTTCAGCATATCACAGAAAATACACTGGCAAAACAGCTTCCAACTCAGGATTCATTTCACATCTTATTTCTTTTTGACAGCAACCAAGCTATAATTTGACCAGATCAATGGTGCAATATCAATACATTTCCACTGAGGAATGAGAGAGTTACACTTTTGACCTCCAGAAACATGAAATTTATGAATAAAAACAGATTTTGAAACAGAAGCTTAGGATATCCATGATTTATGGAATAAGATCAGAAAAAAACTCATCATACAGGAAGACATTTATCGAATGCTAGTCTGCTAGACAACATCAACAAAAGGCAATTGACTACCATTTCTTGACGCATTAAATATTTTTAATTCTTCTGCAGATATTGTAGCTGAAATCCAGAGTTGCATCCAAATGCATCAATCAGACTTAATCAAGCCATCAATTTGTATTTTAGAAAACAGGAGTTGAACAGGAATGCGAAAGTCCAAAACATTGACAAAGAAACATTCATGAGAATATAATGTCAGAAATCTTCTTTTGGCAATGTATAAATAATTCCAGCCCAGCATCACATGAACATTGTGAAATATTTCCAGATCATACACGCATGCAAAACTTTTCTTCCTTGCTGAATCCAACTTACTTTATGTATTCTCAGGATGCGAGGAGCACTTAATTTGCCTTGTGTGAGAATCTGAAAAGCTGAGCCTTCACATGGTTGCAAATAAAAGCTGCACCTGCAGAAATTTGGTCACTTTCATTATTATCTGCTGAAATAGAAATACACTTAAGATGAGAAATACTTGAGCAAATTAGCATATTGATTGTTAACATAGTTTAGAGAGCCCAATAGGAAGCATAAATATCCAAGAATGAAATCTCAAAAGTTGATCAGAATAAATTAAAGAATAAGAATAACAGCCGGAAACAGATGCCTGTTCCTGTATAGGAATGCTTTCCCGTGACTTGCAAGTACAATTCAAATAGTGAAAACAAAGAAAAAAAATTACTTGGTGTTTTCTCTTGGAGGTAGGCGATTGTTCAACACACAATCCAAACACCACCAAGGGAAGTCCTTCTCGTCTTCACTTCCATCTAAATCAGTAATTTTCTTTCTCCATGGACCTCCTTGAGAGCCCTCAGTAACCACTGAAGGAGGGGAAACTGTTGAAAATTGAAATGGAGGATAAACCATGGAGTCATTTTCAGCACCACCATCTACATCAACTCTAGAATGGGCAAGACTTCTAGAAGCAATATCCTTTCCAGATAAAACATCTCCATTAGCAGAAGCTTGACATCCAAGTCTTTGCCTTCGCTTAGCCAACCAATGAGACAACAAACCTTTAAGGGTTTCACGAGCTAAATTAACCTGCAGATTATGAATAAGTGCCATTATGAGTATAATTCAAGTGATTTAGAAAGATTCTTCTTTATCAATGTTGAAAACAAACTGTTGACCAGAATAGCAATTGGCTTCTACCATGAACAAATTTTATTACATCTAAAGAAGTTGTTTGCTAAAGTAGAAACATGCCAAAATGATTTTATTTCTACACTTCTGAGAGGCAAAGCACATACTAATGTGAGTTTTGGGGACCTGCACAATGAGACGTCAGTCATTTCAATTTATAATCAAGAGGCACTCACTGAACAGCTTCAAACATTTAAAGCATTTGATTCTTTCAAAAGAATAAACTAGTTCACTAGGATAACATATATGTTCAACTCGTTCTCAAGTGAAGCAAAAATTCTAACTTATTAACACTTGTGTAAAATTGAGAATCAACAGGTTCCATTTTAAAACATTTTCCCAACCCATACATGTACAAAAGTTTTACTGTTTTACCTTGTCATCCTCAGGTTTCCCAACTATGTTAAGATCTGCTGAATACATCTCAGCAGAAAAGCACTGGGGTGTGTCCAAATGAACAGACAAGTTTCCAAGCCTGGTATCCACAGTGAACCATGCAGGAATGCTGACCTGGAATGTAAAAGGATCAACAGTAAGATCCACCAAAATTTCCATGCAGCACCAATATACAGCAGAAAAAGACCTTATAATCATACCATTTCAAATAATTGTTCCTTTCTCTCCTCAAAGGACACCTGGAAAATGTCAAAATGAAAATATGGATAATGCCTGTATTATGCCAAACTTGAAACCCAATTTTATACATGCATATAGATGGCATAATTAGTACACCATATGATAGGGCAACTACCTCCCCTTCCAGGGAGCAGATATGCACTATTGCAAGGATGTAATCAACAATTCACACAAAAAGAAAGGGAAATAGAGATGTGACCTTCCCATAGTCCTCAATTACAATGCCCCTTGTGATCTCCCACAGCTTCACTGAACCAGCAGTGTCCTTCCAAACAGGTATGACAGGTAAATTTCATAGAACTCCATTGGCTAAACCACCCCACACTCCCAAATAATAATAATAATAACAAAGAAAAGAGAACATTTTGGTGATTCCCTGTATATTTTAATAAAAATGGCCAAAAGTTCCACGCATACCTTGGTCAAGACATGCCTTCTATTATTTAAAATTTCATGCTGCACTATTGCTGAAGTTCCAGGAATCGTTAAGGTAGGTTCTTTATAGACTGGCACCTATAGAAAAGTGCAGTGCATTAAATAATACAAAGAAAAGGTACTGCAAGAGAGTCGCCATATTAAACAGTTTTTACAAACTCAGCAAAAATCATTCATAAAAATGAAAAAAAAAAAACACAGCAATTACATCAAGCCCAAGGGAAAATCTGCAACAGAACACAACATAATTCAGACTACAAGAAACCTTTTTGTAGTCACTGGATATTAATTCTCTCCAGTTCAAAAATTAACAAAAAATTAAAATTAGATGCGGGACATTAAATGGGATGACTTGATGACATACAACTTATTACATGCAATAGCGTCAGTTGCTTATAAAAGGCTATGAGCATTACTTACTGGAATCGATCCTTCTAAAGAAACCCTTGCCCTTGAAAAGGAAAGATTACCAGCCAAGAATGAACCGCCTCTTTTAAAGACCTTTTGAGGGTTGTGTGCTTCAGCAGGCCATCTATCAACTGACGAATCTGTGGTCGCAACCCATATACTGTCATCATGTAATGCCAACTGCAAGATGGGGTGCTCTTTTTTGCAAAGCAAAAGACTCTCTCGTGTTGCCAAGTCTGTCAAGTACAACTGATGGTATAAACAGAATTGGGTATCAAAAATCTGGGCACCAAAAATAACACTAAAAACTACGGAAATTAATTATATAGATTTCACAGGCAAAACTACTCACAGAAAGATCCCTTCCACCGCTGTATACATGGCTGAATGTTGGAGTGCTGGCAAGTGCCCAAACCGAATCTGTATGCACAGCATATGAATGCACACACCGCTGCATGCCAAGGTCCCACAGCCTACAAGACAATCCATGAACTATTCAGTACAAGGTCTTGTACATTTTTATTAATGAAATGATGGTTATTGGATGGAAGGATCAGAGTGAGAAAGAAAAAGGAGCAAGATACCCACCTGATCATAGAATCAGAAGAGCCTGATAAGCAATACCTACAAAAGTAAAATGGAAAATATGCTATCAGGAAACAGTACTGAAACAAAAAATAAAACGGAAGAAATATCCAATTAAATTTGCTACATAAACAAGCAGTTGGTGTGGAACAAAATAAGAGCAACCCGTACACTCCCTGAGCTATCAAGAAACAGACATAATTTGTAAAAGCCTTTACAAATTACTTTTATGAGATATTCAAGGGCAGTATGAATGCATACAGCACATATGCATGCAAGCATTGCAATCTCTATGCCAGATTTGATCCAAAATTTTATACTTAACAAGAACAATTATGCAAACAAACTTGATTGCTGCAGAACCATTCAACCAACCTGCCAGTAGAATCCAGAAGCAGAGCTCTAATGTTATCAGTATGCCCTCTTAGCTTCATAGCCTTCGAACCAGTTCGCGGGTCCCAAACACGGACAACCTTGAGGAAAGGACAAAAGATAAATGATCTCTTGCTAACAATAAGCCAGTATCTTTGCAGGCTATTAAATGATCAAAGCACATGTCCAGAGAACAAGCATGTATGCTCTTTCCATCATCTCATGTGTCTGCTGTACACCAGCTTAAAGAGGTAAGCATACACAAATGACTGAAATATCTACCACAGAGTCATAAGCCTAATGGTACACCTCTCCTGAGACAGGAAGGCTCCAAGTTCAAATTTCCCTTCCCCATAAAAGCTATGGAATTATCAGAACATAAAAAAACCAAGAAATGACTATCATATCCGAATATACTAATATACCTTCTCAATCCCACCAGAGACAAGACGGTTTCCACTATCATTCATTGCCAATGCATAGACTGACTCCTTATGGCCTTTGGCACCAATTGGTACATACCCCTGAGTCGTGTGCACAGAAATGCTGTTGTTTGAACTAATGGTTCGCAAACTTGTCATGGGCAATGAATTGGTAGAACCATTTACACCATTTAAACAATCATCTTCCATTGCATCACCAGACTTTGACACAGGAGTAAGTGCAGCTTCCACATCCCATATGAAAACTTCCCCACCAAGGCCACCAGAGGCAACAATATTGCTCTAAAATGCAGGACACTAAAACAGGATCAGGAAATGACTCCAATGATATTAAGATCATAGAACTACGGATTCAAGCATGATTCTACTAAATTGAATATACATCTTAAGATAGCAAGATGCACTAACTGGAACGTTTCATCCATGCGTTAATAAGATCCACAAAAATTTTGACACGGAAATTACATTTTTTTCTGCTGCTGCCAGACAAGTAACATAATCAGAGTGTTGACGAAGTGTCTTGGTACAAGTTCCATCGGATAAGCAATTCCATGTCTGGTATATCACCCAAAAGAAAAGGAAGAAGAGCAATTAACCAATATGAAGCTCAGTCAACAAGTGTACAGCCAATAACTCATTCAATACAAAACCAACAAAAATTAAGAAAACTGGCAAACCTTGAGGGCAGTGTCCGAAGAGCAAGAGACAAGGGTGCTATCACCGGCAAGGACAGCATCGTTTACCTGTACAACCAGGGATGCCCCAAATATATCCCATTTTAACTTAGGTATTCACAAAAAAAAAAAAAAAGAAGTTTATGGCACAAGAAAATAGCAGCATAATATATCATTCCACTCCACAAAGAAAAATGAACAATTAAAACAATGAGGGCACTCTAAATCACCATATTAAATGCTTATTCAATGAAAAATCAAGTTTGCATGTCTGGCGCACTTGGAGTGTGAGGGAGTCTTGCCCATTCACATTTGATAATTGATTAGAAGATTAATTCAGGGTGAAAATTATCAAATCAAACTTTCTCCCCCCAAATCCAAACCTCATAAAAGACAAGAAACATCAGCTAAAACTATTATCCAATAATTACAGGCAGCAACGAAGCACCAACCAGATCCTTGAAAGGTAACAGATACAATAATGAACAAACTGACAAAGGATTAAATGAGTACCCAATCAACATGTGACTCAAATGTGGCAGAGCAGGTAGCGGAATCTTCAGAAATGGCCCATCTCTTCAGTGTGCCATCACGACTCCCAGTGAAGAGGTAATCACATCCATTAGATACATTGGACTTCAACACTTTCAGACAGTTTATGCCAGCACAATGCTGCAAAAGAGACATCCCCAAAAGAGGTAGTATTAGGATCCATAACTCCAATTAAAGTGATAAGTACATCAAAATTTGATATGTTTAAAGAAAATCAAGCAGCACACAATTGAAGATGGAGTCGCTGTAAAGAGAATATGCCATTCTTTTTTTTTCTTCTTTTATTGGAAAATATTAACACTGTATGCCCTTACAGATACTTCAAACATTTATTAGTATTACTCAAGGCTGAATTTCAATTTTAGACAAGCTAATAACATTCAACTTAATCATGGAAAGCATGTACATTGTACTCATATAGTTTACTCTGGTCCATTAAAACAACAAAATCAAGCATAAAACCAACCTATTACAGACAGCAGCCTAGAAGGGGAAAAAAAGTAGTTCCAATCACAACACCAAAAAATTCCAAATAAAAATGGAAGAGCAATATAACTACATTAGCATCAATAAGTAGTCAGAGAAAATATACAGTACAAATATTTGGACATGGTACATGAGCAGAGAATATGATCGTTTACCCAAAATTAAACTTGAAAAAACAGCATGCTGGTAATGTCACCACTGTATAAGAATGTCATGCAAAGACTTGAATGATCATCATAACATTTAGAAGTATTAAGAAACAGCATCAAGTACTGTGCATGGTAGATATTATCAACTACATGAAGTTGATTTCACTGGAATATCATCAAGCAAGCAAATTAGGTGGTAGGCACTTATACAACATCAAAGTGGACAATGATAACTCCATATAAAGCAATCACATAAAAAAATAGAAAAAAGCAACTTATTCACTTCAAATACTCAAAATGTTGAGAAAAACTCGATATTAAAAACAGAACAACTGCAAGATCACTTCACCTTTGTGTCATCAGCATCACTCAAAACATATGTTAGCCTCTTCTCTTTACGTGGGCGAACAGAATTAGTTGTATTCCCTGCACTACCCACGCGGTGCATTGCAACAATATCTAAGAGAGATATAAATCAAAGCTAATTAGCAATTTCTTTTTAAAAAAAAAAAGTCACAAATATATCATTAATTCCTTCAAGCTACTTGCACAAGTGCATATTAATCAACTATTATTTCCTTTTAGAAAACCATCAAAGAAAACAAAGAAAAAAGCTGAGAAGGCATTCCTTCAGAATGTTTCCACAGTTTTTCCTGCCAAGTAGCCAGTTTAAGATGTTAACCAAATCTCTTTTCTCACACTAATCATGAGTTACACAAACTAAATTTTCCCTACACAGGCATACCTGAGGTCCAAACCACAAACTGCATCAATAAAAAAAATTAAAAAAAAAAACGTGAAAAACCCTAACATAAATAAAACAAAAACATACCCAGAAACAGATGAAACAGCCACAATGCACAAATCAAGCAACCATCCAGTTCATTCAGCAAATAAAATTAAATTCATCAAACGGTAAACCAAAACATAAACCTGAGACTACAACCACTTCACTATTCAAACATGCATTTTTGGACCACAAAACCATCACTTTCATCCCCATAGCAATTCCATAAAGGTAGCGAAAAAATATCATTCTGAGATTAAAATTTAACTCATTAAGACAATAAATCAAATCCTACACCTTGGATTACAATTTGCTCCCTACATATCCTACTACTTTGCCATTCCCACATACAAATCGCACTCACACACGCATTTGCCTGGGAAAGGAAAAAAAAAACACTAACAATCCACATAGCTAAGCTTCGTTTCACAATTCTACGCATACGAGAAAGTACATCATTAAGCTCAAATCCTAATACGCTTGATACCAAATTTAAATGCTACGATTAAAAAATAAATAAATAAATCTTCTTAAGCTAGTTTATTCAAATTGAACCTCACGATACACAAAATCAACGATCCATACCCTAAAGTGATGGAGAGAATGCGGAGAGTAAATAAAATCGACAGCACAGAAAGAGAGAAATTGCAAATTGAAGTGGCTTGTTTACTGACCTGTTGCAAGTGATTTAATGGATTCTAGAGAGTTTTTTAATTCAATTAAACCCTAGAAGGAAGCGATTTTTTTTATAACGACGACGATGATTGTTTCTTGTTTGTTTTTAGAGAGAGGGAGAGATTTGGGAACTGATAAAAGAAAAGAAAATCGTATAAACAGACTTCCTGTTTTTTTTTTTTTTTNTTTTTTTTTTTTGGGGGGGGGGGGTTGTGGTTTCTCTGACCAGGAACAACAAACAGGAAGTCAAAGGTGGTGTGTAAATATGATATGTGATATAACTGAAAAGGTTCAAAGAAACGACGCCGTTGTGCGTTTAATAAATTGGGAAAAAAAAAAACAATGATATGAATTGAAAATGCAACGCTAGTTTTTTTTGTCGTTGTTGTGTTCGGTTAGTTTGTCGGAATAAGATAGATGAATATAAAAAAAATTTAATGTATTTGATTAAAAAAATTATAAAAGTATAAAAATAAAATATTTTATAGAATAATTTTGAAATAAATTTATATATTTTAATTAATGAATACATTATCAATGTCTCGATTGCATTTATTTTTTATTTGGAGATGACCAAATGATTAAAAAAAATTATAAGTTTTTTGTTTGATATTATAGTATAAAATATTTTACGAAAATTATTAAAAATTATTATACTTTCAAACAATCTGATCGAAACACTCGAGAAGTGTTTGAGGTTTTGGTAATTATGATTTATACATCGTTGTCATCATAGGTGAGTGTTAATCGCCGACCATAATGCCTGGACAGTGAGGGGCTGGTCTTTAAATGTTCTACTGTCAGCAAGAGATCGCGTTTAATGGTTTTTTAGATTTTTTTATTAGAAGTTAATTAATTTTAAATTATTTTAATATATATATATATTTAAATAATAATGATATATAAATGGCTATAACCTTTTGTTTGTTTTTGAATTTTAAAAATATTTTTTAAATCATTTAATTTTTTTCAAAATAATATTTTATTAGTGTTTTTATATGATTTTAATACATTAATATCAAAATTATTAAAAAAAAATAAAAAATATATTATAATATATTTTTAAATAAAAAATATTTTAAAACACAACTATAAATACATTTCTAAAAACGAGAGCAATTACGTGGCTGTAGCTGGCCACATTCATAAAGTGGGATTCAGATTTTTTAAGAAATTTTAACCAGAAAAGGCTATCTAATAACACATACTCTATAAC
>SRLM01000428.1:249105-361222 GCA_015708895.1 Populus ilicifolia
ATATTATTGATTTTTATTTTTCAAGTTTGATTTATTTATTGTATTGGATTTTATTTATTTAAATTTAATTTAATTATTATTAAATATTTTATTTAGCAAGTTACAGTTTTTTTTCTTGTTTTCTAATTATAAGATTTATCATTCTTTCCTCTTTATTTTTTTTAAATTTTATTTTAAAGTGTTTGAAAGTATAGTGGTGATTTTTTAAAAGTAATTTTATTTTGAAATATATTAAAATAATATTTTTTATTTTTAAAAAAGTAATTTAATTTCAGTATATTAAAACGATTTTAACACATAAAACAATAACTAATTTATTTTTAAAAAATACATTTAAAATACAAAATCAAGCAGGATACTTGTCTGCATTACAAAAGCAGCACGGTACACTGACAAATCACTAGGAAAAAAAAGAAGCTATTTTAATTGCTTGACTTTCACCAATGTGATCGAGGACTGGAAGGATTTTCTGTTGTCTGCTCTAACCACAGGATTAGTTCAGCCCTAATCACCTCGATTCCAGTATGATTTTTGTTTTTTAATAGTTTTTGGAATGAAGGGCTTCTTCACCTTGCACTACGCTGTGCAGAAAGCCCCCGTTAAGCATTGCATTTTAAACGATGGTAAAATTTTATTTATTTTTTTATAATTTTAAATGTAGTGGCATGGAAAACAAATAATATTATTTTAATTTATTTCTAAAACAAATACTTTAAAACACAACAACTACACTATTTTCAAAAACCTCTAAAAGATCCAACGCCAATCCCCGGAAACAATGAAGCTTAACAGGGTCTTTCGCCGTGCCCGGAGATGGAGAAATCTCCCCAACCTCAAGGCCGATACCAATCCTCATAACCAAAAAGAAAAGGAGTATATCTTTCTTGTATTCCTATAAGGAAGCTTTTGATGTAGTTGCTATTTGTTTTTTTCTTAAACGTCCAGATTTGTTCCCAACTCTTTTAGCGAGGCGCTTTTAAGCGAGTGAAAATGGTCTTTTAAACCTTTTTTGTTCCAGTTTCAAGCCTTTGTCAAGAGCAACAAACCGTGCATTACTTGTCAAAAAAACAAAACAAAACAAAACTGTGCATTAAACATTAATCAGGAAGCAATAGAATGTCTGAGAAGAATGTGTGCCCATTGCATGCTTGGATAACAATACTCCCATGTTATTATTGTGTAAACACTTTATGGTATGTTTTGTTGGTCAAATCATGTTTCCTTCCGTGATTACATTTAGAGCTGGTTTGTGCAAAAGGATTGTTCAGCTAATCACGCAAAAGGCGCTCGACATCGTAATACTGCAAGAGTAGAAGCAAGGACGACGCAAAATCACTCCTTGTTGAATTGTCTGAAAGAGAATTGACTGCTGACACTGTCACGAAGCAAGGTCTGTGCCCAGTAGGGAGACCTCGAGAACCTCCAAAACTCTTCAACGTGATGTGTTCTCATGGCCTGCTTCCAGATTTGATTACTTACTCGATTCTGCTAGATGACTTGTTCAAAAATGGGCATCTGGAGGAGGCCTTAAAACTGCTCTGGTCAACGCAAGAGAAGAAATTAGAACCTAACATCGTCCTTTATACGGTTCTTATTGAAGGCATGTTTATTCCTGGGGAGCATGAAGCTGCAAAGGAACTGTTTTTCAAGCTTTCTGAGGATGGAATACGACCTGCCGTACGGACATATGATGCAATGATCAAGGGACTTCCTAAAGAAGGGCTGTCAGATGAAGCATTCGAGTTGTTTAGAAAAATGGAAGATGATGGCTTCTTGCCGGACAGCTCGTCTATCATTCAAGGATTTCTTCGAAATCGGGACTCATCAACCGCTATACGACTTGTTCATGAAATGGTTAGTAAAAGATTCTCGGCAGATTTGTCTACATTTCAGATGTTGTTGGATCTGGAATCTCATGATGAAATAATAAGCAGATTCATGAGGGGGAGCTCTCAAGGTAGGAAAATGAAGTGAAATTTTCCTATTCAAATGCTGTTGTAGGTTGCTGTCCCTCTTTTAAGTTCTCACAATACTCAGTTCTTCGACTTTATTGTTTAACTAGTAACACTTTCATGCACATCAAAACCCGTCGTTTTTGTGCTGCTATCCATTATCCGTACCGCAGCAAACACGTTTTTTTCTTCAAATCCCTTAATTTCTTATTATCAGGAATTCCATGGTTGGTTAGGGGCCTGTACTTCTAAGAATATACATTGAAGAGAGTTAACTGATGGTTTGGACATTATTCCATATCTCCCAAGATCTTGTTTACCATGAACTCTTCTGCTTGACGAGGTTTGCTGCTCTTTCTCCCTTTACGGCCACTATATTTTTACAATTCAAATTCATAATCACAGCAGTGATGATTGACGCATGTCTGCTGCTCAAGTTGACACCATTACCACATGCATGATTCATATCCATACATAATCATGTTACACAATGACACTTACCAATTACCTCTGTGATTTTCACAATTCAAACGCAGGGTTCTCTTTGATGAGGTTTGCTGCTCTTTTTCCCTTGACGAATACCAATAAATATTGATACGTGTATGCTTATGGACACACCTGGTCATTTTCATAATTTAAATGCATTCAATTCTATCTATACCCCCTCAACTGAAGTCTCATTCTTGTATGCTGAAGCTCTCATGTGTAGTGAGATAATTAATTGAATTTCATGGCGTAATTTTGAGCCGAGGTCATTTTTTTACTGATTTTTTACAATTAAAGCCAATCTTATCAAAGTTTTCTTTTTAAATTTACTTCTTAAAAAACATAAACCACTAGTCAGCGCACCGCACCCCATCATCAAACTGCAGTTCAGTGATTAAAATATCCCCACTCCATCAACAATCCACTAGTCAGTGATTAAAATACCCCCACTCCATCATCAAACTGAATTTCAAGCCAAACAAAAGCCAGCAAGGTCATTGATCCTCTCTCTCTATTTTTTTTTTCCCTTGCTGCTATCAACTGGATGTTGAAGATGAAGTGAACAGAAGCAACAAAACAAGTATACAACAACCTGGAGGCTCCATTCTTGCATCCGAATTGCCTACAACCAAAACCAAGAAGGCTATTCTATTCTGCATGCTCTAAGCTTTGGAACGCCTAAACTCGAACCAAATTTCATAGTGGTTGAAAAGCAAGCTATCATGTGTATGCTTTCCAAGATACTCAAGTCCCAAACTGGTCAACCTCTTAGTGCATTCCTCACCTCCCAGTCTTGAGCAGAACTTTATATTATGTGACACGAAGATTCGGCCATCATAAGGCTTCAGCTTGCTCACTAATCTTTCTAGTCCAACCCAGACAAGCTTATCAGGCATATGAAGAAACACAGCACTAGCATATATCAAATCATACACCACTTGAGAACCAAACTTTGAGAAATCCATGTCTTCACCTCGCACAATCAGAGGACGCTTGTGTAAAAGACCCTGAGAAGGAAGTTCGTATCTGAATGCAGCCATCAGAGAGAGCTCATCTCTTTCAAGACAGTGGTAGTACTCAGGGCTGAGATAACGAATAAAATGTGAGCCAACACGGAGAGTTCCGCACCCAATCTCAAGCACAAGTGAGTTGGGTGATAGGTAGCTAGACTCAGCAAGGAACTCAAACACATCCCGTCCACCTGCCCACGGCTCCCCATAGTTGCTATGATGCTCTTCCACAAGTAGCTCACCGGGACATGGGAGTGCAGTGTGATTATCTGACTCTGGCCCTTCATAATGTGATATACCCTTGAACCTGAAAAAGGGAGACAGGTCAATTCAAAACCATTCATGTGCCCTGGAATTAAAATGAACAAGATACGAATATCTAAGTTTGCGAGTACATGCACAAACATTCGAAGACATTCTCAGTTGCGAATCCGGAGGGAGCCGGCAACATTACCAACAAAAAGTTGCAACACTGCACTTCGAAATTGCAGGAAGAAAAACTCTTACTCTCATATCAAACAAAATACTTCACATTGGATGTGTTCAAATGATTCCCACTTCTTTCCATCACAGGAACATCATTTCCTCCTTCCACTGCATCAATTACTTTCCAATCCCTTCTACCAAAAATAGGTTAAGTGCAAAGAAACAATTAACAAAACATTTGCAAGCAAACCAATGGAGCACCGACACAATGAGCCATCAACAGCCAAAAGTTGACTTAAATCCACACAAAAAAGACCTCATCGTTCCGAGTTTGCAGGATTAAACAGATAAAAACGCAGCACCTTTCATCTTCAAACATGTCCAACTCGCATTGAAGTACTGTTTCATAACAGCCCAGATACACCAACACGCACATGACCCTTAAAAATCCCACCTTTTTCAACACGCAAAGCACAATCATTCGAAAAAACACCACCCAAGATCCAAAAATCTAAACTTTATCAACACCCAATACACAACCATCTAAAACAAACAAAACCCAGCACTCAATAACCATATAAAAACGTAAAAGAGAGTTACTTACTGGATAAGATCTTGTAACTGTTGAGCTCTAGTACGAGGATTAATCCCTTTACGAAGAACATTAACTTGCATATGTAAACCATTAGCTTGGATCTGATCTTTAATCCATTCAATATCCTCTTTTGTAGCTGATATTCTTTCTTTTCTATCAACCTCACCAAGCAAATCTCCACCATTGTTATTATCATTAAAGCTTTCCAAAGAAGAGGGACAAGAACACGTAGAGAGAGAAGACAGGAGAAAGAACAACAATATTGCTGCTATCAAAACTGAAAGAACTAACGTTGGAATTGAAATTGCTATTCCCTTTTGTGCTGGTGAATATGTTACTGTTGATAACGCCATCCTTTCGTTCCCCTTCCTCTCTCTCTCTCTCTCTACTACTTGCTTGATTTTTCATGAAAATGAAATTATTGTTTTATTTATTTATTTATTTATGTGTGAGTTGTGTAGTTTGAGGTACCGTGATATGTTGGTTTCTTTCTGAGCATGTTGTGTCGTTTTTTGGAATTGAGATTGAATTTGATTTTTGTGTTTTGCAAGTTAGGGGCTTGCATTTTGTCTTAATTACATGAACATCCACAAGGATAAAATTTGGAAAAGAAAAGTCTTGAACAAATGATAAATTAAAATTTTAATCAGTTTTTTTCATTTTTTTTATTTTATTTTCAACCAAATCTAACTAAATGCTCATCTTTTAATTTAACCAAATGATCATTAGTGTAATTTTTTATTTTTAAAAAATATAATTAGTATATAAATATTTTAAATAGACATTTTAAGTTTTTTAACTGACTTTGATATAATGAATTATGTTGTTTTTTAAATTATTTAGTTTTTTTAATTTGAATTTTTTATTTTTTTAATTCTCAAATTTAAAACTGAAATACTAAACTGATTTTTTTTAAAAAAATTCTAAATGTTTTTTCGGTTAATTATTCAATTATTTTTTTCATCCAACTTGATTACATACTCCGTGTGAATGCAAACTAAAGAGAGTAAATTTATTGTTTATCTTATTCAATGTTTTGGTAACGCTAACACGATTATTGCATATCATATTGAACAAAAAAAATGAATTAATCTCAAAATCTAGAAATAATTTTGATATATTATAAATATAGAAGTTAATTAGAAAAACAAATGTTTTCGAAAGTGATTTTAAAAAATAGATCAAAACACCCCAATTTAAAGTAAAATTAGTCGATTTTTAACTTGTAAGTAAATAGAAACATTCCAAATTAAGTGTTTTCTTAGTCACCATTGACCATATGAAGTGATCAAGCGTCCACTGACACCATTGTTTTTATTTAGCTTTTGATTTCTTGAATTTGCATTAGACAAGTATAAAAAGTTTTGATTTGTTTTGAATTTTTCTAAGAAATGGAACGTTGGAAGCTGGACTGAAAAGTACTCTACTAAATCAAGTGAAGTGAGCAAACAATCGTATGGGTTTTGGCGTAGTTATTCAACAACCATCTCGCTTGCATGATTCAGGTCTGAGCCAATCTTCCATTGTTGCTCTGCCTGTGTTTTACTACAGACATATCATGGGCTCAAAGCTGTAGCCATTTGATTATGCATTTTGTCTCTGTGAATTCTATGAACAAGAAAGGCCGAGGTTGCTTCTTCCCCTATGCAATCATGCCTTTCACATTGACTGCGTGGATACCTGGCTTCTCTCAAACTCAACGTGCCCTCTGTGCAGAGGAGCCCTTTTAGGCTTTATTCTTCGTATGGAAAATCTTGATTTCTCTCCAAATGATGCGATCAGCTGCTCCATCCTCGCCAAAGCCGCCTTCCTTTAACAATTTTATCCAAGCTTTTCATTTTCAAAAGAGAACATGCTGTGCTTTTTAAAAAGGAGGTTCATTAATTGAGCTTGGACTGGGATGCCACTCTTTTACATCCTGCATGTTGTTTCACTACTCTGTGTGTCTGTGTGTGTGTGTTTTAATCGAAAATCTTTGAACTTTTCTGCCATGTTTCACATACGAGAGTGCTGAACACCAGTTTTTTTCGTTTCTTTTTTACAAATCCACATGATCGTTCCTGGGCCTGGTTTTTGATACAAGAGAGTGAAGAAACTCTGGCTAGGAAGCATTATGTCGCAGAATTCTATAATCTTACTTTGATCCTTTCGCTTTTGCTCTTATATTGTTCATACTCAACATGCTATTGCCACAAAAAATATCTGCCTGTCATATCTGTTTAAGAAGAAAAAAAATTCATGCTTGCTGTTGGTTCCTGGTTTCTTGGTTGAATCAAACGGAGCATTGTCGTTTTGCTCCCATCTCTTCCATTCCTCGTTGGATCTAATCATTCTGTTTAGCTGTTTGGGTTTTTTTACGCACTCAAAGCTTTGTTTCACAGGAGACCAGCTAGCCACCATGCAGTCTTCAGACCTGAGCTGCTGCTTTTATTTATTGTTGTTTCCATCTATTATTGTTAGTAGATGCGTGCGTAATTTAAATTGTTTTTCTTAGAAATATATTAAAATAAAAATTTTTATTTTTTAAAAATTATTTTTAATATTATCACATCAAAATGATTTGAAAACACACAACAAAAATAATTTTTAATAAAAAAAATAAAACTAAAAATTGAAGGAAATGTGGCCTTTTCATTATCTCTATTTTTCCTTGAGTGTTTTATACACCAAACCTAAACAACTCTAGGCCCGTCCACAAGCCCAAATAGTAGGAAAGGAAGGTTGATTTTTTTAAAAAAAAATATATATTAAAATATTTTTTTAAAATTTTATTTTAGATACGAATATACTAAATACTAACGGTTTAAAAATAATTTAAGACTAATAAAAATTTAATTTTTTTTAAAAATACGATTCTACTGCAGCTCCAAACAAGTACTCCTTTAAATATATTAGAATTAATAATTTTAAAATTTTATTTTACTAGCTTTGGTTAAAAAAAGGGGGGGGAATATGTTAAATTTAGCAAATTTATTCATCATAATAGGCTAAATGTAGAGCTTTTTCAAGGCCAGATACTTTGGATTTCTATTATTTGGGCCGGTCCGATTGTTAAGTTTAGCAAGTTTTGAATCCAAATTCTATAAACTGGGCTAGGCCGATTATTTATTAATATCGAAATTCCATTATTTCTCACTTCATTATCCATTGATCAGTGAAAATACTGTTGAACAAGAGAAAGAAGACAGTGGAGTTGGCTACAATCTCCAGCTTCGAGGGAGGCAAAGGAACTGACAGGGTGCGAGAGACCACCAGCTTTTTAGTCCAACAATGTTGATGTTCATGCAGAAAAACGCTTTTAAAGCTTCTGCTTCTTCTTCTACTTGGGTCCTTCAACAACAAATGGAGATGGGTTTTTATCTTTTTCTTGCTGATTTCCCTTCTTTCTTATTCTTCAATCATCACCACATCACCACCTCTACTTGTACAAAGAAACCTTCCTTGCCTAAAAAAAATGGTGGGTTTCTTATTAATAATAGCATTAGCAATGATGATGCCTTGGCTTCATTCCATCGCATGCTTCGCATGAATCCTAGGCCTTCGATTGTGGAATTTGGTAGATTCTTAGGGTCAAATGCCAAAAAGAAACAGTATTCCACTGTTTTCTAGTTGTGCAATCAAATGGATTTGTTTGGAGTTACCCACAATGTTTATTCTCTAAATATATTGATTAACTGCCTTTGTCGCTTGAACCATGTTGTTTTTGCTATCTCTGTTTGGGGTAAGATGTTCAAACTGGGTATTCAACCTGATGCTATCACATTCAATACCCATATTAATGGGCGCTGCATTGAGGGGGAGATTAAGGAGGCAGTAGGATTGTTTAATGAGATGGTACGTAGAGGACATCAGCCTGATGTAATTAGCTATAGTACTGTAATCAATGGTTTATGCAAAAGCGGCAACACAAGTATGGCACTTCAATTGCTCAGGAAGATGGAAGAAAAGGGTTGTAAGCCAAACTTGGTTGCGTATACTACAATCATAGACAGCCTTTGCAAAGATACGCCAGTTAATGACGCCATGGACTTATTATCTGAAATGGTGGACCGGGGCATTCAACCAGATGTTGTTACTTACAGCACGATTCTTCACGGTTTCTGCAGTTTAGGACATGTGAATGAAGCAACCATATTGTTCAATGAAATGGCTGGTAGGAATGTTATGCCAAATACAGTGACCTTCACCATTTTGGTTGATGGACTCTGCAAAGAAGGGATGGTTTCAGAAGCTCGGTGTGTCTTTGAAGCGATGACCAAAAAATGCGCCGAGCCAAATGCTTACACCTACAATGCCTTGATGGATGGATATTGTTTAAATAACCAAATGGATGAGGCCCAAAAGGTGCTCGACATCATGGTTGACAAGGGTTGTGCACCTGTTGTACATAGTTACAACATCTTGATCAATGGATGTTGCAAGAGAAGAAGGCTGAATGAGGCAAAATCACTCCTTGTTGAAATGTCTGAAAAAGAATTGATTCCTGATACTGTCACTTACAGCACTCTTATGCAAGGTCTGTGCCAAGTAGGGAGACCTCAGGAAGCTCTAAATCTTTTTAAGGAGATGTGTTCTTCTGGCCTTCTTCCAGATTTGATGACTTACTCGACCTTGTTAGATGGCTTGTGCAAACATGGACATTTGGATGAGGCATTAAAGCTGCTCAAGTCAATGCAAGAGAGCAAAACAGAACCTGATATAGTCCTTTATAATATTCTTATCGAGGGCATGTTTATTGCTGGGAAGCTTGAAGTTGCAAAGGAACTCTTTTCCAAGCTTTTTGCAGATGGAATACAACCTACTATACGGACATACACTATCATGATCAAGGGATTGCTTAGAGAAGGGCTGTCAGATGAGGCATACGAGTTGTTTAGAAAAATGGAAGATGATGGCTTCTTGCCAAATAGTTGCTCTTATAATGTTATCATTCAAGGATTTCTTCAAAATCAGGACTCATCAACAGCTATACGACTTATTGATGAAATGGTTGGTAAAAGATTCTCGGCAGATTCGTCTACATTTCAGATGTTATTGGATCTGGAATCTCATGATGAAATCATAAGCCGCTTTATGCGTGGAAGCTCTCAAGGTAGAAAAATAAAGTGAAATTTTCCTATTCAAGTGCTGTCGTAGGTTGCTGTCCCTCTTGTGAGTTATCACAATACTCAATTCTTCAACTTTATTGTTCGACTTGTAACACTTTCATTCACATTAAGCTCTGTCCTGTTTGTGCTGCTATCCATTATCTGTAGCACAGCAAACACATAGTTTATTCAAATCTTTTAATTTCTTACCAACAGAAATTCCATGGTTGGTTAGGGTCCTGTACTTCCAAGAAAATGCATTGAAAAGAGTGAACTGGACGTTTGAACATTATTCCAGTTCACCTTGAACACTTCTCCTTGATGAGGTTTGCTGCTCATTCTCCCTAGACGTATATCAACTGACACTATATTATCACAATTCAAGTTCGTAATCATAACAGTGGTAATTGACGCATGTTTGCTGCTCACGTTGTCACAATTACCACACGCATGATTCATATCCATACACAATCATGTTGAGACAATGATGCATATCAATTACCTCTGTGATTTTCATAATTCAAATGCACAATATCCCTTGATGCAGGCTGCTCTTTGATGAGGTTTGCTGCTCTTTCGCCCCTGTAGAATATGAATAAATATTAACGCATGCTCGCTTATAGACGCACTTGGTCATTTTCACAGTTCAAATGCATTCAGTTCTATCCGAAAGACTGAAAGCCCTCGATTCTATAACACTGATCCGAAAGACTGAAAGCCCTCGATTCTATAACATTGAAGTCTCATTCTTGTATGAAGAAGCTCTCAAGTATTAATTTGTGAAATTTATCTCGACATAAATTTGCTTGACAGGTGGAAAAGGCGCGAGTGATTGCTTTTGAGGCCGCAGGTGAACTTTTTGGATGAGAAAGCATGCACAGTCAATCACCATCCATATTAATGGACTTTCTGCTTTTGAGCTTTATCTATGAGCAAGCTTGGTGGTCTTCTACATATTTTAAGATATGGGCTGAGGAGCCTAATGTGTTCGATTACTTTGCATATATAATTCAGATTATTTTTTTTTAAAAAAAAAGTTAATGTTAATTAACAATTATAGCGAGGAGTTGATTTTTTTTTATTAAAAATGAAAAGGTAGATATTTATGAAAATATTTGATTTCGCATTGCATTTTTTAAATATTTTTATTTAATTATATGGAATTTACAATGGAGACAACTATATAAATTATATAGAAAAAAAAATAAAATTTTTAGTTCATGTAGCTTTTTTTTTGTTTTTAAAAAACATATTTTTTACCAGTAATTTTTTGAAAATTATTTTCCACAAATGGTTATTCCTAAAAAAAGCTTCTTAAACATCACGAATGGTATTGACCGCATCATTGAAACTTCTTGAGTTAGATAGTGATTATATGGTCTCCTCTCTGTTTTATTTTTCTTCATCTCTTTCAAGATGTAAAACAAAATTGAATCCAGGAGTCAGATTATATTATTAAAATAGTTAGGGACCATAGTGAAAGAATTTAAAAGTTTGAGAATCAAAATGTAAAGAATAAAAATTCAAAACCAAACTACATCTTTTGCCATGCTTGCAGGTTGCACCTAAAAAGAGAGTTTCTTTTCATAGTTTGCTGACCTGATTTGGTGGCCGGTCTGGTCTAAGATATGGGTTTGGGATCTGGTCTAAGATCTGGGTTTGGATTTAAATTTTTTAAGAGAATCTATTTAACTATATTATAGTGATAATAAACATGTAGAGATATATAAATTCTTCTAGAGATTGTTTAATATCAAAACTATTTGAGGTTCAAGATGATGGTGCTCTATGTGCTCTTGTCTAATAAATATATATATATATATATGTCAAAATTTATAATATATTATTTTATTTTTTTTGTTGAAGTTTATGTGAAAATGACGCATTGAAACAAATTTACTATATTTTTCATAATAAATAATTTATTATTTGTATCGTATTTAAAACTAATAATTTTAAATTTTTATTCCCCTAGCTTTAGAAGAAAAAAAAGAGAGAAGAGAATAATGTTAAATTCAGTAAATTTATGATATGCCAAATGTAGCATTTTCAAGGCAAAGAACTGGGCCTGTCAAGATCTCTCTCATTCTATTAATTAGTTGGGCCAGGCCGATTATTTATTAATATTGAAATTCGATTATTTCGGCCTACAAATGACAACCACTGGTGGAAAAATGGTAACCATGAGAAACTGGACGGTGAAGTTTGCGACCATCTCCAGCTTCGAAGGAGGCAAAGGAGCAGCGAGAGAGAGAGAGAGATCAGCAGCTTTTTAACCAAACAACGATGATGTTCATGCGAAATAGCGCTTTCAGAGCTATTGATTCTTCTGCTATTCGGGTTCCTCAACATCATATGGAAATGGGTATCTTTCCTTTATTCTTCAATCTTCACCACATTACCACCTCTACCTGTACAAATAAACCTTTTCTGCCTCAAAAAAATGGTGGGTTTGTTAGTAATACTAGCTATAACATTAGCATTGATGATGCCTTGGCTTCATTCTATAGCATGGTCCGGATGAATCCTAGGCCTTCTGTTGTGGAATTCTGCAAATTCTTAGGGTCCTTTGCCAAAAGCAAACAGTATTCCACTGTTGTCTCTTTGTGCGATCAGATTGATTTGTTTGGAGTTGCCCACAATGATTATACTCTAAATATATTGATTAACTCTCTTTGTCGCATGAACCATGCTCATTTTGCTGTCTCTGTCTTGAGTAAGATGTTCAAACTGGGTATTCAACCTGATGTTATCACATTCAATACACTCATTAATGGGCTCTGCAACGAGGGGAAGATTAAAGATGCTGCAGAGTTGTTTAATGAGATGGTGCGGGGAGGGCATGAGCCTGATGTAATTAGCTATAATACTATAATCAATGGTTTGTGCAAAACTGGCAACACAAACATGGCTGTTCACGTGTTCAAGAAGATGGAACAAAATGGGTGCAAGCCAGATGTGGTGACATATAGTACAATCATAGACAGCCTTTGCAAAGATAAGCTATTTAATGATGCCATGGACTTCTTATCTAAGATGGTGGGTCGGGGCATTTCACCAAATGTTTTTACTTACAACTCCATACTCCATGGCTTTTGCAGTTTAGGACAACTGAATGAAGCTACTAGATTGTTCAAAGAAATGGTTGGTAAGGATGTTATGCCAGATACAGTGACGTTCAATATTTTGGTTGATGGACTCTGCAAAGAAGGGATGGTTTTAGAAGCTCGATGCGTCTTTGAAATGATGACCGAAAAAGGTGTTGAGCCAAATGTTTACACCTACAGTGCCTTGATGGATGGATATTGTTTACAAAACCAAATGAACGAGGCCCACAAAGTGCTTGACATCATGGTTGGCAAGGGCTGTGCACCTGATGTACATAGTTACAGCATCTTGATCAATGGATATTGCAAGAGTAGAAGGATGGATAAGGCAAAAGAATTACTTACTCAAATGTCTGAAAAAGAATTGACTCCTAATACTGTCACTTACAACACTCTTATGCATGGCATGTGCCAAGTAGGCAGACCTCGAGAAGCTCAAAAGCTTTTCAAGGAGATGTGTTCTTCTGGCCTGCTTCCAAATTTGATGACTTACTCGATTTTGCTAGATGGCTTGTGCAAACATGATGGGCATTTGGATGGGGCATTACAACTGCTCAAGGCAATGCAAGAGAGGAAAATAGAACCTGATATCGTCCTTCATACTATTATTATTGAAGGGATGTTTATTGCTGGGAAGCTTGAAGTTGCAAAGGAACTATTTTCCAAGCTTTTTACTGATGGAATTCAACCTACTGTACAGACATACAATGTCATGATCAAGGGACTTCTTAAAGAAGGGCTGTCAAATGAAGCATACGAATTGTTTAGAAAAATGGAAGATGATGGTTTCTTGCCGAACAGTTGCTCTTATAATGTTATCATTCAAGGATTTCTTCAAAATCGGGACTCAACAACTGCTCTACAACTTATTGATGAAATGGTTGGTAAAAGATTCTCGGCGGATTCATCTACATTTCAGATGTTATTGGATCTGGAATCTCATGATGAAATCATAAGCCGATTTATGTGTGGAAGCTCTCAAGGTAGAAAAATGAAGTGAAATTTTCCTATTCAAGTGCTGTTGTAGGTTGCTGTCCCTCTTGTGAGTTATCACAATGCTCAATTCTTCAACTTTAGTGAATGATCTGTAACTTTTATGGTGACTGCCTCTTGTAAGTTAACTTTTATGGTGACTACCTCTTGTAAGTTATCACAGTACTCAGTTCTTTAACTTTACTGAATGGTCTGTAACATTTATGGTGACTTCCAGGGATCTGTTTTTGGCAATAGAGCTCACCTTGCATTGTATGTTGACTTGTATCTATGTGTGTAAAATACAGTGTACCATAGCCAGTCTTGTTTTCCTCTCTGTGACGAATTTTCTAACTTAAAATAGGTATTTCAAGTTTTGAGATTGCATCTTACATCATGACCTCTACTAATCTTAACAAAGGAATGATTCAGAAAGGTGAGCTCGAGGGTTCTCTCAATCATGTTCTATTATCCAAGTTACAACAGGTTTTATTGGAGCTGATATGAATGTGTGGTTGACAAGGCTGGCAATCTTTCTGTAGAGATAATTGGTAAGCATAGTATCATCTATCCAGAGAATCTACAGTTTTAGAACACATAAAAAGATGACGGAGGATACCCCGGTTGCCATCATCATGAGATCCTATAGTTTTAACAGTTTTCTTGAAAAGGGTAGGACTCTAAAGCATCAGTACCATAAGCATAAGTTCTTTTATGCATTTTAAGCACTCATTTGCCTAGTACTGGCATGCAGCTTTTGATTTCTAGAGTCTGCGCACATTTTAAGTCGATGGCTGCTTGTATCTGTAGTCCACTAGCAAAAAGGCCAGCGCTCTGCTTTTCATTTATCTGGACAATATTGACGAGGTGCATTATCCCATTGCTCGATCACGATTAAACTGCTATAATGCAGAAAATGATTTGAGCAGTTTGTGCTGGTATCATATGAGAGTGACCTTGCAGGTTTTTGATGGGTCAGGATTGAAAGAAGGATTTTTTTTTGTTTTATTAACTTGAGTGTTTGAATTAAGAATTTTGTTTTTAATTAGTTTACTTATATCTTAATTAATGATCCATGCATAAAGAAAAAGAAATACGGTTTTTTTTTATTAATGAAATACAAAGAGAACAAAAGGAAGAATTAATTATAATTTCGTTAAATTATATGAAAAAAATATTATTTGATGAGATGAGCCAAAAAGGGTATGAACCAAGTGCTATCATTTATCACAATTTTATAATGAATCCTCAATGTAAAATTGGCAACAAGAGCATGGCTCTCCAGTTGCCTAGGAAAATGGAATCAGAGTTTTCAAACCTTTAAGATCTAAATTTCAAGTTTTGATTGGGTTATAGAGTTAGTTGGATTAATTTTAATTTTTTAAAATTAAAATAATTTTCTTTTAGTAAAAAAATTTAGTAAATTATAACCAGATTTTTAATCTAATCACATTAAATTTTGATTTTCTTTTTAAAAAGTCTGATTTAGTTGGGTTTTTTATGAAAGAAATAAAAAGGTTGTAAGCTAAATATTGTCATTTTAAAAAATAAATCTAAAAAAAAAATATTTTTAAATTAATAGTTGAAGTAAAGCACAGACCGGATAGCATCCTTTTAAAATATTTTTAAATAAACCATTTTAAATATTATTTTCTTAAAAGAAGAATAATTTTAAAAATAGCAAATTTATTCAACACAAGAAACGCCGAATGTAAAGATTTTTAGGCAGAAAAACTGGTCTTGTCAAGCATGCTTTCACTCTGTTAATTGGGCTTGGCCCATTATTTAATAATATCGAAGTTCGATTATTTCTGCAAAAATGGTTGACCGAGAGAGAGAAGACGGCGAAAAGTTTGCTACCATCTCCTGCTTTCAAAGGAGGCAAGGGAACTGGGAGAGTGAGAGAGAGACCAGCAGCTTTTTAACCTAACAATGATGATGCTTATGAGAAATAAAGCCTTTAGAGCTATTGCTTCTTCTGCTATTTGGGTTCTTCAACAACATATGGAAATGGGTATCTTTCCTTTTCTTCCTTATTTCCCTTCTTTCTTACTCTTCCATCATCACCGCATCACTACTTCTACTTTTACAAAGAACCCTTCTTTGCCTAAAAAAAATGGTGGGTTTGCTAGTAATAGCAGCAATACCATTAGTGTTGATGATGCCTTGGCTTCATTCTATCGCATGGCCCGCTTGAATCCTAGGCCTTCTATTGTGGAATTTGGCAAATTCTTAGGCTCCATTGCCAAAATGAAACATTATTCGACTGTTGTCTATTTGTGCAATCAAATGGATTTGTTTGGAGTTACCCACACTGTTTATTCTCTAAATATATTGATTAACTGCCTTTGTCGCTTGAACCATGTTGATTTTGCTGTCTCTGTCTGGGGTAAGATGTTCAAACTGGGTATTCAACCTGATGTTATTACATTCACTACGCTAATCAATGGGGTCTGCGATGAGGGGAGGATTAAAGTGGCAGTAGAGTTGTATAATGAGATGGTACGGAGTGGGCATGAGCCCGATGTAATTAGCTACAATACTCTAATAAATGGTCTGTGCAATAGCGGCAAAACAAATATGGCGGTTCACGTGTTCAAGAAGATGGAGCAAAATGGATGTAAACCAAATGTGGTGACATATAATACAATAATAGATAGCCTTTGCAAAGATAGGCTAGTTAATGATGCCATGGACTTCTTGTCTGAAATGGTGGGTCGGGGCATTCAACCAGATGCTATTACTTACAACTCCATAGTTCATGGTTTATGCTGTTTAGGTCAATTGAATGAGGCAACAAGATTGTTCAAGAGGATGGAACAAAATGGGTGTAAGCCAGATGTGGTGACATATAATATTATTATAAACAGCCTTTACAAAGACAGGCTAGTCAATGACGCTGCGGACTTCTTATCTGAAATGGTGGATCAGGGCATTCCACCAGATGTTGTTACTTACACCACAATACTTCATGGTTTGTGCTGTTTAGGTCAATTGAATGAGGCAATAAGATTGTTTAAGAAGATGGAACAAAAAGGGTGCAAGCCAGACGTGGTGGCATATAATACAATAATAGACAGCCTTTGCAAAGATAGGCTAGTTAATGATGCCATGGAATTCTTATCTGAAATGGTGGATAGGGGCATTCCACCAAATGCTGTTACTTACAGCACGATGCTTCATGGTTTCTGCAATTTAGGACAATTGGATGAAGCAACACAATTGTTCAAAGAAATGGTTGGCAGGAATGTTATGCCAAATACATTGACCTTCACAATTTTGGTTGATGGACTCTGCCAAGAGGGAATGGTTTCAGAAGCTCGGTGGGTCTTTGAAACAATGACTGAAAAAGGTGTAGAGCCAAATATTTACACTTACAATGCGTTGATGAATGGGTACTGTTTACGATGCAAAATGAATGAGGCTAGAAAGGTGTTTGAAAACATGGTTGGCAAGGGTTGTGCACCCGATGTACACAGTTACAACATCTTGATCAATGGATATTGCAATAGTAGAAGGATGGATAAGGCAAAGGCATTACTTACTCAAATGTCTGTAAAAAAATTGACTCCTAATACTGTCACTTACAACACTATTATGAAAGGTTTGTGCTATGTAGGTAGACTTTTGGATGCACAAGACCTATTCAAGAAGATGTGTTCTTCTGGCATGCTTCCAACTTTGATGACTTACTCGATTTTGCTAAATGGCTTATGCAAACATGGACATTTGGATGAGGCATTAAAACTGTTTAAGTCAATGAAAGAGAAGAAATTAGAACCTGATATTATCCTCTATACTATTCTTATTGAAGGCATGTTTATTAGTGGGAAGCTTGAAGTTGCAAAGGGACTATTTTCCAAGCTTTCTGCTAATGGAATACGACCTCCTGAACGGACATACAATGTCATGATCAAGGGATTTCTTAAAGAAGGGCTATCAGATGAAGCATATGAATTGTTTAGAAAATCGAAGATGATGAAGCATAATGCTATCATTTAAGGATTTCTTCAAAATCAGGCTCACCAACTGCTCTAGCCCTTATTGATGATATGGTTGGTAAAACATTCTCGGTGGATTTGTCTACAATTCATATGTTATTGGATTTGGAATTTCATGATGAAATCATAAGCGGATTTATGCGTGGAAGCTCTCAGCATAGAAAAATGAGGTGAGTTTTCTTATCAAGTGCTGTTGTAGGCTGCTGTGCGTATTGTGGGTTATCAACTGCAGTGACTGGTTTGCAACTTGTAGTGACTTTTTTGCTACTTGTTTTGACACCAATCTCACATCTTATTGTGTGTGATACAAATCTTTCTCTGTATAATTGACATATTGTATGATGACTAGTCTTATTTTCCTTACTGCTATAAAATTTCTAACTTAATTTAGGTATTATAGATTTTGAATTTGTACCTAATGTTGTGACTTGTACTAATCCTAATGAAGGAATGAGTTAGAAATTTGAACATCATGATTTTCATGATCTTTTGCAATTAGCCAAGTTACACCAGGTTTCAACTGAGCTGGTTTGGATGGTGCTGTTGATAAGGCTGGTTGTCTTGCTGTAGGTAGAATAGCTTAACTCATCTATGTAGAGAATTTAAAGATTTCAAAAATACACAGCATTGACAAAAATGAGCGCATATGATACTGTTTTGGGAATTTTTTGTCTTCTCGAAATTTAGAATTAAGAATCTTGAGACTAGAATTTTGGTTTATTGTCCTATGAGCTGTGGTAAAATCCTATTGGCACAGTGAAGCAGGATCTTCTTTCATTCACATCAATGTCAGTCTTGTCCTGCTATCCAGTTTCTCCACTACAGTAAATACATGTTATACTCAAATCCCTTAATTGTTTATTGTCACGAATTCATGTTGGAGAAGTTAGGACCAAAACCTTTTAATTGCAACTGCTTTTGAGTTAGATCAGTGTCAGCTTTATGCTTATGATCGGTGCTTGTAACAGGTCGTAATGTACAACTCTCTCTGCTCTCTTTTTATGTCTCTTAAGTTGGTGTCTACATTGGCAGGCCTGTAGTGGGGACTCGGATGTTGTAAGGCCTTGCATGCTTGTAAGCAGATTGATGCCCTCTGCCAAGTCCAAAGGAGCGTTGATTGATCTTAAAAGCTCTGGCCAAGGGAAAACCCTACTGGTGATTTTATGGATTTGAGTGCCATTGCAGGATATGGGAGACTTGTAACATTCTAGCAGGGCTGATCTTCATAATCTGGTCTGTTTGCAATTCCTGACAATCTGTCTCTTTGCATGGTACAGCTAGAATGCAATCTGGTTGTGCAAACTTCTTTTTCTTGTTGGTTTTATTTCAATTTTAACCAAACATAAATTTGCATAAGAGGATCGGTGGATGAGTTGTGGACAGGCTTCTGAAGCAGGTAAAATAAAGTGCACTGTATTTTGTTTTAAGCTTGCTTTTCACTACATGCAGTGTTGACTTAGTCCCATTAATTGCAGTTGCTTTAAGAGTTAGATAAGTGTCCAAATGCTCATGTCTCTGGTGCTACCAACAGGTACAATACAGCTTATTCTTTTTTCTTTATATGCCTCGCTATCTTATGTTGGTATCTTTTGCGGAAGGCCTGAAGTATGGACTCTATTGCATACAGCCTGGCATATTCGCAACCAAAATGTATCTTCCCTGCCAAGTCCAAAGGAGCATATATCGATCCTAAAAGCTCTGGCCGTGGAAAGACCTGTTGATGCAATTATGGATTCGAATACCATTGGGAGAATGGATACTTGTAAAATCTGAGTGAGGCTGATCTTATTAGTCTGGTTCGTTTGCCACTCCTAACACATTTATTTATTTATTTTGTATGGTGAGCTGGACTGCAATGCAATGCAATCTAATATGGCGATAGTTTTTCTATTTTTCGGAGTTACTTTAAGTTAATCTTAACATGAATTTGCTTGACAGGTGGAAAAGGAGCAAGTGACTGCTTTGAGGCAGCAAGTGAACTTTTTGGATGAGAAAGCACGCACAATCAAGACCATCCAAATTTATGTGGATTTTCTGCTTGTGCCCATTATCGATGAGGAAGCCTGGTGGCCTTCAACACGTTTTTAGATATGGGCTGAGGAGCCTAGTGCGTTTGATTATTTGGCACGAATAATTCAGATTTTGTTCTCTTAGGAGTGGAGGTGGAGTCTTAAAGCTGCTGTGCTAATTGAATGCTTCGATTAAAAGTGACTTGATTGTTTAGTAAAAGCTGCTAGCGACTAAGAATCGACGGATCAATTTTTTAAATAATACTTTTATCGTTCCTTAATTTAGGTATTTTAGATTTTGAATGTGTACCTAATGTTGTGACATGTCCTGGTCCTAATGAAGGAATGAGTTAGAAACGTGAACGTGGTGGTGCCTTTTATGTTCTTGTGCTATTAGCCCAGTTACGATTTAACCCTAAATTGATGATTTTGATAATTTTAACCCCTATGTACGGACAATTGAAAGTTGGAACACCATCCGTTCCCTTTCCTGGTTGTTTGCCTCCCAGGGATTTGGGCGTGAGAGCTACATGTGGGAGTCTTGATGCCTGACCGTACTACTTGCAGGCATCAAAAATTGACTAGATGGTTGGCATTATTGTAGAAGTTATTATATCATATTTATAGTATTCTATTAGTAGTTGTTTATTCACGATAAAGAAAAATAACTATAATAATCATACTATTTTATTATATTGAACAAATGTTTAGTTGTTCTCTAAATCAAGATCACAAAATGCCAAATGCATGTTGCTGTGTCAGGAGTAGGGATCAATGCAAGATAACACAAGGAATCAACATTTCAAGAGAGGACAAATCCATGAACCAATTTTTTTACTACAAAAACAATATCACTTGAGCTTATATTAATCACTCCTTGTTGAATGAACTGAAACCATTGTTTAGAGGGTGTGATTGCCAAGAAAAGGCAGGGAGAGATGGAGAAAGAGAGCTCACAAATAAATCAAATTCTGAGCATGAAAGGAGGGTTGGGAGAGGAGAGCTATGCCAAGAACTCAAAACCACAGGTACGTTCCAACTTCTCTTTTTCCTGCTGTGTGAATCGTATTCAGCACGGAGCCATGCCTTAAAAATAGCATGTAATTCTTTAGGGCCCTTAGTGTTCGTGCTTAAATCAAATAATTCAGGTCTGCAAAATCCATGTATACATTAAGAAAATAAAAAACCTTATTCATGCACAGTTCTTTGGAGGAGACCACTGTGGCTTAATTGATAAGTACCACAGCAATCCTTTCCCTTATTGTTATGTCTTTAGTTTTTCTACTCTAGCTTCAAGAATTTGGATAAAAGATGCACAATCATATGTGCGCGCGCGCATGCACAATTCTTCTAAACAGAGTCTTCTTTTTGTAGCGAGCAAATCTATCCAGTTCAGTGCCAGTACTAAAACAAGCAGTGCTTGATTTCTGCGACACCGAACTTCCTCATTGTATCACTATAGCAGACCTTGGATGTTCTTCAGGACCCAACACTTTCTTTGCAGTTACTCAGATCACAAGCTTGATCTACGAAAGGTGCTCTCAACTGGGCCTATCACCACCAGAATTTTCTATTTTCTTGAATGATCTTCCAGGAAATGATTTCAACACCGTTTTCCAGTCTTTCCTGCCAGCTTTCAAGGAGAAAATAGGGGCAGAAAACGGTTCAGATTTTGGTCCCTGTTATATTTCTGGAGTTCCAGGTTCATTTTATGGGAGGCTTTTTCCATCGAATAGCCTGCATTTTGTGCACTCTGGAACTAGTCTTCATTGGCTCTCACAGGTTTTTCATAACCATCCAACTCTTGAGTGTTTTTTCTTCTTCATGAAATCTATCAATATTTCAACTATTGTTTGTTGATCCCATTTGATCTCTGAAAATGTTTACAGGTACCTCCTGAGTTGAATGATAAATCAAATCCACTAATAAACAAAGGGAAAATATACATTTCGAAGACAAGTCCAGCAGCTGCGATAGAGGCATATCAGATTCAGTTTCAAAAGGATTTCTGTTCATTTCTCATGGCACGCTCTAAGGAAGTAGTTCCAGGGGGACGTATGGTCTTTACATTAAAGGCAAGAAGATTTGCAGACCCAACCGCCGATGAAAGTTGTTTGATCTGGGACTATTTAGGCCAGGCACTCCAGGATTTAGTCTTGAAGGTGCCCGTTGGGTTGCCATCCCTCTCTTTCTCCATATTTTTCATTATCAAGTTCAAATAATAAATATATAACAGTGCACTTGGCTATTTTTCCACATTCTGAATGTTCTTTTAACCTCTTTTTTTCTGAAAATATTTTATTTTAACTTATATGTTACTTATAGATTTTGCTGATTGGTGATTACATCTTCATATGGTTGAGTTTGCTGATTAGTGATTTCTTTCTTTGGTTTTTTAGAGAGTCATTAATTAGTGAATTCTTAATCCAGGGGCTAATCGAAGAAGAAAAGTTAGACACCTATAATGCTCCATACCATGAGCCATACGTAGAAGAAATCAAGACTGAGATAGCGAAAGAAGGATCTTTTACCCTCAATTGCCTTGAGATCATTGCCCTTCCATGGGATGCCTGTAATGGAGGAATGAAGTGTGATAGAGAAACAACAGCAAAAAACTTGGTGAGGGTCTTAAGAGCAATCAATGAGTCGATGATTCGGTCTCATTTTGGCGCAGAAGTTTTGGATCCTTTATTTCAAGGTTTAACTGATATCATCGCAGCTGATACAAAGGAAGTGGAGCATGTCACTGCTGTCTTTTATGTGACTAGAAAAGATTAGCAGCATTTGGAGTTGTCTCTTTTTCCTTTTTGATTAATGAAGTTTCCATTAAGCAATAAGTCAACGGTAACAGGGATTGTAAATCCTGCAGCAGCGCAGCAGCTTACTGGTTCTAGTTGAATGATCTTTTGCAGAAACTGCTTAGCACAGTCTCTAGAATGACAGGATTTATCGTTGATATATGCTTTCAGTTCAAGTACAAGCAAAGATGAGATGATAACAATCTGCAGATGCAAGATTACACAGACTACACAATGGATCAACTGTTCTTCCCATCATAACCTGTCCACTTCTCAATTTGTGGTCACCCAAGATCAGAACAACTAGCCACGAAATAAAACCGAGCATCAGCAGTAACTTTTACCAACCACTCTGCCTCCTTTCTTCCTAACATATTCCCGAAAATCTCTTTGTTAAAAACTGGCCATCAATTTATACTGAAGTTTCCATGATGCACTATCATTAGTGCAAGGATGCATCAAGTCACAAATTATAGCTCTTTAAATTGCTGTCATTTTGTTGGAAAGCTTCCTAGCTAGATCTCTATGAACAATCACTAAGAATGGTTAAGGATACTAAAAATCTTTTCCTTTAAGAAGATGGGAATTTTGGTACATGTCCATGTTCATTTTTGGTCTTGTGGGGAGCAAATTCAACGGTGATAATTAAAAAGCACCTCAATGAAAAGCAGAGGAGAGGTGAACAAAAAGCATTTTAAAGTAGCTACTCAAAAACCGAATTTAGAACTCATTTAATGGTGGGATCCAAGAACAGAACTTGTGTTTTATTTTGTAACCAGATGGGATAAATTAAATGTTGTTGGATAGCAAATGTATAAGCTAACTCAATGCTAAATTGGCTCTTAGTGTTGAACCCATTCAAATCATGTTTGTGTTGCTCGCCACAATTCATTTGGTTTTAGAAATATATGGCGAATTTCGAAGGTAAAATTGAATCGAACTAATGTATATGATGAATGTCTATAATTATATCAATATGAGATATTTTGAAAACCTATTTTGATTTGATTCGATTCCATTTATTATATTATAGGTAATATTCTATTTATATGAGATATATTGCGTGTTTATGTGTGTTATTCTATTTAATCTTGTAGTTTTGTCTCGAATTGCATGAGGGAAAGATCATTTTTATCCAAATTCCTTCATAATATAGTAGCTAATCGATTCCCTCGTGTTATGTTTATTTTTGTATTTTAAAAAAATTAATATTTTTTTATTTTTTTACTTTAAATTAATTTTTTTTTAGTGTTTTCAGATTATTTTAATATATTTATATTAAAAATAATTTTTTTAAAATAAAAAATATTATTTTAATATATTTTCAAGTCAAAATTACTTTAAAATAAAAAATATTATTTTAATATATTTTCAAGTAAAAAACATTTTAAAAAATAACTGTAATTATATTTCCAAACAGACTAGATAAAACAATTTTTATTTTTAAATAAAAAACATGAGTATTTTTAAATTTTTTATTAAAAATAATTTTAATTATAAATTGAAAAGTAGATATATGCATTCAATATAATAAATAAAAAATTATATATATTAAAAAATTTTCTATTATAAATTTAACCAATAACTCATTAAATTAGTCACAAAAGGATTCAATTAAAAAACTAATTTAATCTTATAAATTTTTTTATCCTATTACAAATTTAACCAATAAATTGGTCATAAAAAATTCAAATAAATAAAATTTAATTTTATTTTATTAAAATAAACATTAATTAAGCATCAAATTAAAAAAACATGTATACACAGTGTTTTCCACCTTTAACTTTTTTAAATATATTGAAAATGATAATTAAACATCATTCTTGCATTAGGTTAATTTTGGCAAGTATTAGTGTAAATTTATGATTTAATATTATTAATTACTGTCATTATTTTTACGAACATTGTAATTATAATAATGAATATTAATGTAAACAAACATAAAAAAGATACCGAATGCTTGTTGCCGGTACTAGCTAGGACAAGAGCAGCAGCAAAGTCGTTTTACAAAAAGTCATAACCGGTTAAAGAGGGTTTTTTTTTTTTTTTGGTTACAGTGTTGTAATTATCAATATTTATAATTTAATACTATCAATCACTGTCATTATTTTATGAATATTGTAATTATAATAATTAACATTAAAATGAATTTTTATATATCTAATTTTTTTATTTGGATATGATTATGATTATTTTTATATTAGCACATCAAAATAAAAAATAAAAAATTATTAATTTTTTATTTTTTAAAGAAAAACTCATTTTTAAAAAGCATTTAAAAACAGAAATTACTACACTATTAAACACATATTTACTATATGATATTTTCAGGGAATAACTAATAATGTTTTATTAATTATTTTGAAATCTATTTTAAAAGAATAGATATAATGAGATAAGAAATTTTCGTGAGTTTTATTTATTTTTTCTTCTTGTGTCTGTCTCTTTGTTTAAGATAAATCAAACCAATAACTAATAAATTACGTCATAAAATTTCTTTATTTTCAGCGACATGAAGTATAAAGGTTTTTTTCATTTTAACACTTGACCTCGGACAAAACAGCCCTTTGCTTCGATTCGTGGGGATGCAAGTTCATTTTTCATGGTATGAACTCCATGGAGTCCATCCAGCAATTAAGGAGATTTGATCCATCTCTTAACATTTTGATTTTGGATCTTCGACCACTATTTAAGAGAATTCATTCATTAAATGCATCAAACTAATATAAAAATCGAGAGATTTTTTTAAAATTAGTTGAAAAATAAATTTAATCATGGGTAATAATGCATAAACTAAAACAAAAGTGTTTTTTAACATGAATTTATTGTCTTAAAACTCGATGGCAAAATGAAAACACGAATACTTTTTTAATGATATATATATATATATATATATATAGACTTGGTAAATACATTAAACTGAAACAATCATTACATCGTATGAAAACTCCACTTCTTGGCTTCACTTTAATTTCCATAATGAAGCAACACGACTGGAAATTAAATCCAAATCACACCACTAAAACCATAGATCTATAAGATAGTGACCTCCACAAGAGCATTTTTTCCCCGATCTACTCATAGAGGTTTGGATCAGGTAACCTTGGAGCTGGGATCACAACAAGAGGATTCTTCAACTTTATAACAATCCCAAACTTCTCTGAAAGATCTGGCTCCTTTCCCTCTGGTAATTCCCAGTCAAAACAGTGTAAGAGTGTGGCGAGGAAGTACATGAACATCCTCTCAGCCATGGCAATTCCAGCACAGCTTCTCCTTCCAGACCCAAACGGAAAGTAGCTCAAGTCACTCCCAGTATAGTCCCACTTACTGCTACTATTCAAGAACCTCTCAGGATTAAAATCTAATGGATTTTCCCATACTTTAGGGTCCCTGTGTATAGCCCAGACGTTCACAAAAACCCTAACGCCCTTGGGGATGGTGTAGCCTCCTACTGTGCATGTTTGACTAGGACAATGAGGGACTAGTAATGGAAGCACTGGGTGCAGCCTCAATGACTCCTTCATGATGGCATGGAGATATGGTAATTTATTTATGTCAGATTCCTGTACCATTCTGTCCTTTCCAATCACTTCGTCCAATTCTTGCTGTGCTTTTCTCATCACTTCTGGTTTCCTCATAATCTCAGCCAAGGCAAACTCAACTGCGTTCGAGGATGTTTCTGTGCCACCCACGACCATATCCTTCATATGTTCGTGTGTGTGCAGATAGAATATTATTACTTTTTCATCAAGATAAGATAATATTACTAATCTCATGTAAATTTAATAATATTTTATCAGAGAATAATATTCCATGAATCAGTTGAATTATTGTATATTATTGATTCATGGAATATCTAATAATAGAACAATGTTCATGATGGTTTTTAATTTTCTACCTCAAAATAATAATTAAATACTATAATCAATCGTCTTCTTCTTTTAATTGTTTATTTTTGGATTTAAATAAATGTGATATGGATGGATTACACATCGATTAGTAGATCAGGATCTATAAAGAAATTATTGTTTAAGATTAATTTAATTAAATAATTAAACAGGCTCACATAAAAACAAAGTTCATGTTTCATGAGAGTGACCGGTACTCCTGTTTTTTACGTTTTCTCACGGCTGTGCTAGGCAGTGTTCTTAGTCAAACATGCTCCGCTGCTGAATCATTCTCTTAATTGATGGCTTAATAGTATACTTTACCTTAAACTATTAAGGTTGTAGTAAAACAAAGTTTGAATTTATTATACTTTAAAACTATTATTTACTGAGAAATTAAGGTACGCGCGTGTGTGTGTGTGTATATATATATCATCAAATTTGATCATCAAAACCAGAATTCAAATATTTACCTTTCGTTTTAAAGACCTAAATATGTCATCTTGAAACAATTTAGTTTTTTCTTATGAATAAAAATAATTAGAATAAAATAGAAAAAAGGGCAAGTGAAGTTTCATTCATTAATTATTTACCCTTTAACAATTTAAATAAGTTTGATTAAAAATAGAATTTTTTTACCCGAATTGTTAAAAGGACACGAAAACTGAATTGCATTAAGTATTTGCTTTTTATAATTAATTGTTTTAATCCCTTCGATCTAAAAAATCAAATTTATTTCAAACAACGTTGGTTTATAATATTTAGATTAATATATAATCAAAGTTCAACAATTAATTAGTCTCACATAACTATATATGAAATTAATTTGATGCCAACCCTCAATTTACTCAATAAATAAGTTTGAGAATATAAAGATAAAATTAATTGATAGTTGAAGTATTGTTTTGCCATAAACCCTAGTAGTGTAGGGGTAAAATAAGGTCATCACACCTTTAATTGATCGATAGAAAATTAAGCCAGCAAAAACTCTCTCTCGTGCATGCATGTGAACTTCCACTTTTCATTGTCATCTCCATGGTGCCCATTTGTATGGTAGTGCGTTACATGTATTTAGATGAGTTTTAATTTTTTTTTATTTTGAAAAATATTAAATTAAAATTTTTAGTAAATTTAATATGCTAATATTAAAAATAAAAGCAATCTATAAAATATTTTTAAATAAAAAATATTTTTTAAAAGTAACCGCCCCTCAATAGTAAATAACAAAACACACACTTATTACTCCATTGAAAAAAAAAATACTTAATTCAACGAAAATGGCACTTCAAACAAACTTGTATTTCTAGGTTTAGGTTATTATAATAACCTCATCATTTCAATAAGTGAGTTATCTTTAGGTGATTTATATGTTAATCTAAATTAAATTTCTCTCGTGGCAATTTTAAGCATATGCTTCAAAAGAGTTTAATACAATCTTTTAAATATTAATCCTAAGATTTGAATCTAAGAAATTAATTAAAAAAATACTTTCTATATATATATATATATGCTAGCTTAGGTAACAGAGCCGGTTACATAATTATTGTCATCTTGAAAATTAAAGACCGAAAAGAGAACATACCATGAGTAAGGCTTTGACGTGAGTCATGGTGAGTGGTGTTTTGGGATCTCCCTCGTCCTTCAATTTCAGCAAGAATCCCAAGAAGTCCTCGCACTCTGTGCTTCTACTCCTGGCTGCATCCCTCTTGCCATTTTCATCAACCTTCAATCGTTTATCAATCATTTTCTCGAAGATCTGCTCGAACTTCATGGCCAGACCACGCATCTTCTTCACCACACCTTGTAGATCGAATCTAGCCAGGCTAGGGAAAAAATCCGAAACGTTGGGCTTGCTCAATAACTCAGTCATCTCAGCCACCACTCCTCTAAATTCTGCACCTAAACTAGCCCTATCTTTTCCATGGACCGTGCCACCCCATAACATGCTGGTTACGACATTGAACACGGTTAGAAAAAGCTGATCTCCCACGTTGATCGGTGACCCTGCATGGCTATAAATGTACTTGATGGTGCTTCGAACTTCCCGGGAGCGAAGGGGGTAGAGAGAGTCCAAGGTGGCGTTGCTAAGCATCTTGGCGACGCATACTTTCCTCAGCATCCTCCATTCGGGACCATATGGGGTTGCAACTATGTTGGACCGACCGTAGTCCATTGCTCGACTCACGTCAGGAATGTCACGGTTAGCGAACGTAATGTCATGATCTTTGAGAACTTCGGAGGCCAGAGAAGGTGAGGTCACAACAATACCGAGCTTGTAGCCGAGTTGAAGCTTGAATATTGGACCGTGAGTTTGAGCTAGCTTTGCAAAATACGAATGAATATCTGGTTCAAGAGACGCAAGATTGCCGATCAATGGGAGGCCTCTCGGACCTGGTGGTAGAGAGGAGCTTCTCTTCATAGATTTGGCGTATATCCATCCATACCAAATCACTGAAAAGATGGCGGAGAGAGTAACTAGCATGGTTGTAGACACATCGCTGTTGATATCTTCAAGCAAATACGAGATGGTTCTGATCATGGTGTTAATTTTTGAGGAATATTTGGATACAAATTGTGGAGCTGAGCTTCAGAGAAGGGGAGGGGCGTGCTCTGTATGGACGGGAAATGGAGGAGGTAAATGGGAGCTTGAACCAGCGAATGACATCCCACCAAGAGCAATGAGTAGGGAGTTTTAATAGGCAGATATGGCATAGGAGAGAGAGAATTTTATTTTCACTTTCAAAATGTTTTTAAAAATAAATAATTTTTTAATTTCTTTTATTTTAAATTAATATTTATTCCCCCCCTTAAAACAATCATGTGATTTTTGATTTGAGGTGAAGGGCCCGGTTCACAGGAAACAAAATTGCATCGAGAAAACAAGCACACACAACCGGTTAAATGGTTTGGTCCAAAAGAATCTTCAAAAATCCCATAAGCATGTGAATAATTAAGGGCACTCCTTCGAGCTGAAACAAAAGTTACTGAAACTCATTTGGAAGCTTGGTTTTTTCAAAAATGGATTTCTGTTGATAAGACATTATTTTATTAGTAATTATATCAAGAAATAAATTTAAAAAAATTATTTTCAAGAGAAAATTACAACAAGAAGTGCAGTAGCTTCCGCTTTAAAATGTTTCTAAAAAGCTTGTTTACATTGATTTTTTTTTTAATTTTTAAGTGATTAAATTAAAAACAATAAAAAATATATTTTTAACTAAAAACTTTTTTCATTATGATATCAAACATATAATAAAACTAAATTGATCTAAAATCACAAGTTAAAATAGTTAATTTGAGTTAATTTAAATTCAGAATAATATTACTATATTTTTTTCCGAATAAACTAGAACAACATTCATTTAAAAATAAAAAATGTATTTTAAAAGGTAACTTATATTAAGAAAAAAACCAATTAAATTTTAAATTTATCTACTTGGTCAACCAAAGTTTGATAATGTATTTGTAACATTGTTTCTTTCTTTAATGTTGTATCTTATTGATTCTTATAGTTTATTATTATATTACTAGATATTACCCCGTTAAGTATTGATATAAATTTATTTAATTTTTTTTGTTTTTAATATTTAATTTTTTTTAATTCATTTTGATATAAGTTTTATTGTTTTACCATGATTTTACATTCTACATTGTAGATTTTATATATTAATTATCGTTGATTAAGATCAATCTAAAACATTATTATTTTAATATTTTTTTTAAAAAAAATATATTGTTAAATATATTATCATTTAAATATTTTAAAAATATTTTAAAAGTGTGTCATCTATTACAAACTAAAATTTTAACTTGTTAATGTAGCAACATTTTTTCTCCGATGAAAAAAAGAAAAGAAACGATTCCCTTAACAGCTCAGGCAAAAAAAAAAAAAAAAACTTCTATAAACTATTACCTACGAGTGATCCCAGTTGTTTCTATTCAGTATTCCTCGTATCCTGGTCATCCATGCCGGTTTTTAACAACCACAACCCAGAGCTACAGCAAAAACCATAATAACAGCAGAGACCAGCATGATTACTAACCAAATCTACTTGGTTAGATGAGAGCTTCTGATGCATAGTAATTTGATTTGAAAAGGACAAAACATTAAAAGTCGAATCTTTCTGAATTAGCATGACCCTTTTGTTCATCTGAATGAATCAGTAGACTTTCCTCCTGCAGAGAGGATGTCAAGATCAGGTTCCCCTGTACTAGCTGTTGACCCTCTGAGATGCCTTCGTAGCAACACCAAAAGTCAAGTCTTTCTAGATATTTAGCTGCTTGCATTGACAGTTGTAATGGTCTTTGGTTTACAGCGGGAGTGCAGTTTTGACCTTTGAGGCCGTGCTTTCCAAGAACTGTCGGCTTGCCGCGATCTATCTTTTCCGGGGATTCTTGCTTGTGTTTACACTCTTCTCGTGAGGAGAAAAGGTTCGTAGCTTAAGCCCGCAGCTGGTAGCCACTGTTGTTAAACCCAGCCCAGAGGGTGATCAGGAGCCTGGCTGATTCACCCTCTGCCTTGAGAAAAGTGCAAGAAAATCAACCTGAAGTGGACTTGGTTTGTCATAGGTGACAGATAAGAATCTAAATTGATTTTTATTTTTATTTTCTAAAAAAGATTTTACTTTGCCTCTTTTTTTTTTCTAATTTTTTTATTTGCTCAATTTAATTTGTCTGGTACATAACACGAGTTTTACACCTGTCAATCTCGAATCAGGTTTAATAGTAACGATGGTAGCATCCAAGGATAAATTTGCTCTTGTTTTTTTAGAGGGGATAATAAAAAATGAAGAGACTTATAAATTAGTTTCATTAATTTAAATAAGTTTTTATTAGATAAATAAGACAATATGTTCCGTGCTAGGTTAGATTTTTTATTTTTTAATTATATTTATATTTATTAAAATTCTGAGTCATCCTTTACTCTCATTTAATATAATTAAAAAGTCATGATAAAAATATAAAAACTACAACCTCACTGCACAGATAAACAAGATTTAGTATGAACTTAAGAATTATATTTGATAATATAACTCAAAATATATTTTTTCAAATCAACCATAAATATATTAAAATAATACTATTAAAATTCACTTAGTTTTAAAATTAATTTAATCATTCTAGAATCTTGTCTAAAATAAGTTTTTAATAATTAAATAAGAATTTGTAGAATTAAATTAGTAAAAATCTGATTTGATTTCATAATTTTTTTAAATAATATTGTTTTTACTTTAAAATTTTTAAAAGAATATTATTTAATTAAGTCAAATCAATATAATGAACTCATAACCGAATCATGCACAAAACCGAGTATAATAACTTCATATTTGCGTTAAATATGACGACCTGATTACCAGCTTACATGGTAAAATTTTGTTACGTGATGCGACAAAAAAGGAGACTGTAAGTTAAAAACTAAACTATAACTAAAAAACGGAAGCGACTTTCTCTAGTTCCATGTATCATTTTGTCATCGTAAGTTTCGCACTCTCGCCAAATTCTCTCTCCCCCACCCTGAAAATCTCCACTACCGCTTCCACTGTTCAACGCTTCTTCTTATCCCACTTTCCCACAAGTTTTCCATCACTTTCTCGGGAAAATTCTAGCTCAAGATTCTGACTTCAACATACACTTGCAGGTAAGGAGACCGACTCTCTTGCCCTTGTTGGGTTTTCTGTAAAGATCATTTCTTTTTAACGTTTTGGTTCTTTCTTGAGCTGATTTGATCTTTTTTGGGCTGTTTCCTCATCTGGGTTTTGTGTCATTTTATTGGATGTGAATCATTGTGTATTGGGATATTAAATATTAATTGGGTCTATAAAAATGAGGTCCTTGAGGTGGGTTTTGGAAAATATTATGCGGGTTTGTTGTATTTTTTTTAGCTCTCTTGGCTGTTTTTGCCTTTTGATTTGAGTTGCTGAAATTCAGTTGTCTTTTTCATTGGATCATTTTAAGGGATTGATGCTTCTACTATTGTGCTGAGACTAAGAGAAGAGTTGTTAGAGTCGAGTGGACCTAATAGGGTTTGTGTACTTAATAAGTATGATTTTTTATTTCTGGTATTCTGCTGAGCATTCCACATTTACCTTCTGTTTTCCTTGTTTTGTTTTGTGTTTTGTTTCCCTTTTTAAGCATGCAAATAAGAACTAATTATTGCTTTTTAAATAAAGCACCACCATTTTAGCTAGTAGAAGCTATGAATAGGCCTATGTTAAGGTCATTAGATATAGTAAACTAGCTATTCCAGGTTGTTTGAAAGTTTTAGTTTACCTGTATCTGGGATACAGCCATTTACTTTTCATTAGCGGTAGATGTGAATGTTTTGATTCATAGACTTTGACATGATAAAACAGACACCAGTACTTATCCTAATGATGGTTTCTTTTCCAATTAGATTTTAGAAATACCAGTTGAAAGTAATAATTGATTTTTATACATTGGTTAATAGTCTCTTGTTGAATACCTTCACGCATAAGTCGATGGATGGGCACATTTTTAACAAGTTATCCTTTTGATCTTGAAAACCATTTTTTTGGCAATCCATTTGTGTTTGTCTGCTATCATGTTTAGGTAGCAGGCAATCAGAGTTTCATCATCATAAGAGCTTGACATTCTTGCAAAAAGGAAGTTACATAAAGGAAACTGAATTCTGGTTGACTACTTGTATAATATGTGAAACAAGTTTCTTCTGTTTCACTTCTCTTGCATGTTGAACTTGTGCACGAATTGGAAACAGCATAAAGGTTTTGCTTTTTCCCAATATCAGTCAGCAAAACCTTGTATGATTTTCTGTATACCTTTTCATATTAAGTGTAAAAGAAGTGAATTTCTTCTCTCTCGTCCCCAAACAGTTTGCTTTAATATATTTCCAATTTCACATGTAGAGATATGTATAAGAACCAACTACAAGAGTTGGCTCAAAGAAGCTGTTTCAACCTGCCATCCTATTCGTGTATAAGGGAAGGGCCAGATCATGCCCCTCGATTCAAATCTACTGTCAACTTCAATGGAGAGACTTTTGAAAGCCCTACTTTTTACTCCACTCTGAGGTTAGCAGAACATGCTGCAGCTGAGGTAGCTCTGAACACCCTAGCAAGCAGAGGCCCTTCTAAAGCATTAATTGCTGGAGTTCTGGTAAGCACTTGTCTATATATCTATATTCTTTTATTGGTTTCAAAAGTAGTCTTAGTTCAGTTAGAAATTACAGTGCTTAGTTATCTCTCTTTCTCACCAGCCTCAAACCAACATCCAAGGGCTTTAGATCACAACACTATGCCCAAAAGTTACAGTAGTCTCCAGCATTTTCTGGATTCTGATCATTGTGGCTTCTGTGCTCTATAACTTTGCATTTTTAGATACATTATAGCAGTGTAGATGTTGTCAACTGGAATATGTCATGAATTGATTTATCTGCATTGTTTATGCATGCTAATATTGTAAGCTTGGGTCCACCACCGACAAGCCACCACATAGAGAGTCATGGGTCTATTTGAATTGAACTTTCACTAAATTGTCATGCTATTCCCATTTTAAAATTAACTGTCTTATTCAAAACATCAATTACTCTATAATAACCACATCTGGAGAATTTCTGGGAAAATAATACTTGTAATTCATCACAGAACTGAAATAGAACACTGTAGGTTTTTTTTTTTTTTTGAAAAATGACTATCCTGGGATTGAAATTATAAATTTTCTTCTCTTGACAATTTTGCACCCTTCATTCTTTTCTCCCAGGAACAACCTACTCAAGAACATAATATCCAGTACAATTGTAAATATTATTTATGGTAAAGAGAAGGTTAAGGTTGATATACAGCAAGAATGAAAGAAATAAACAAAATGTTTTTGGATCTTCTTTGTTTAAATTGACTTATAGCCTTCTTCATAGCACATCATTCTCTAATATGCTCTTTTGTTAGTTTTCTGTAACTTATCCATTGTTTTCCTCAAAAGTTCAACATTTTACAGTCCAGACAATATGTTTTTATGCTTTCCTCTGCTCAGGATGAAACAGGAGTCTACAAGAACTTGCTCCAGGAGACTGCTCACAGAGCTGGGTTAAAGCTTCCTGTGTACACCACAATTCGATCAGGACCTGGCCATGTTCCTGTGTTCTCGTGCACTGTTGAGCTTGCAGGAATGAGCTTTACTGGAGAATCAGCAAGAACAAAGAAACAAGCGCAGAAGAATGCAGCCATGGCTGCTTGGTCTGCTCTGAAAAGATGTACGCGTTTCATCTTTCTATACAATTCATGTTCAGATTGCTCGGGCTTGGTTAGAATCTAAACAAGTAGTACTTTATCTGCCCTTTTCAGTTTGTGAAAGGTAGTTTGCTCCCTAGAATAAGCAAGTTGGGAACAGGGAATTAGTGCTTCTGTTTCATCTTTCTCCTCCATTTTGCTTCGAAACTAGAAAGCTGTAGGCATAGATACATGCGATCTAAGTCTTAGACTGCTTGCCTAAAAAGGGAAAGTTCATGAGATACATACATGAACATCACCAATTGCTTGATTTGTGGTCCCATGTGGGGTCCATTAAAACTCGCAAACTGTTCATGTACTAAGAAATTTGTGAAAAAAATGCTTTCATCTTGCAAAGAACTCCCACTTTTTTGGTTCAGAATTGTATGGCTTTATTATTATATAATCTTTGCGGAAACTTCCACATGTTTTCCTTAGTTTAGAGCTATCAAGTACATGAATTTCATTTTGACATCTACAGTTTTACCACTTGTTATTCGTTGAATTATTGGCTCTATGACTTTGATAAGAACTTTACCAGTATTTTAATACGATGACCATGCTGAATATTTGCATTTCTGTAGTGGTTCAGCACAGCACATCATCTTCCAATTCATCAACTTCTTCGCCCGTGGAGGCTAAAAGGATTAGTGAAGAACAAGAACAAGTTGTTATTGCTCGTGTTCTTGCATCTCTGCAACCAGCTGAGTTAAAGAACTCCAAGCAAAATGATTCCCAGCGAGGCCAGGAGAGATTCTTTCCTGTCTGCAATGACTTAACCCCTCCAATACCAACTTTATATCCTGTGCAGTGCCATAGCTGGGCTTACCCTAGCTTTTCCCCTGAAATGGCCATATACCAAATGTGGCAGCAAGAAGAATTGTTTCAGCTGCAAAACCGTTTATTGGCACTTCAAATTCCATCAGTTTCTACTGGCCCTCAAATTCTTCCATATATGCAGTCCATACTCCCCTCTGATTCAGTTCTATTTGGTCCTCTGAGGGAGCAAGAACCTGTATCTGTAGGACCCAGAATTACAATCGCCACTTCAACACCATTGTACTTGGCTGATCATGTTGTCCCTGATCCAATCAAGGGAGAGTCCACGGTTACCATTAGTGAGATACACGAGGAGAAACCAGAAGAATCACTCCAGTGCTCTACATCAGTTATTCCAGATCCCCCTGTTAGTGGCAACTTCAATGCCGAACCAAGATCCAAGGACCCGGTTGATATGGATGACAAACAGATGAAGGTTGAGCCCGAAAGAAAAGTTGAAAATGTTCAACCAGGAGATAACCAAACTAGAAAATTTGAATGGGCTTCCAGCAGCAAAACAGATTCTGGATATAGACCTGTGGACTTCCAAGCACAAAACAAGCACAGTTTTCAGTCTTCCCAGGCTACTCTGCAGTATCCTCTAAGAGCAAGCACGTTCAGGAGTTGTAGACCAGCTCCATCTGCAGCACCTCCTGTAATGATCAGATCTGTGAGGCCTTTAGCTTCATACACTGCACCTTCTGCACTTAACAACAATATGGGACCTCCTTCAGTGCCCAAACTGCAAGATTTGGCAGCACAAAATCCTGCTCCACCAAGAATGCGAACTGGAGGATCTCATTCATATCTGGCCAGGCCCTTGCCTCAAAGAATGAACCTTGGCGGTGTGCACCCGCGTTTCATGGCACCGGCTGTTCGAATAAGATCAGTTGTTCCTGTCTGTTCAGCTCCTCCAGTAAAGAGAGTGCCAACTTCAGGTCAAGTGGTACCTGATAGAGAGAGCAAAGCTACAGCAGTACCAGAAGACGTGAAAACAGCAAGTTCAGAGCTTGGTAAGCTTCAAATATGAGCGGGTTATAGATACCAAATAGCTCATCATTTTGCTTTTAGATTTTACTAGCTGCATGGTCCACTCGTTGCTGCGGGATAGCTGGAGAAAAACAACAGGAGGGGATAGCTGGAGAAAAACAACAGGAGGGATATTAATGGCGTCTGATGAAGCTCTTTAGACGGTTTTCTGTTTTCATCACTAAGGTGGCCAAGATCCATAGGAGCACCTGTATTTTATCTATTTATTGACTCTGTTAGAAAGCAATGTTTGTAAATTGCTATTTTGTCAGGATTGTTTTTCGAAGCCTCTATATAAGAAATGAAGATGTTTTATGAAACAGATGCTTACATCTTTTACTGGGAGTGTGATGGTGCCTGCAATGTCAATGTTTGACCCCTTTTTTCGATTGAGCAAAACGAAGCCATTGAGTGTGGAAAATGAACCACCTACAAATCAATTTAATCTCCTGAAATCGTTGATTCAATGTGCATAGACCCCATTTCCTCGGTCTAAGAAACAGAGCGAATGAGTTGTTATAGGGTTGAAAAACCTCAGCTCCTTGAGAAAAAAGCATAAAAAAAGCCAACTGGTTGCCCGACCAGCAGAAGACGTCAAAAGAAAGGTTAGAACATCATGCACTCAGCAGGAACCAGAGAGAGGCAACGGTGGTGAGCATTGCAGCATGACAAGTCAGATAACTATCATGGAGTTCACCTAATCCATTCTGTCACGTTGAATTTGTATTTAAAAGAACACTGTGAGAGAAAAATTCAGAACTTAATTTATCGTTCCTAAATTATATTTGTAAAGATTCATAAATAGAAAAATTTGTTGTTCTTACAAGTATTCTATAAAACCTGATTGGGATATTTTTTATCCTGATGAATATGAATATTTTATAAAACCTAATCTATATGGAACATTCTCGCAATTGAGTACGGAGATGAAATAAATCCCCCTCCTAATTGGGAAATAGAACCCAATTGTCTCCTTTTCTATTTGGAAAAATTATATTCGATTAAATACAATTAAAAAAAATTCAATTAATTAAATTAATAAATCAGGGGTCTTTTCGACAAAATGATGGACAAAGTTTAACCGAAAAACCCTAGTGAAAAAAAATAAATAAATGCAAACACCACCTTAACCCTTGACATGACACGTGAGCCAAAAAACCCCAACTTACCCAAAAACTCCCAACTAGGTTTTTAAAATCCCTAATATACCCCCGTTTATCACAGATGTCCACCATCCACGGCGAGTACTAGAAACTCCCTAGCCTCCCTTTTAAACAGGGAGTCTCGACTCTCAGCCTCTCTGTGAACCGCTAGTACTCCAATGTATAAAAGCCCCTTAAACCCTAAGAGCACCCTTCCTTCTTTCCTCTGGAGAACGCAGTTGTTGTAAAGAGAGGTATGCAATTTTCCTCTTCAAAGTTCTGCTTTTCCCCCACTTCTCTTCTTTTATGATGAAAGACTCCTATATGTGTATATCTCTTGATTTTCTCATTGTTTTCTTCTCCCTTTAAATGATATCTGCTATTTTGGGTGTAGTAGAAAGGTCTGATACCAAAGCGCGTGTCTTTTGTTTCTTCTTTTTCAAGTGATTGGTGTTAAAAAGGTTGTTTTTTTTATATGGGCTTTGCTTTTAACTTCGTGAAGTTGTTTCTCTTTGTTCCCTAATGAGTTACTCTCTGTGTCTGTGTCTGTGTTTTTTTTAGCTTGTTGTTAGTTTGTGAATCATTGAATGCTTGTTTTGATAAGTGAAAATTAGTAAAGTGTGGATTTTTTGGGAGTTTTAGGTGGTTGGAATGAGGTGGGATGGTTAAGTTAGTAGCTTAAAGTAATGGGATGGTGTCGATTTTGCAGGTTTTTCAGAGTTATTGAAATATGCTTTTGCTATTCGAGACGCCAGGGGGCTTTGCCCTTTTTAAAGTCTTGGATGAAGGAAAGCTATCTAAAGTTGAGGTAATCATTTTTTGTAACTCTGTTTCTGTCTGTTGTTTGGTTTTTGAGAAAAGTGAGGATAATAGAGTCATGTTCATCATTATTGTTTATCTGTTATTCGTTTTGGAGTGGTGAATGTATGAATCTCTGTTATACATACTGAGGTCAATTCAAGTTTTTCTTTTCTTGTCTGTCAAGTAACTGAAGGCTAGAGCAATTATGGTTCAGTGTAGGGTTTTCTCTAGTTTATTTTTCTGCACAAATAGTGCAATATTACTTCTTTTTTGTTCCAAAGTTAATTGTGCATTTATGTCTCTTGCTACAGGATTTGGGGAAGGAGTTTTTGAGCCCAGACTCGGCAAGAAAGGTACTTATTCTCATGTAGTTTAGAAAGTGGATAGCCAGCCCAGGATTCATTTTATATTTTTTCTGAAAATTTTATTTTCTATACATCTAATGTGCATCAGTTAAAAAATTTATTGTTTGTATTGCTATTTGAGTATTCTGAATTCTACATTACCTCTTTGGTTGATTAAAAATATGTTTGATTACAGAACCTGCTTCTTCGTTTTTTTAATTGATGCCCAACATCTTCAAATATACTTTTTTATTTTACATAGCATATAATATCTACAAGCTCCAAGGGTACCTGGTTTCTCTTTTTAATTGGTTGCCATGCCTGCTATAGGAAATTTTTCCTTCTGTAATGTGCTTGTTTTGAGCTTTATTGGGCTCAAATTTAACTGTTATTTGGTACAAACACCAGGTGGTGAAGTTGAAAGCCTTTTCAAAGTTTGAGAACACAGCTGAGGCTTTGGAAGCTGCTACCAAAATAATTGAAAGCTCAACCAGCAAAGGTCTGCGGAAATTCTTGCGTGCTAACTGTGATGGTGAAACATTAGGTGTAGCTGATTCAAAGCTTGGAAATGCAATAAAGGATAAACTGGTCTGCCTGTATTTCTAGAGATTTATTTTTCAGTCATCTTCAATTTTTAGTCTCACCTTGTCTAAGTCAGCAATTGTCACATTGCAGAAAATAGAATGTGTTCACAACAATGCTGTGATGGAATTGATGAGGGGTGTTAGGAGTCAGTTGACAGAACTCATATCTGGTTTAACTACTCAAGATTTGGCACCAATGAGCTTGGGTTTGTCTCACAGTCTATCCAGATACAAACTGAAGTTCAGCCCTGATAAGGTATTTACTATACATTGACGTGTCTTATTTTCTGTGGTTCAATCATCACTGTATCTATAATCATGTTCCATGATTGCTTGTTGATATGTATGTGTAAATGTAAGCTAACATGTTTATGGCATGCATCCTTGTGCTTTTCAATCAATGTCATTTGTGCCCTTGTCTTCATTAGTCATTGTTCGAAGAATATTTTTCTTTGGTTGCTTTCCAAGACAGACCATTAGATTGGCAGAAGTTTGTGCTGCACTATAATTATCTAGCTTGTATTTTTGCTGAGCTATATGTATCTGGAATTTGAGTTTTTCCATTTCGTTTATGGAGCATCTGTATTTCTTTGGGATGCTGTAATCATAATGCTCAATGCTCTGTTTTAGGTTGACACAATGATCATTCAAGCCATTGGTTTACTTGACGATCTTGATAAGGAGCTGAACACGTATGCAATGAGGGTTCGAGAATGGTATGGTTGGCATTTTCCTGAGCTTGCCAAGATCATACAGGACAACATCCTTTATGCCAAAGCAGTGAAACTAATGGGTTGCCGTGATAATGCTGCAAAGCTTGATTTCTCTGAGGTAGAATCCAGTCTTTTGTTTATTGCAATAAACTGTGTTTCCTCCTCCCTCCCTCCCTCCCTCCCTCTGTGTGTGTGTGTGTGTGTGTGTGTGGTTAATGGGGTTATCATGAAATCAGTGATGCCACCCGCTTACATTATATTCTCTAATGCTACCATGTCTTGATCCATGTTAATACTGCTACTGGCTCTGTCTTTACCTAATTATTGACCCTGAATGTGTTATCAAATATCCTTTAGTGAGCAATACTCTCTAAGATGAATGTTCAATATCCCTCCTTACTGTCAAACAGCATGTTGGATCACAAGGCCACTCTCGATTATATTATTTTCCTATTGTAGGATAAGATGGTCTCTTGAATGTTTCATTAATCTCTTTCTTAAAATTTCACAGATACTGCCCGAAGAAGTTGAAGCAGAACTGAAGGAGGCAGCTATGATATCAATGGGAAGTGATGTTAGTGATGTTGACTTGATGAATATCAAAGAACTATGTGACCAGGTTTTATCTTTAGCTGAATATAGAGCTCAACTGTATGATTATTTAAAAAGCAGGATGAATACCATTGCACCAAACTTGACTGCTCTTGTTGGGGAACTCGTTGGAGCTCGGCTTATTGCCCATGGGGGCAGCTTGTTGAATCTTGCAAAGCAGCCTGGGAGCACGATACAGATTCTTGGGGCAGAAAAGGCTCTCTTCAGAGCTCTGAAAACAAAGCATGCTACTCCAAAATATGGGCTTCTTTACCATGCATCCTTGGTTGGTCAGGCTCCCCCTAAGATGAAGGGTAAAATTTCCAGGTCACTAGCTGCAAAATCTGCACTTGCAATCCGATATGATGCTCTTGGAGATGCCCAAGATGACTCTATGGGACTGGAGAACAGGCTAAAGGTATGTTATGGAAGTTTTCATGTTAGAGACAATGATAACATGTTCCTTATGTCAACTTTTATTGCCGGGGGATTTCTTAGACACTGTAATTTGTAGCTTGAAGCACGATTAAGGAATCTCGAAGGAAAAGAATTGGGTCGCTTTGCTGGTTCAGCTAAGGGCAAACCAAAGATAGAAGCTTATGACAAGGATAGGAAGAAGGGAGCTGGAGGATTGATAACTCCTGCCAAGGTCCACCTCTTGTTTTGAGTATGATTGTTAGTTTTTCTTTCTTCTTGTAATTAACCCTTTAATGCCCTTTTCTTTGTGCAGACATATAATACTTCTGCAGATGCTGTTCTTGGCCAAACACCAGATTCAACTGCTAGGAAGTTCGAAGTAGAACCAGCAAGAGAGGCCCCAGCTAGTGGAGAAGAGAAAAAAGAGAAGAAAAAGAAGAAGAGAGCTGAAGAAGAAACAACTGTGCCAGGTGACAGAAATGGAACTGATGAACAGGATGGCGAAGGGGAAGCTAAGAAAGAAAAGAAGAAAAAGAAGAAACATCAAGCTGAGAATGATGGCGTTCAAAACGAAGCTGAAAATGTTGAGGAGGGAGGCAAGAAGAAAAAGAAGCGGAAGCATTCTGAAGCTGAACAGGATGAGGAATCTGAAATGCCAAGCAAGAAGAAAGAGAAAAGGAAGAAGAAGAAGAGTGGGGATTGAGAAAATCCGGAAAGTCAAGGATAACTCCACAATTTTGGAGGAGAAAGGCGAGTGAGGGTTGAGTGAACTCGGAAAATTGAGGAAACGTGGTGCTCCGCGATTTTGGAGGAGAAATTAGGGTGCAGCTCCTTATTTCTATATGTAAAATTATCTTTTTTCCTGTCTAATTGTTTTTCATTTTGTTTTTTTGACTTGTTTCCAATGTATTTTTCTAATTCTCATGGACATGATCGTGAGCAATTGTCAGAATCAGACGCTTCATGCAAAATTATATTTGGAAAACTATGGATTGCGTCTCTCGCTGGTTGCAATTAGGATAAATGAAAAGACTGAAAATACTGCAAGCAGGCATCTATTCTTATTTAGGGCAAGTGGTGACAAGAAAGCATTGCCCTGGCATTGGTTTTTTTTTTTTATTATTAATTAGTCTGATTTGTGTACATCTTAATTAATTTTAAGGATATCTTAATTAATTTTATAATTTTTAAAATTATTTTATATGTTTTAAAGTTAATATGGAATCTTTTAATGAATCTAATGAATTTTTTAATAATTCTAAAATTTATGAAATTTGTGAGGTTTAACTGTTCATTTCTGAAAACAAATATAAAGACTGTCGACTTTCATGATTATCGCTGTTAAATTTTCATATCTGGTCAAGGTACTTCTTATCCGGCAGATACTCCGGGAGAAGGGAAGAAAAAGCAATAGATGGCCGGAAAAAAAACAGGTAAATCTCTCGACAAGGGATGAAGAAAATCGAAGCTGGGCTCATAACTGATAGGGTCGCAAAGGAAGCCTTCACATTTGACAAGGGCTGGGGTCCCACTGGATATTTGTTTATCGAGTATATTATGGACGAACTAAACCTGTCCGTGGATGAATAATTTAAACATTTGTGGAATGAATATATATATATATATATATATAAAAAAGTTAGGTTGGCTGTGGAATTCATAGCAAGACTTGGTTGGCTACAATCATTTTTTATACTTCAATCATGGTTTTGGATCCTTTCTGGGTCGATCCAAAAAAAATCTTTTCCAAGTCTAAGCATGGTGCCTGATGCTCTCCTGAATCCTTGTAGCATCTAGGAATATTTGGTTTCTTCAGAAGAAAAACACCCTCACAATTCTTATTCATAAATGGAACATTGATTTCAAAGGGAAGTAATGAGCTGGAAAGGAGAGTGACACTAGAAATGTCTTTGAAAATGTTTTGGGAACTCAACCCTTTTTTCCCACTAGTTTAAGAAGAATCAGAAGGAGAATATCCCAGAAAAAAAAAATTCCTTTCAAACACTTAGCCAACACTCTAGCTATTTTAATGGTTAATAAAATATATGAGAAATTCCTTTTTATTTATCTTTGTTATTTTTTTTAAAAAAAATCATAGTTTACAGTCAACGTAAAATTTTGAATTAGATGAAATAATTAAATTATCCTCACATATAATACCCATTTGCAAAACTAAATAACTTTAGAAATATGCTATTGCAGTCCACCCAACTAAATATATTTAAATTATGCTTTTAATATGGTGATGCGTTATAATACTAAATATAATCTTATTCTCTGTGTTTTTTTCTTTTTATTTGAAGTAAAATTCAGAAGTCACAATATTTTTTTAGTCGTAACATGGCATTTACCCCTGCAAAAGAACAAATTTGTAAACAAATTCACCCATCTAAAACAAATTAAAAAAAAATCCCTAAGAAATTAAAAAAGAAAAGAAAGATGCAAAAGCAACACATGCCCCCAAGGAATGAAGAAAAAAAAAAAGGAAAAAATATAATACGAGGGAGAGGGAGATTGTTGTGGATTTGACTTGGAACAAAACAGGAAGTGATCAGCTACTGTTTTGTTTGGTTTGATTGGTTCTCTTTATTTTTCTCTTCATTTCTTGTCTGAAACAAAGACCCCAACCAAAAAAAAAACAAAGGAAGAAAGACCCCAAAAGCGACCAGAAAACCATTCCTTGCCACCACTTCCACCACCACCAACAAAAACAAAACTTTTTTCAATATTGTACTCCTTGTATTCTCTCTGTCCCTTCTCTCTTTTCACTCAGATTCAATCAAAGTAAGTATCTTTCTCTATTGACATCACTTTCTTCAACCATCCACTTCCCTTTCAGATCAGTTTTTCACTTCTGTTTTGTCTTCAAAGCTAAATATCCTGTCTTTCTCAATCCACTGCTCTCTTTTTCTTTGCTTTTCTCCACTTGGGCTCAGATCATTTTTGACTTGGCTTCTAGTTAATGAATCTTCAAAGGGCCTAAATTTTGTAGATTAGGTTTCCTCTGACTTGTTTTTATTTATATACCTGCTCTAGGGTGCTAATGGTGAGCTCGTTTGAACTGTAAAGTTTCTATCTCCCGATCTTTTTTTTTTCTTCCTGTTTTTGACTTTTAGTTCCGATGTGTTTGTCAATCTTGAGAATTAGGAATCCGGGTTGAGGATTTTCTTGATTTTGGAATGGGAGTATGGTCAGTTTAGCTAGTTTGACCTGTGACTTTTAAACTCTCTTGGATCATGTGGTAGATAGGAATTAGTTCAAACTTGTTATTTTCTTGGATTGTTTTAATGCTTAGTGGTTAATTTATTGACTTGCAGTGGTTGTTTGCTGATTCTTGGGAAATCCAGATAGACCATGTTGAGAAATGAGATGTAGGTTTAAGACATGGGGTGTGTTCTTGGGAGAGAGGTATCTTCGGGCATAGTTTCAGAGTCTAAAGAGGTTAAGAACTCAAGATTTGAATCCAATAGGAAAGTAGAAGATGTTTCAGTGACAAAGACCGATACTACTAGCAGTGTTGTTGAGATTCGAAATGAGGAATCTCAGGAGGAGAAAGTTGATGGGGATAAAAAACCTAGGGGAGAGAGGAGGAGGTCAAGGCCAAACTATAAGCCAAGTAACGTGCCTGGACAAACGCGTGGTGAGCAGGTTGCAGCTGGCTGGCCACCCTGGCTGTCGGCAGTCTGTGGAGAGGCACTAAATGGATGGATTCCACGAAGGGCAGACACATTTGAGAAGATTGACAAGGTGAGGTATTATTTCAGAATTCAAGATTCAGTGGTTGTGTTGTTTCTGAAACTAACTGTGAAATAGTGGTTAGTTGGGTAGAGAATTCCTATCTTGAATGCCTGCCACAGATGATGTAGCTGTTATCTCATTATAAGTAATATCATAATAATTGTAAGTTTTGTTCAAATTTAAACAAAAAAAAAAAAAGTGGTTAGAGGCATTTGAGATAGGGGGTTCGCCCAATATAACATGGTCATTTTTATTTTTTTTCCAATTTGTTAATGTTTACCCAGGTTAATTTTCTTGTTCAAATTGTTGCCTCCATCCTTGATTGTAGATTGGATCAGGTACATACAGTAATGTGTACAAAGCTAGAGATCTGTTGACAGGGAAAGTTGTTGCCCTTAAAAAGGTTCGTTTTGATAATTTGGAACCAGAGAGTGTGAAGTTTATGGCGAGAGAAATCCTCATTTTGCGAAGATTGAATCATCCTAATGTTGTAAAGTTGGAAGGTCTAGTTACTTCCAGGATGTCATGTAGTTTGTACCTGGTATTTGAGTACATGGAGCACGATTTAGCTGGACTTGCTGCCAGCCCTGCAGTAAAATTTACAGAGGCTCAGGTTAGCCCATTTCTGTCTTGAATCAATAGTAGAGTGGATATCCTCAGAGCTATTATTGAGGTTGTTTTTTTATTAAACATTTGCCAATGTTTCAACCCAGGTTAAATGTTACATGCATCAACTATTATCTGGACTTGAGCATTGTCACAAACGCGGTGTGCTTCATCGTGACATTAAAGGATCGAATCTTTTGATTGACAATGAAGGAATACTAAGGATTGCTGATTTTGGATTGGCGTCTTTCTTCGATCCTAATCACAAGCATCCAATGACAAGCCGGGTTGTTACACTGTGGTATCGGCCTCCTGAGCTTCTTCTTGGGGCTACTGACTATGGTGTTAGCATTGACCTGTGGAGTGCAGGCTGTATATTGGCTGAGTTACTGGCCGGGAAGCCCATTATGCCTGGTCGTACAGAGGTAACTATTATCTTGTTGCAGTTGAAATTTTATTTGTCCAGCCTTTTGATACATGTACTGAAGGTGATTTGCCTTGAGTCAATTTAGTTCCCAAAACTTGATGCTAAACTGCACCTATGTAATGGTGTAGGACATGCATGGATACACTTGCTACGGCTTACATTAAAGCTTAAGATCTTTTGGCTTTGGCAGTGAAAGGTTAACATAAACGAGTTATTGATTAATACATGTATACGATTTTGTAGATTATGGAACACAGAATCAGTGACAAAAATTAGCAAAGAATGTGAATATGAGTTTGTATTAGCAAAGAATGTGAATATGAGTTTGTTAAATGAATAGTTGATTTTTTTGATTTGTTACACCTTGGCAGTGGTTGTGATTTTCTGCTTGGATCTTAACTAGTTTTCCATGAGAATGGTGCATCTTGGTATATTGTGCTTTTGTTTGTGTGCGCGCAAAATAGCAAATTATTCAAATTCAATATTACACTTGAATGAATGTGCTGCTCTCAATTCTGAACACAAGTGTTTGTTTGATGATCCAGGTAGAGCAACTACATAAGATATATAAGCTATGTGGTTCGCCATCAGATGAATACTGGAAAAAATCAAGGTTGCCAAATGCAACTTTGTTTAAGCCTCGAGAGCCTTACAAAAGATGCATAAGAGAGACATTTAAAGATTTTCCACCATCATCACTTCCCCTCATCGAAACTCTTCTTGCAATTGATCCAGTGGAACGTCAGACAGCCACAGCTGCCCTAAAGAGTGAAGTAAGTTATGACATTTTCAATAGTTTTGTTGTCTTTTGGAGTCTTCAACTTTTTCCGCATCTCCATACTTGTGTTATGGTAAGCCTTTTCTTTCTGTCAACTCCTGCCAAATCAGTGTCTTGTTCGAGGGGTCCAAAAAAATGATAGTTGTTTGCTTTGCTCTGCTCCCTGAACTCTGGATGAAATTAAAATCAACATGAAAGTAGATCATGGATTCCCATATGATCTTAAATTTTCTTGTTGCTGATGAAAACCCTGGATTACCATTGTGTTTATATAACCTCAAATATACTGGAATTTGAGGGGGGGGGGATCAAGTACCAGTCTGGTTGGTTTGCTTGCTGTATGTACTTTAAATAATCCTGCTTCTGAATTTTATAGTGATCCAGTAATTAGCTAACCTTAATGGCTCAGAGACTGTATAAAATTCTTAAGTGGATTTCTCTTAACTTGAGCACAATCATTTCTTGTAAATCAGAAATAGATTGTCATATGCCCTCAAAATTAAAGGAGGAAAGGAAACCTGAATGGAGTGTTTTTTTTTTTTTTACCAAAAAACAGTTCACTGTAGTTAAGTTAAAATAAAATAAAATTGAAGTTTGGGGACTCATTTCAGTTTGACTCAAAGTTCAAGGTGGAATAGGTTAATTTAACGAATATTTCATTCTAGTTATGAAGATGTAGTGTTTTGCTCTCTGCTTTACACTTGATGATAAAAATTGAATAAGCAGATTTTGATCATTAGGAACAATAATAAAATTAATCAGCAGGTTACGACCATTAGGTAACCAATTACACCACATGCTCTTTTTTTTTCCCTGGAAAACCAAGTTGATTCAGTGATGGCTTCTGCCTCAATGGATCTAAACCTGATCTTGGCATTTGCTAGCATCATTGACTTTGAAATTTTATGGTTAGTCTGACATTAAAGCATTGGTTATATCCCTCAAAAATTTAATACTGTATTTTATTTCTTTTGGAATTAAAAACTGTTTTAACTTATAAAAACGGAGGTGTTCCTCGTAATGATATCAAATTATGTGAAATATTTTTGTATATCATGCTTAATCATTCCATTCATTAACTTTTATTATGCAGTTCTTCACAACAGAACCTTATGCTTGTGAACCTTCTAGTCTCCCAAAATATCCCCCAAGTAAGGAGATGGATGCTAAACGACGAGATGATGAAGCTCGAAGGTGCCCCATTAGATATATTTTTGTTATTGCTTTTGTGCAAAATCTTGGTAAAAATTAACCTGTTGCTCTCTCTCACTCTCTCTCCCTCCTTCCCAGCATGCACAGCCTTGTTTACAAGTAGATGGGTGGGTGGATAAGATGTGCATGTGCACACAAACACAACCCTTGAATGTTAATATTTTATCTAAACCATCTATGATCTGCTTATATGATTGTGTTTTGCTCCTAGTATTTGGTAAAATGATTTCTGCAGACAGTACAAAGCTAAAACATCATTATGATTCAAGGCAAGTTTTTCTTCGACAGGATTGAGAGACTGTATATGGAATGGAGTAAAACATCTACAAAACTATCCAGTCAGAATAAACTAGAGTTAGCACGAAGGAATAAAAGAAAGCAAATAAACTCTATAAAGTCTGCTTTGATTGTTGTCATTGTGTTCTTTTTGTGCTTTCTTATATATCCCAAGGAAGTTGCCTGGAACAAATTTTAATATGATCATTATGCAACCATTCTACTTTTCCCTCATCTGTTTTGTTTTACATCACAGATGTTCTTTAAACATGTCCTTTTCTCTTTCATGTATGGTGTACCGAGTGTCTGTTATCTCTTCCTCTCTCTAGAGAAAGTCATTTTTGTTTGATTGTGTAGACTAAGAGCTGCCAGCAAAGCCCAAGGTGATGCTGCAAAGAAAACGCGTACACGTGAACGTCATGCTAGGGCAATGCCAGCTCCCGATGCCAATGCAGAGCTCCAGTCCAATATTGATGTATGTCTGATAATTTACCCGCATGAACTATTGTTGTTGTTTAGTTTTCGGTGCTTTCATTTACAAATGCTTAGACATGCATGCCATAGGATTACAGTTTCTATGCGAAGAACTAACCAAATAAATGGATATAGCATGTGGAGAATGTGGAAAGAATGTTACTTTTCCACCCTTTTCATAGCAGTATATTTGACTAAAAAAATTCCCATTCGCCAATGCCACTTGTGACTTGTGAGTTTTATTCATTTTATCCGGAACTGCTGTTTAATTTTCAAGAGCTTCATTTTGTTCCTTTTGCTACTTTCAATGTGTTTGAGATTGCCTGGCAAGGGAGCATCCTCCTCTTGTGCCACTTTTAACACTCTGTTTGGATGGATTGGTAAAATCCTTTCTAATTGGAAGGATTGAAAAATGTGATGATAGAAGGAAGAGATGGATCCCTCCATTCATTTTTGGAGTACACATCCATCTTGCCAAACAAGGTATAAACACCTTTTGTCTCCCTCCGCCCTTCTTTCCACCATAACAAAGAGTAGGGAAGTTTCTAATACCAAGTATATGAGAAATCTATGTTTTCGTAATCATCACAATAACCTGAGAGAATTTTCAGTGAGCCGATGACATAATTTGCCTTTTACTTCTTTTAATTGTTAATCATGCTGTTTCTTTCTACAACAGAGAAGGCGCCTAATTAACCATGCAAATGCAAAAAGCAAGAGTGAAAAGTTCCCCCCACCACATCAGGATGGAGCTCTTGGCTATACTTTAGGATCTTCTCACCACATTGATCCTGCGCTTGTTCCTCCTGATGTGCCATTTAGTACTACCTCATTCACGTACTCAAAGGACCCAATACAAACTTGGTCTGGCCCGTTGGTTGACCCTGCTGGTGTCGGTGCTCCAAGGCGAAAGAAGAAGAATACTGGTGATGCACTAGGATCGTCAAATCTGCCAACTGGAAAAGATAAAAGCAGAGATACTCGGTTAAAAGGAAAAAAGAGCATGGCTTAAAACCTTGTTGCATGCATGGGATACCAGATTTGTTGACTGGTGATTTCCCATACAAGAGTCACACTGCAATCTGTGTACTAAAACAACTTGATTCTTCACACACACAGGAACATATTTACTTGGTTAAAAATGTTTCGAGAGCTGAAATCCGATTTTCTGTTCTCTTTTTCCCATTTTAGATTTCTTCATTCCATAGAAGAAATATTTCTGCTCTCCTTGGGGATGGTGAGAAACTTCCATCGATGTGTACATGTTTATTATTCTTCCTTTCCTTCAGAATTTTCTTGTTGAAAACTAAGTTATGTTCAGATTAGTAAAAGATGCCAATAATTCTTCAAGAGTTCCAGGAAGCCTGAGTTCTTTATTCCTTTGTATCAGTCACATGTCTAGATTTCCTTTCTGAAATCAAGGAGAGTGACTAGCGCGAAGTTTGTAAACTGCTGTAATAATAAAAGCACTGGACATGATCAATGGTCAAACATATTATAATAGCAATTTCTCCCGAATGATTCCGGCCCACACAGACTCTTACAGCATAGCTTGGTTAATATTTTGGTGACAGTATCTTCTTCCTTCTCTCTCTTCTTTTATGGCGTGAAGGTGTCGGGTTGCTGTGGCATTCTGATTGCTGATGAAAACCATTTCCAAGGCCCGGATCAAATGATGTCATTTTATATTTATTTTTAAAAAAAGTTAAATGTTATTTTAAAAAAATATTAATTAAAAAGTCAAACCGAATATAGGGTTGATTCGGTGTTCCTCTAGTTTAACCAAGTTAATTTTCACTTATTTTCTTTAAACCTGGTTTATATTAAATTAACTCAAGTTAGTTGTAGTAGGCAGTCCATGCACCCAGATGTCTACCAAGCTAAACTTCAACCTCATACAGTGGATGGTGCTTGCTGACAGGTCCATTACATTAATGTAATGAATTGGTAGGTTTTGACACGGTCACAGTGGAAAGTATACGTTGAAGAATGTCAATAGTGTAGTTTGCCAAGTAGCAGGGCAATGGAGTTTCTTGTAAACTCTTGTCTGTGCGTAATCTTCAGCTGTTGTGGCAGTGGTGGTGATAGTAGAGTGGTATATATATCACTGCTACATTTTGTTAGAAAGCTAGGAAGCAATGGGACGGGAGGACCTGACCCACCGGGATGGAGTCCGGCATCAGCAGGTCTATTTGGGCCACCAGGATGGGTTTCGGCACCACCAGGTTTTTTCGGTGGCTTTTGTGACATCATAACTTCTTATGCTGCAAAACACTTTTTCTCCAGGAAATGCCAGACTGCTTTAAGCCCCTGGAATCATAGTTTTTAAGCCAAAGCCATGGAAAATATAACCAGGAGAGTTTATCCGGATTAATTTAGATTAATTCAATTCTTTTTATTTTATTAAAAAAAAAGTTTATGAATATTGACTAGATTTTTTCTGCTGACTCATTACTCGTCAATTCAGGTTTTTTTAGGGTTAACTACTCCTTTATTTTTATTGAAACTCGGCTTAGACTAGGTCTTAAATTGTACAGATTACGAGTCAACCCCGAGTGGGGTTGGGTTTTAAAAAAGTGCCTAAAATGCTGGTTTTAACCCTCTCTTTTTTACTTCTCTAATTAATTATTATGTGTTTTGCAGCCTGAGCTTCTTGTGCTGTTGCTGGCTAGCACAAGACTGCTTTGGAGGTCCATTCGATCCTTCCACGTGGACCACCCGAACCATTTGGTCCATGACTAGCTGCACCAAATGTTTGGTCTCCCATCTCTGTTTGTAGGGCTTTCTATCCTAATATTGTTCGGCCCCTTTCACAGGGAATTCTTATATTTCAATCTTGCCACCATTTTTCTATATCCCTTGCATTGCAATTATATATGTTTTTTCTGTTTAAAAAACTAATTTAATTTAAAAATTTAAGTTGATTGGTCAGATTTTAAAATATGATTTATATTATTTTTTAATAATTTTTTTCAAATAAAAATTATTTGAACTTGAAATTTATATATACCTGCATTTTTAATTTTTATCAAATAAATAAAGTTATTGAGATTTAAATTCTTGATTGTTTAGTTATTAAAACTATAATATTATATTAAAAAATTAATTCAATCTCAAAATTTAAATTATTAAATAAAATTATAAAATATAATTTACATCATTTTCAACCATTCTTGAGTTATGAGATTGCTGTATTGTCGAAAGCTTGAAAGCTCAGTCGTTAGTGAAGATATGGTAGCCATTGACTTTGCAAACCAACAGTTCAAATGCTTCATCCTTCTCGAGAGACGTGAGACGAGAGTTGCATGCCCGATGTTTCATTGATCAATCAACCACAGGGTGCTTCAATCTTACTGATCAGAAGAGTAATAGGGGAAAAAATCAAGAGAACAGGAAAAAAAAAGTGACTATGAAATAAATTGTTCTTTAAGAAAATATGTTGTGTCGGCGAAAATGGGGAGGCGGATCCGTCACGTCAACATGCGTATGCTGGCGGTGTTTCAAGGTGGAGTGTAGCGGAGTAGATTGCTGTCAGAAGCAAAATTCTTAAACACTAACACCATTAGAAAGCCAAGTTTGGACACAGATCTCACACGAATGGATTGTGCGAGTTAATTATCTTTGAACTGCTCAGAATGTTGCCTTCTTGTCACCCAATTTCCAGCCATGGTCTCTTACCACTCTTGATTTTAAACAAACCTACGTGGTAAGATGCTTGCTTATGAAATTAAGAGTAGCGGTGGAAGGGGCTTCTCTCTTTCCACTGCACCAGGTTAAAGTTCTAGCGTGCATGCCTATTATCCTTGCGATGCCTTACATACTTACTGGGTTTGCAGGGTATTCAGTGGGCCGTGGGGATTAGTCGTGATGCGCGCAAGCTGGCCCGGACACCCCACGTAAATCAAAAAAAAAAAGTAGCATACCGATCTACGAAGGGCATGTTAATTAGTATTTTTTAAAAAAACAGAAATGAGTATTTTTTTAAATTGTTTTGATGTTTTGAAATCGAGAATATATCTTAAAAAATAAAAAATTATACATATTATTTTAATACAATTCTAAACAAAAAACATTTTAAAATACAATATTTACTACATTTTCTAACAAACATAAAATCCAGCCAGGTGAAGATATAGTCAGGTTGAAGCTGGAAAAATTTCTAATTACCTTGAATAATTAAAAAAAATTGGGTCAAAATTAATAAAATTCCAAGTTTTCCTTGAAAAAGTTTCTAATCTTGACCATCTCTAAAAAATAAAAATAAAAAATCTGCTGTGTCCCTGCAGACGGGCTTAAGTTTGATTTCCCTCCACGTACTTTGTACAGTGGTCATTATTGCACGATATTTTTTATAATGAGGCATAAAATTTTATTTATCAAATTCTTTTAACTAATTTTTGTAAAACAAGAAATTGTTTTTCAAAAAATAGCTCGAGAAATTAATAAAATTATCTATCAATATACTAAGCTTAGGACAGCGACTGGTAGGACATCAACCTTGTGAATAGTGAAGTTGATGAAACTTGTGGAGCAAAAAAAATATCTCCTTCCATGTAACCATGTGTAGGGTGAAGTTGATGAGAAAGCATGCATGCGTATGTTGACAGTTTGGAGGTTTGACCGTTAGGTTTAAGCTGTCGGAAGGTGTTTAAAAATAATTATTTAAAAAATATTAAAATAATATATTTTTATTTTTTTCAATTTATTTTTAATGTTATAAAAACACTAAAAATTAATTTTAACAAAAACGGGTTGCATCGCAACCCCAAACGGGAAATTAATATCTATTACAAAGAAGTGTTATGGATGACTTTTTCTACTTACTAGTCCAAGGTTGTTCTTGAGATTTCAACACTCCTTATCTCTTGAGCTCTCTTTTCCTTTATCTAATGATAGTCTACATAAATAATGGGACACTACTATTGTTTCTCATCATATTACTAGCTTAACTGCATCTCGAGATACAGGTCCATAGGGCGACTTATTTAAAAGAGAGAAGATGCCACCACCAGGTTGGGGACCGCCGCTGGGAGGACCACCCGGAGGCCCGGGAATTTGTGGCTGCTTCGGCTTCTTGTGTGATGGTATCTGCAGGGCTGTGAATTCATGGTGAGCTTATCTTCTCCTTGTTGCTGTTCTTGTTAATTGGAGGTTGCGATGCTTGATCCATGATTGATGATGTATATTAGCCCATATTCGTGTTATAACTGATTTTCTTATGAGTTATTGTCCTCCTTCGATCTCAAGAGGTATGGTACATGAACTTACAAGTTTCTTGAATCTTTAATGTTCTAGCCAATATGGTATATTAAATATTATCGATGATCAATTAATTTTCTAAAGAACAAACAATTCACAGAGTATTTATATATGATTTAGGAATATTATGACAATGATAATCTTTTTTCTGTAAATACATGGAATGGAAATATAACACGAGCAGCTAATAAAAAATCGAAGTCCAAGAATTAGTTTGGACAAGCCAAACAAGTCTTTTAGTAAAAAGGAGTATAGTTTCTTATGCCAGCATAACTTAGAATCTTGATTGTGTAAGTAGATCAGCTTGTTGTAATCCCACTGATATCATAATTATGTTCAAATGAGATCTAGAAATTGTTGTTAGGGGATTTATTTTTGGATTCCTTTCCTGGTTAGGACTCAAGATTATTCAAGAATTTATTTAAAGTTTTCTTTATGTTTAGAGTTATTAATGATAAACTTTGGTTTTCTATCCTTTTCTGCTATGTGCTGTGTAAAACTAGGCTTTGTTTGTTCTTTACCCGTTGTGAAGAGAAACTAGATTTAATTTGTGACAAGGTTCCAAGCAGTGACATGGTTTTGCCTTTTCTGTTGTCAGTTGCTATGTTCTGTGCTGCTGCTGCATCTTTGAAAGGTGTTGTGGACCCATGTTTGGTGGACCGGGCGGTCCAGGTGGTCCAGGTCGTTTCTGATCACCGCGTGTTGACTTGTTGATTGTTATGAACACAATCGTGGCTTAAATAGTGGGATCGAGATTTGTGACTTTCTTCTTTGAGTACCTTGTATTGTTGTTCATTTCTACGGTTATGTGATATCACAACCAGAGGTAGCTTTTAATCGTATTTTTACGTCTTGTAATAATATTACAATATGGGAGTGCTGCTTTTCTTTCCTCTACTCATGATCACGCATTTGTCGGTCTTGTTTAATTCGAGATTATTTCTTGCAATGTGATTGCCTCCCTTGAGAAGTGGATCGTGTGACCTAGGCATTGATGGTGATTAAGAAAACCTTGATGCCAGAGCTGCAATGGATTACAAGGGTTCTCCCTCACTTTCTCAATGGGAAGGCTGCAGGTTGAACCAAGGCCAAAAAACAGGAACATGGAAGCATGGTTATCATACTTGGCACTTGGCCAGATCGACCCCAAATACATTGTTTTGACATCATTTTAAACAAAAAATAATAATAATCATAAAACAACCCTTTGTTAAGCCATGTTAGGTCAAGTTTAATAACTATGCCAAGAATCAATTATAAAATGGGGTGAGACTAAAAGCAGAGGGTGTCATTTGAACTTCAAGAATATTAGATTCAAGTCTTGTAAGGAAACAAATTCAGTAAATTGAAGAGCATGAACAATCGGTTTCAAGACCATCAAGACGTGCTCTGCTGCACAAAACCTAGATTTTCTTATCCCTTCCACAGGTCACCTCAGAGGTTTTAGGTTTGTACGATTAGGGACTTCCAATCAATAGACAATATCCTCACGCACCACCGAATATTGGCCGATTCCAAAAGGTCCATAAGAGGTAAGACTGAGAAAGAAAAACACCCTTCCTATATTACGAAATGTGTATGTTCCACTTTAATTTTCAGAAATTATAGGGTCCTGTGTACCCCCCACCATTATCCACATATCTTTGATATGGTTCGAGTTAAACCGAAAAACTGGGTCAAAAAAAGCAGTGAATTTGCAAAGAAGAAATTAAATGCTCAATGAGATGAATTAAATTTCCTAAGCGTGGGCAACCAATCAGTTCAAAAGTCCATGGATGTAGCCCCACTTTACCACCTCAATACAACATAAAGAGAGTACATCCATTTGACCTACATGGCTGTCTCAATTTCAAAGCTAAAGCTTAGAGCACAAAACCAAAACCAAATCCTTTCCGATCTCAATCTTCTTCTTCAGATGCCTCTCTCAACCACTACAACAAAGATGAATATAAAATGTGAACTCGCACGTTATATGATGCAATAATAGCATCATGCGTCAAGTTTAGGGGAGCTATCCAATAAAAGAATAATAGTATAAGAAGAAGAAAAAAATGTTTGGCAAAGATTTCAAATGACTTGAGTATTCATAGGCTGCAATCCAGAGCTCATCCAACTCTTTATGTGCACGTCCTCTATCCTTCTAACTCTCATATTTGCATGGGCAAACAATCATGCATGATTGATGGAACATATCAGAGAGGGAGTTATTAAGGCCTAGAGCTTCTCTGAATTTATTTACCAGGCTGTGACTATAAAGGCTCCTACTTGTGTGAGAAACAAGATAGAACTCGTGACAGCCAACACAGACAATTGACATCCAAGCATGGAAGATGCAGTGTGATTGCATATATAACTAATTCATTAAACAGCAAGGTTAGAGTATTAAATCTTACTTGAATGAGTTTTTCTGACTGCTTGACAAAAACTTTATCTGATTCTTCAGCATCTTTTTTCTCATCAGCCCACCTCAATATGGCATCCTCTTCTAAAATGTCTTTATCATATAAAATATGCAAAATCTGAGAGAAAATCATATGATCTGATCAGCAACATGACGAACAACAGTTTACATTCACCTATTGAAGCATCAATAAAGATTTGTTTTTTGGATCGAGGCCAGCATATCAGAAGTTATTATTGCATAGAGATCAATAAACATAATCCAAGAAAATAAAAATACCTGGGAAAAATGGGGCGAGAACTCCTTAACAGATTCCAGACACATTTCTTCAAATTTCATTATCACTTCAATCTGTACAAGTGATATCAAGTTAACACCCATGGACAACTGAGGGAACTGTTTATGAAATGAACTATCTTATCCATCCAAATTCTTCATGAAAGCAACAAACAGAACTATTTCATAGATTTCTTCAAGTGAGAAATCACCTTGGCAGTCAGAGTGCATGACAGGAAGAAACAGAATCAGTGATTTAGCGGAAAAACATATCTGTTTTCCCTATAAATTAATAAATGGAAGTAAAACTCTCATATTCACTCCAATAGTAGGATATTATACAGAAGTAATAAAAAGATTGTCAATAGAGAACGAATATATAAAAATTTGAATGAGGTTTCTCTCTGAAAAGATGATATAAGACTGATAAAAGATGATGAAAGATATGTAAAGAATGGCTAGTCAAGAAGATCAACAATGCAAACCTGGTCATCTATTTCCTTTGAATAGAACTTTAGAAGGTTGTTCCATGCATCTATAATGCTTGCTGCATTTTTGCGCAATTCACCTGAAAGGTTACATGAAATATTAATTGAAGCCACAGAGTTTGATTCATCCCTCTGACCCAACAATAAGAAAAAAGAAATAATAAAAGCAATCACAATTGTGAAGGGGTTAAAAGCAGGAATTAGTTTTCAAATCATGACAGATTCAAAGCATCATTTAATGTGTTCCATCCTACCTTGCCTAACAAGCAAAATGAAATAGGTTAATCGTTATGCCCATAAAATATTACCCCTTATCTAGAGATATTCACAAAATTTCCAATGCATTTTCACTCATCAAGAACAAATTATTGTCTCAGATCATTCATAGAAAAGAAAATAATTCACTTGCATGAATGTGTAGTACACTATGGCACAAGTACAGAACTAATTACCAGCAGTAGCATGTGGAATCTCTAATGCCTGTTTCATCATTGCATAAAATATTGCCCCAGCACAGTCTGCGGATGTCATGTTGTATGACAACCTAAAAATTGAAATGGGAAATGAAATTAAAGGCAGAATGCATAACTTTGAGCAATTATATGTTGTTGATAATATTAAACAGAAAAAGGAAGATAAAAATAAAAATTGTTAGGCAATCAAGAGGAAAGGGGTAAAAACACATCATCCATGTTAAACCTCACACAGGCAAGGCTAAGATGAAGGTTTCAGACAAATTAGTTCTATCAATTCAATATTTTCCAGAATGCAACCATTCTTCCAAACTTTTTCCTCCAATGAGTTCAAAGGATTAAGTTTGAAAGGTTCACAAGGTTAATAATGCTAAAGAGGATGAAAAATATAGCGATAATTTAAAAACTGACTTGCAAAACAAATGTGTTGAATATTTGATACATTATGGGAGACATGGTTATGAACTACTTGTCCACTATTCAAAAGCAGTAGAGGAAGAAGCAGAGTTAAACAGGCAATAATACCTGTTCATGAGCCAAATACAACAGTCCCTTACAATATTTAATACCACCTTCTTTATATGTATTTAAAGAATTTTATAGAAAATATAATTTAATAATCACTCATCTAGATAAAATTATGAGCTTTTTATATATCATTACTCACATTTTATGTGAAGATTGTCCATCCTACATCTAATAGAAAGTTATGAAGAGAAGACTACTAGTTGAATAAGACTGAGTGGTGTTACAGGTTCAAACAAAGGTCAAAACAGGATCTTAAAATGAAATAAAAAATAATAATTAATACTAATCACAGAATTATTGACTATATCAGCCATTTATCGAATTCCGTTTACCAAGGGGATTCCAACTGCTTCCTATTTCAGCCCTGGCAGATGATGGTAAGAAAGCCACTCAAAGGTTCAAAACTCAAACATTATTTCTTTTATTGACTCGGGAAAGGCTAGGCATCATGACATGTACAGTTTGTGCATGAAAACAAGCAAAAACACTAAATCAAATGGTTCAGCGCAAGCTTTCAGCCAGAGACACAAACCTGGGATCATTTATGTGTTTCAATAGACAATTGATAATAAGCCTATATTAAATAAATTATTTGAAAGAAATAAACTAAAAATCAGAATGAGGTATTAGTAAGCCAAAAGAGGTAACCAGAGGAAGGTGAACAGGTTAAAGAGTAGAAAATTATCAACTTTTGATGATGAGTCTTCATTATACATGTGTAGATTATTATGTAAGAAAATGAACTTAATAAACTTATTTACCCTGTAAAGTATTGATAAATAGACATCTGCATTATGAGCATCAATACGAGATCTATGTTATGGGTCCAGTTAAGAAAACAAAAATAACCTAACATACCGCAGAGAGTTCATTTCAAGAATTACATCAGGTACTTTGATATTCTCATTAACAGCCCTCAAAAAAGTTGCTTCAACCTGCAAAACATAGTGGAATATTCAAGGTTTTGTGGGAACTATAAGTGAAATTTTTGCCGTCATCCAAATGCTGCATGATTTTCACCTCTTTCTCGTAGTAAATGGAATCATCTCTAGAATCTTCAGCATCGTCGTCTTCAGAATCAGTACCATTATGACCAGGCTTCAACTCCCCAGAAGTTGAGAGAGCATTTCCATCTAGATTTAAGAATTCCAAATCATCCTCCAAAGATTGAGTGGCCTCAGCAAGTTTATCAGCAGGAATGGGTGCAACTGAATGTCTCCATTCTTCCTCGTGACCTCCCTCACATATTGACCAAACGTGGCCAACACCACCAGGCCCAAGCTGAAAACCCATAAAAGATATCAAGAAAGAGCATAAACAAATTCAGATTAACAATAACATATGACGATTATCAGATTACAATAGCAAGGCTCAACGCTGTGTTTTTTTTCTTTTCGAGGATAGAAAAGATATGTATTAGATAAGAACAGTAATTTAATAGAGATGAAGGACGAGAATTCTGCCAAGGCAGAAATACAAAATCTGAAACAACAAAATGTGAATGACCCAGCTCACAGTTTTTCTACAAACTTCCATATCTGATATTACTAGGAAAACTCTATACGCATTTCTCCATGTGAACCTTAGCCTCAACCCCAAATGACTGGTGTAAGGACAGCATCTGTGACAGAGGGTTGTGAAGTGCACTAAGAGAAAACTTGAATTCATAACTTAATCTGACCAGCATCCCATTTGCTTGCCAAAGAAAAGGAGAAGCAGGTGACTACTAGGTAACACACTTTTTACTGAGAAGTAACAGATTAGCATGCCTAAAAACCCTGTCTCATTGTATAATTAGAGTGAGGAATTGGTTCCCCACAGATAAGCAATAATTAAATGTGTAGTCTTTGCTGTAGAAAATTATTAAGATTTACTCAATTCCATCACCCAAATAAATACAATAGCTCTTGTCAGCATCTTGCGCCCTCCGCACAAAGACTATATAAACTCACTGATAATGGAAATCATACAACTAAACTAGGAATTATAATAAATCATCCCACAAAATTCCATTTGCCTTTCACCAAAATGCTACACAGTCACAAGACCAAATGGCCATGTGATCTAAGTCTTTAAGGATTATTAAAATTCAGACTCTCCTGAACTACTGTTTTTCAGCAGGCAAAATAAGTGTTGGAGCCAAAAGTCAAATAGCACTGACATATGAAACTTTAATCACTATCACATCCCTCCCAAGTATTTGATACCATGGAGAAACCTTGTTATGCAAGGTTGAAATCAAAATTCCATTTGTTTTGGCACATTTTTCCCTTGAAGAGAACTTTCCCCGCTCTCATTACTAATTATTTTCACATAAGATACTTTCAATGAAAGGGAAAGAGGAGAGGAATGATAAATCTACAAGCAGGCATATAAAACACAACTAAGAGATAGCAATCTCAGGATCATACAGAAACCAAATTTGAAAGCTCACCTGTGATGCAGGCGTCTCAGACATCATTTCCCTATTTAACGTATCCATAGTACATGTAATTGCTGCATATTACACAAATCCACTTATACATTAAGGAGTAGAACTATTGTCTCTTCTTCAATATATTCAATTGTTTCATCCTGATAAAAAGCAATTCTTGTGCATAACATATCCCCAAAAAATAAAGTGCATCCCTATCAAACGCTGCAGATAGAACATAAATGATAACAAGATGAATAACATCTACCTCAAGAAAAGTAAGACTACAACGTAAATAGTGAAGACAAACATGTACAGCTTGTTTCATGCTGATTTAACGTCAATCAAAAAAAGAAACAGAACAATATAGCAAAGCTGAAAATACAAGCTACAGCAGGTAAAGCACCAGAGCTTACAAGAATCTACGGTTCCACTGCTATTATCAGCATACTCCAATTCTTCATCACTATCTTCCACAGTTGGCTGCTGATATAAAGACACCTTTGAATAGGAAGGGACAATAAACTGCTGTCCAATCACAACCTGGAGAACAAAAAATATTAATAGAAACACCTTGAGAAAAGATTGCATACATGGATTTTCAATTAATTGTAATTCATAAAGACACCATGATAATATTCAATAGACACATATAACAAAGAAAACATAGAAATGGAATTTTTCCTATTGCATATACAAGAACTAGTTTTGCATGAATCATTAAAACTAAATGATTCTCATAGGAGATTAAGCCTAAGCAAACACCCCCCACAACCTCCTCCCCTGCTGTTATTTATTTATTTGTGGTCTGGGGTGGAGGGGATATTATAAGTAAAAACTTCCAAAAGGGACTGTTAACCTAAAATAAGGCTTACAAAGAGAAATAAGTCCTGACCATGAAACAGGTTTCTAAATTTCACAGCAAATATCGATTGAAAAAACTCATGAAACTAAAGAAGGCAGAAATGGTCACTAAATCATAAACATGCCATAAGATTATTCAATGAGCACGACACAAACTTAGACATGTTACTTTCCTAATGCATGCCCAAGAAAATAGTAATTCTCATAGAAGAATGAAAAAGGGATTTTTTACATTACCATCTCCAAAGTCATCACTATGAGGCATATATCACAGGGAAAGGGGCTGTAAGTGAAAACTTCCAAAGGAAATAGCCTAAAGCAAATTTTATGAAGAGAAATAACTCCTCATTAAAAAGAAAGTTTAAAATTTTCACAAAGTAGGTGAGGAATACATGACCATGCCAGCTGAAAATGTAATATAAACTATAGAGAAAAACAAAATTATATCATAAAACAATTTTTGGACCTGATAAACTTGAGAGACTTTATGCTTCATTAGTAAACAGTAATTTAATAAAAAATCATTTCTCGTACAAAATCCCTTGAGGTATTTACAGCAAATTAAAACCATGTTATCTGTTCTTATAGAAAACACAAGTGAAATGCTCAAGCCATGTCCCATCTTATTTAATCAACATTTCAATTATTAAATTATTAGCAGAAACATTCCTAAAATAAAATCTTTTTAGTTCAGGTTTCATGTCCAACACGTTTATCAGCATGTGCATCCACAAACTTAGGTAACATACCAAGTTCAAATGCAACAAAAGTCTCGCAAGGGAATTCAACTAAAATTAAACAAAAAAGGTGGAGTTTTAGTTATTACATTGAAGGACAATACCACGCCAGGTTCCAATGCTGCTCCAGATTTTATTACCACTCCATCACATATTATTGCGTGCCTTATGTCACAGCCATCTTCAATAGTGACGCTATCCCATATATAGGAACCTGTTATTGAAACATTTGATCCAATTGAACACCCTTTCCCAATGACAGAATTCGAAATATTGGAGTTGTTCCCAATTCTAGTGCCTTTTCCAATAACAGTAAAATGACTGATACGTGCAGAACGTGATTGCTCAATTTCTGCCAAAAATCAAAGTCATGAAATAGCTGTCAGCAAAATGATTACAAAAAGATAAGCCAAATGGAAATCATAACTAGTTGCTACTCTCAATGAGATAATGTGTTGATAGGAAGATGGTTAGGTGGGGAAGATACCATGTAAATAATGAGAACAATCACAATAAATAATAATAAGTAGGAAGAAATACCATGTTATCTTCTCATTGTGGAAAACCACTTCACAGTACAAATAAATAGACAGGCTATAGGAAATGAATAAACGATCCATCACAGCCATAAAACATGCTCGATGTTTCCAACACTGAAAAAATACACTAGTTCTACTACCTAATCCTAGTCAAAGCACTAGGATTTCTTACGTAAGAAAAAAACAAGGAAAAAAAGCACAACTATTTTGATGAAAAATAGCAAATTACAAATGGAGAACAAGAAAGCATCCTTTTACTGAAGAAGAAAAATAAGGGCCCCGGAGCAATGAGCTCCCAAATCCTTTCAATAGTAGAAAAAAAAAACCCTGAAAACAGCCCCAAGCAGAAGACCATGAGCAAGCTAAGAACAAACCCACCCAGGAAGATGACAATGCAGTTTAGAATTTAGATAAAGATTGATTCACAGATCTTATTCCAATCCAAAAGTAACCTTTCTATATTTTTTTTCCCATTCTTTCTTCCGCAAATCCTCCAATGCATCAATAACAACTCCTTCAACCTGCTCAGATTAACCCATCACACGGGAGGAAACAGGCTCCCAAAAACAAATTAATTAATACAGATGGAACATAATTCAATCCATCCAATATAGGTGTGCCAGCAAAAACATAGATCTTGGTGAAAAATAATCAGCAAATAAAATGCAACACAGGATTGCTATTACTAATAATCAATTTCAAATAAAAGGGCAGGGAAATTTAATTACAATAAAATATATAAAGCATGTTTAACATCCATACCTGATGCTCGGTACATCCCTTCTCTTTCAAGATGAGCAGCAGAATTTCCAGAAAACATCACATCTGGTACAAATGGGTAAGTCCACCTTTGAATTATGTCCTTGCTGATAGTGTCATAGCTTCGATAGTTATCAATCCTAGCCGCATAACTTGAGTGAATTTCATGAGTGAATATTTTGTAGCCCATAATCTGAAGCACAGAAATACTGGTCATAAAATAGAATGAAAATTATCATAAAAATTACAACATCAACAGAAAAGATACATTCAATGGAAGATAGTGAGAAAAGTTATAGGTGAAATAAGAACTCAGGAAATAAAAATCTTGATGTTAAATTTATAATAAACTTGCTATGATGTGAATTTAATAAAAAAAAAAAAAAAGTGAGACGAGATATTGTAAAAAGAAATAAACGTCCATGAATAAATAAATGAAGAGAAATGACTTGAGTGCATCATATCACAACAAGAACAACATTGAATAAAAGTGAAGATTATAGTCTATCATGAACTCTCTTCTTGCAACTCACAGATAGAGCACTTTTTACTTTTTTTGGATCGGTAACATGCAAAAGCATCCATATAAAATTATGAAATTATTTTTGACAGGTAAGATAAAGAAATTAGTGGTTAGCTAAAATGAAAACTTGAACCTCATGAATTAACTTGAACCTTATTAATTAAGGTTGAGAAAGTTACAATATAAGCCCGGGATTGAGCTAAGCTTTTTGTTTGAGAGGTGTTGTGCTTAAGCTGTAAGATTGAAGATTATGTAAACATGCTTCTTACCTGTTTAACTTGAAACTGTACATGTGCATCTGTGTGCTCATTGTGTGGTGCCGTGAGTAATTAAAACTCATAATCTCATAGATAGGATGTGTATATACATGTAATCATGCATATTATCTCTAGTGAGAGTGCATTTAAAACCCTACAAAAAGACATGCAAGAAAAGAGCATACATCGTCAACCAGCAATCCCTTTACAAAATGACGGCGTAGGTGTTGATAGTCAAAGTTGTCAGTGAAAAGACTGAGAACTTCTTGGGAGCAGATATCAATATAACAATCCTGTAAATGAAAAAATAACATTTTGATGAGTAGTGATAAACGAAATAATCCACACCATGGATCTTAATCCTAGAAATTAAAATAAAATCAAAATATAAATGAAAAAATAATACTTCGGTGAGTAGTGACAAACAAAATAATCCACACCATGGATCTTAATCCTGGAAATTAAAAATCTCAATCCATCAAGTGAAAAATAAACTACTGTGGTCATTGCATGGACAAGAAGTAGATCAGGGATTGAGAACACAAATCCAAGCGACACACCTGCTTGTCATTGTGGAGGCAAATGGAAGGATTATCACCAAGCAATGCATTGTCAAGAGGTATAATCCCTCTCAAGTTGTCAGTCTTTTCCTCATAGAAAAGAAGCTGTTTTGTCTGAGGATCTATTGCCAGAAAAAGCTCATCAGTACCAAGCCGTGATTGATGGGTAATTGGAGATAGTTTCGACTGTTTAATAACCATAGTCATCACAGCATTACTGTCTTTCTTCCTTCTCTCTTTATGTTCTTGGATCACTTGTGTGAGAGACATGTTGCTCACTGTATCCCCACTAATAAGTATAAAATCTCCGTTTATCTTCAAACATCGAAAATAAAAATTAAAAATAATCAGCACATTGATGAGTAAAACAAGACAAAGCAATCAATTGGTACCCAGCTGCTATGGTTGGTCTAGTCTCCATAGACCAAATCTAGGCTGCAACAACTACTCAAGAATTTGACTACGAGCATAAACATGACAATCATACAAAGAAAAGCAACACAAAAAGTTACTATTCTAGCTTCAAAATCACCAAATCAAAAACACACCACCTCACATATTAACAAACAAGCAATCACATTACAAAAATCAATAACAAAACCAAAGCTGATATCATACAAACTTCCGAAAACAGGCGACACGCCACTAAAATTCACGGCCACAATGATAATCAACAGAAATTTTTCATGACTACTTCCTTAACTAACTACAAAATAAACTATAAAGCCAATTATTCAATTCAAGATTTTTTTTAATAATTTAGTCCCCACTGAATAGGAAACGAGTAAAAAAAACATACCACATTGCGCTCGTAGATCAATCGCAGAGCGTCGCCAGCGCTAACAGAATTATGAGACTCGATAGTAACAACGGAGAAATTCGGCTGCAAAATCCACTCGGATTTCTCCAAATACTCGATAACTTGTTTAGAATGCGCGCAACAGAAAACAAAAACCTCCTCAACTCCAGCAGATTCTAGCCACGCCAATGTGTAATCTATCATCGGCACATTCACCAACGGCAGCAGCACCTTCAACAAAACCGAATCAATCGTTTCAAAAAACAATGAACAAATACATGTATTTTATACGCGTATTTTCATACGGATGTGCACGTACTTTAGGGCGTTCGAGTGTGATTGGACGGAATTTGGTGGCAAAGCTATCGGCTAAGAGGATGGCTTGGAGCGGGTGACGGGTGAGGTCCTCTGTATCCTCGGAAACCCTAGCTGCCGCACCCTTTCTCTGTGGAGGCATTTTTTGTTTTGCTCTCTTTTCTTCTCTGCTTTAGGTTGTGATTGCAAAGGGGAAGTGATTAAGGAAGGTAATTAATAATTAATCGATTAGGGCTTTTTGAAAAACCCTGCTACTGAACTGTCACTGTGAGTTGATCAAACCCCTGTAGTATTTTTGGAGAGGACATTGCAGGGAGGATTTGTGGTTTGGGGGTTTTGGTTCTCTGTGGTTGGGTTTATAGATGGTTGTGCGTAAAGCTAATAGAAGAAGGTACACGTGGAATATATTTGTGTGGCGTGTTTAGGGATTTGAATTTGAAGAAATAGGATTAGAGGTTTGTGTACAGGGTGTTGGACTCCAGGCTCGAGCTTTATGGATGTCAGGTTTGATATTCGGGCTTGTGAGACTTTGGGCTTTTTAAGAAACGTATGTGGGCTTTATTTGAGGTACCCAGGTACGGGACGAAAGTGGGGTGGGGGGGATTTTCAAGTAAAAATATTCCTAGAATATTGGATTATAAAAAATTTAAATTTTAGACAAATGAACTCCCAAACTAGCTTTTGTGATTATTTTTTAAATTATTTTTTATTTAAAAATATATTAAAATATTTTTTTATTTTAAAAAATTATTTTTAATATTAATACATTAAAATGATTTGAAAACACATAAAAAATATTAATTTAAAATAAAAAATAAAAAATAAAAATTTTAATTTCTTTTAAATATACTTTTAAAATATAAAAATAAATAGAATCAAACATACACCACCGCAAATTTCATTGTTAATATCATCGGTACCATGTTGTCAAAAGCATTAAAAGCATGATAATAAAGATTATGTTTTAAAATATTTTTTATTTAAACATAAATTAAAATAATAATATTTTATTTTTAAAAATTTATTTTTGATATCATTATATCTAAATAATCTAAAAATATTTTAAAAAATAATTTTAATCAAAATAAATTCAAATTCTAAATAAACAGCATTTCCAAGCACCCTTCAAACTTACATCGCCACAACTTTATCATTGTCATTCTCATTATCTCCATTATCAATGTCCTCGCAGCTACTTTCATCAATTTATTTTAACAACTATTGATAGAAAAAAAAAAACTATCTTTTTTTCTCTCAGGAAGATAAATGTGCTTCAGCAATCCTTCCCAGGAAAACCATCTATCCTTCCGTAACCCAACACGTCACGTATTGGACCAAGCCATTTGAGGTTAATCGTGTTCAATTTGAGCTTAAACAAGTCCCGTACGTGACATGAGTTTGATTCTTTCAAATTGATAAAGAACATAAATCATTGGATGGTTGGCATGGATTATTTTTTAATCCTTAAAGATCAAATCAAAGGATGCTTCAATGTCTTTTTATCCCCTATACCATCTTCTTTACCTGTAGTGTATTGACTGCTAATTTAGATTTCAAATGCACTCCTTGGGCTCGTTCATGGTAGAGATCAAGACCCAACGTTTAAAATGTGTATTTCATAACTCGTCCGTAGATAAATGATATGATTTTTTTATATTTTTTATTAAAAATTAATTTTTTAATGTATTTTAGATTGTTTTAATATGTTGATTTTAAAAATAATTTTAAAAAATATTTGAATATATCTTAGCGTGAAAAATACTTTAAAAAACAACCGTAGTTATATTTCTAAATAAATCGATATGTTTTGATAATATTTTTTTATTTTTTAAAAAATATTTTTAACACAATTCGACATTAAAAAAAAATTGAAAAGCATAGTTGAACCGTATGAATAAACAGTGCTAAAGAAACTTAAAAAAAGAGGGGGGCGGGAATTAAAAGAAAAGACTTCAACTTTCTTCTTTTTTTATCTCATCGACAGTTGACAATTGACAGTGTCTGCATGATGTCAAACACAATAATATAGAACATGTGAGAGAGAAAGGAGAAGAAACCCAGGAATTTTTAGGGTGCATAAAAAATAATTAGAATATTTTCGCTCAAGCTCGAAACTATTTTTATTGTTATTGTTGTTATTTTTTATTTTTATTTTGCCTCTCTCTCTCATGGAATATTATCTTTTGTGAAGTAAGCGTTGGCAATTATTATTTTTATCACTATAAATTTTTTCAAAGAAAAGCATGGATTGTTATTAAATCCTGAAACGCTGATATTAAATGATGGACTTATTTATTTTTATACTTTAAAGATATTTTTAAAAAATTAATTTTTTTTATTTTTTATTTACTTCAAATCAATATGTTTTTGATTTTTTTAAATTATCTTGATATGTTGATTTCAAAAATAATTTTTAAAAATAAAAAAATTATTTAAAAATTAATTGTAATTATACTCTCAGACAACCTTTATAAGTTCAACTGGAATAATTGAGACATGGTGCAGTGGACCGACTTATCATCATCATTTCCGTTTTACAATTTGCTGTTCATGTTGTTAGTATTAACCTTTCAATACACACACCAAATTTATTAAAAGCATAGAGAGAAATTATTCATGTTTTACAAAGCATCAATGTGAAAGAAATGGTTCTTGATAAATAAATTTAATAAGCTAGAAATATTTTCATGAACATCTCGAGTGGTTGAAATTTTTCTAAAAATATAATTAGAAAAGGAATTCTAAATAAATAAAAAGAATCTTTTCAATTTTATAACTGATAAATTCGATAAAATAACTAACTCATAAAAAAAAATTAATTGTTAAGTTATTTAAGTAAAAGATGAATCACCAGGAGAAACTAGATTAACTTTTTTTTAGATAGTATAATTTATTTATTTTTTAAAGGAAAATTAATGTTAATCGGATCAATTTTGAACCGGGTTATCCACGGTCGAGCAAATTATTAAAAATATGATTAGATGAACCGGGATTTATCAACTAAATCTCTAAATCAGACAGATGCGGGTCAAGCTCAGATTCCTTACTTTTCTAGAAGAACCTACGTATGTTTGTTTTTTTCACGACGTTAATTACGTCCGAGACCTGTCAACAGATCGGTGCAGAGAACATGGTCAGCAGTACTAATTTAATAAGCACAGAAGCTGCCAAAAATTTCTCCCAGCCAGCTAATTGACTAGATCCGATCCAATCCACATCTTCATTTTTCGTTTTCACGCTGCAGCAAGCCCAACAGCGTATCAGACATACAATAACCAGTGTAGATTATCATATCTGTAGGTGCACAGCCAAGTGCCTCCGTTATCCAGTGTTAACCACTCCCAGTTTAATGTCATTTTAAGAGTTGTTCTAGGATTTGCGTGTCTAGCATCCTAGTTTATGGTATATTTTTAAAAAAATATTTTTTTGAATTGCAATATATTACAAAATATTTTTCAGAATTTCTTTTTTAATTTTGACACCAACAAGATAAAATTATCAAGAAATATATATAAAAAATCAGTTTTATTATCAATAAATTTTGGTGATAACTTATTTCACATGTCAGAGATACAATTGTAAATTATAAAATAATTTATATACATGATATTTATTATTGGTGAACATATCATTTTTGCATGCATGCAACGCATGTATGAAAAAACCTGCATATATCTACAAGAATTAAAACTTTTTTTTCTAAAAAACCGAGGATAATCATAATCGACTAGATTTGCTCAGCCTCCTTACAAACTATCTGTGACAATTCTATTTATGAATTATAATGATATTAAAATAGTATCTATCAATCAATTTCTCAAGGTGACAGCAGAGTGCAAGAAACACGGTGCACCCATCCTTGTTTTTTACTTTCTTCGTGACACCGGAGGAGAATGCCAATTTCGCCGTTGAAAGCGCTTCCGTGTCTCTGAAGTTTCTAAAACCCGATCATTTTTTTTTATTTTTATTGTAAGTGTTTGGTTAATTCATATATATTTTAATTAATTTTTTATAATTTTAAAATTAATTATCATATAAGTTTTTTATGATTATCAGATTTATTAAAATGATAATTTTTTAAAAATAAATTCATCACATTGACTAGTTGAGTAACACCTTTTAAAATTAAAAAAAAAAAAACCTTAAACAAGTCTTAGATGTAGGTGGTGTTTGATAATGCAGTAGTAAGTTGTTTTACATGACGTTTTTTATTTTATTAAAATAGTATATCAATAAAAGAGACGATTTACTTGCATGGTAGCAGGATTCCACAACGTGGAGTGAGTTGGACATCTCCCGGAACAGCTCTCGCTCGACAAAAATCATTGCCAAATTTCAATAATCAATGGGCAATATTATATATTTTTTTTATAAAAGAGACGATTAATTAGAGTTGTATTCAAATACAGAACTGCAAGTTAGGCAGGTGGGTAGGTCTGGACAAATGCACAGGGGGAAGGTGTCGTCTTCTTTCCCAGAAGAAGTGCATGTAAAAAGGAAGTAAATCGCCATCATCATGAGGGTCTAGGAAAAGAAAACTGAACTTTAACTTTATTGATAGATCTGTGACAACCAATCCACCCCAGGGAGAGGTTGTTCTTCATGAGACTTCCATTGATTTTATTTCCAGCCCCGTGGATCTGAACCACATGCAGCTCCTCTTAGTTAATGATGCTGCTGAGTGGTATGGCCCGTGAACTTTACCTTACGTTGTTCTTTCTTTCTTTTTTATTTATTAGATTGATATAAATATCTTTTCATAAGTACATGTATATGATGATTGGTATTAGAATGGATATATTAGGTTTAATATTCTTTTTAACAACGAATTAGTATAATCATTAATTATTGAATATGAAATATCATGTTTAAAGGTGCGGTAGCTTTTGATTTTAGATTTTTTTTTAAAATACATTTATCTTTTAAAAATAACAAATTAATTTTTTTAGTACTTAGAATAATTTTAATGTGATGATATAAAAAAAAATTAATGCATTTTAAGTAAAAATACACATTTAAAAAGGATTATCTACCATAATACTAAACAGATATAATATAAAATACTAGCTTTAAAATCTTTTATATAAAATGTAAATAAATTCAATTCAAAATATTTACTAAGAATTTAACTATTGAATCCAAATCAAAAGGAAATGATAGAAAAAAGTTCTTATTTTTTTCTTATGATTCATTTTTATTGTTTGGCTAGCAAAAAGGAAGGAAATTTACACCAAATATATGTCAAATAAATGTGTGTGCTTTATTTTTATGACAAAAATATCTAAACACCATGGAATCCCTTTTCTAGTAGGACAAAATTCAAAGATTACAACAAATTAATTCTCTCTTGTCTATTCTAATTATTTCAATGGTGCAGTGGGTGTTTGACATTGAGATTAAATTTATTTTTTTATTAAAATTAGTTTTTATAAACTATTTAAATATACTGGTATTAAAAATATTTTTTTTTAAATAATAATATATTTTAAAAAATAACTTGCATCACATCATATTAAGCCCCGAGGCATGAAGGACACCTCTTTTCCTTAATTCAAGCAATCAATAAAAGAAATCAGACCTTTATAACGTCTTCTCCATTCCATTCCTTTCGTTATATTCATTAATAACAATAATAATATGCCCAAAACACATTAAAGATGCATTCATTGTGAATTGATAATCATGCCAAATATATGATTAAGAATAAAGCAGTCCACAACCTCCCTTCACCCCCCGACTGGTGCCCGCACGAATTCAAGAGGTGCATGTTACACACACACACACACACACACATACATATATATTCTTTTTCTAGCTAGTTTTGTGTGTTTTGCAAGAATGCGACAGGGCAATAATCTGCAGTGATTACTGTACACAAGAAGAAATTAATTACATGCCGGCTTCCATGCTTGCTTCTCCTCTATACAACATGATACAGGGAGATGAACTGGGTTGAAGTGAGATTTTAATGTGTTTATATGATAGAATAATTTCATGGTTTAGGATTAATGTATTTAAGTGATGAAATAATTGCACCAAGTTTCAAGTTCAACAGGAAAAAATATTGATGTAATAAAACCTGGTCGATTTAGTTGGTTTTTTGATAATTCAACGGACTTGTCTAATTTCAATTACATTAATTTTAAATTATTAAAAAAATAAAAAATATATTTTGATAAATTAATTGAATTGAGCAGGGTGATCTTTGAGTTTACAAAGCAATCCTAGCTTTTTCTTTCCAGAATATTATCTATTTGGTTATGATACCTGCTATATTAACGACTAATAAATATACTAGCATGGTAATAAACATATTAATCTAACAATAGATTTTTAATTAATAATAACATGAAATATATAAAATTATCGCAACCACTTGGCTGAATACACACATAATGATGTATCAAACTACAAGCCAGGTAGTCTAGATCAGCGGGAGAACTTGCACGGTTTTAGTATCATGGAAAAATAAGCGGTCTAAATAATCAAACATGGAAAAAATCCAAAACGGCAATGATGGTGGCATCAAATACGGGAAAAATAAAATAAAAACTAGCGTAAAAAAGTAATATAAATAGAAGGTGCTAAGAAAATTAAATCAGATTTCAACAGTTTAGTCCGTTGGTGTTTCTCAGTTGTCCCGCACCATCCGTCTCTCTCTCTCTTAAACTCCAGTTTTCTCTCTTATAGAGCTGTCTATATTCTTTATCGCTCTCTCGCTTCTCTTTATTTAGATTTTTGGTTTTTCATTATCTGCTGTGCCGAGGCTTGTTTTTAGTCACAGGAGGAGCTTGTTTGGGTTCCATTTTGAGAAAATTCGAAGGAGAGATTGATTTCTTCTCATTTCTCTCTTCGAGCTCTCTCTTTCTCTCTGCTTTAAATCTGAAGGTATCCGAGTGTTAAATTACTTTCCTTTTTTATTTTTTAACTGCAAATTTCATAGCATTTTTGTTGTCGTTTAGTTTTGTTTTATCTTGTACTTTTTTTTTTCAAAACTGAGAATATGGCATTTTTGTTTTAGTTTAATTTTTCTTTATTCTGTACTCTCTTTTTTTTCCAAGATTGAGAATTTTTTACAAGTTTTTGTGAAGTGAGGGGGAATTGGTGATGAAATGAGCCTGGTTTCATGGTTTAGAAGATCAGAAATTGCTGGTAAGAAGGTTAGATTTGAGGGATTTGAATTGGTAATGAAACGAGCTTACTTTAAAGTTTTTATGGATTGGAATCTGATCTTTTATGCTTCATTTGAATGGTTGGAAGCTTAAATATGATTTACATAAAAGGTTTTCTTTTTTTAATGCATTTTCTCGGATACTTAACGTAACATTATTGTTATTATTATTCTTGTCCTTGTGTTGTTGCTTTTGTAATTAAATGAGTTTAATCTAATGCTTTCTTGATCAAAATCTAATCTTTGTTTTTGCTGCTTTGAATGCAGGGATCACACAGCTTATAAAAATCGCCCCAGCTTTTGTCATTAGTTTTTTTGTTGGATTCTGAGTTTTCGGAAGGGAATATATAAATTCTCATATTGATTTGTTTAATTGGGTGAAAAAGTACTACGGGTGTTTGTTTACAATGGAATCTTACATGAGTTCAATTGGTTCGAAATTGCAAATGTTGACGACATCTGATCATGCTTCTGTGGTCTCTATGAACTTGTTTGTCGCGCTTCTTTGCGCTTGTATTGTTATTGGTCATCTTCTAGAGGAGAATCGGTGGATGAACGAGTCAATCACTGCCCTTATAATTGTGAGTTTCTCTCTTTGAGAACTTCTGAATCCATTCTTGTGTTATTGCTTATACTTGAAATGAGACTGACACATTAGTTTAAATGTTTTCGTTTTCTTTTTGAGTATGGTTATTGGTTTCCATGATTTGGGATATGAGTTAGTTGCTTATAAAAGAAAAGGAGAAAGAAAAGTTTTGGTGCAAGCTATATCTTGTGTGTTCCTTTTATCTATGACTTGAAGTATGCCTGATATTGTGTGTTTGATGTTTTGTGGATTGGTGGCAGGGTCTATGTACTGGGGTTGTTATCTTGCTGATTAGTGGAGGAAAAAGTTCGCATCTTTTAGTCTTTAGCGAGGATCTTTTCTTTATATATCTTCTCCCACCTATCATATTTAATGCGGGGTATGTTTATGTTCCATTAAATCTCAAAGGAGTTGCCTTTAAAAATCAATGCTCTTTTAGCAGACCAAAGCTGATGTTCTTTGGTTTTGTCTTGAACCTTACTCTTGTAGTTTTATATCATGCTTTTCTGGTTACGGGATGGATACTGTCCATCTTATCTCTTGATTGAAAAATTGTTCATTATTTGACTTTTGTTAATTGATACGTTTGGATTTCTACTGGCTCGTCTTATTCTTGCCTAGATTTAATGTTTGATATATATACTTTTTCTCATCTTTTTGATTACCAGGTTTCAGGTGAAAAAGAAGCAATTCTTCCGTAATTTCATGACTATAATGCTATTTGGTGCAGTTGGTACATTAATAAGCTGTTTTATCATATCTCTAGGTACGGACAGAAACTCCAGATCTGCTGTTATTTATTTATTTACTTGTAATGCTCTCTTATTTTATGGAGGTAAAATACTAGACCTAAATTTAGAGGATCTTTTTTGTGCAAAGGTTGCTTATTTTATAATGGAAAATGCATGGATGGTTGGGCGAGATTTGCTTCCCTATGTTTGCTTGTATCCTCGTTGATGGTTCTAAATCATTCCTTTGTTTCACCAGTCAATTTTAACCTTTTCCATCAACCATGATCTTTCAAAAGACAGGAAAATATATTGCTAGTCCCTGTATTATAAGAATGCCTTTGACACTCAAAACTGCCCAGTGTTCATGCAGAGATTGTTTATTGGTTTCAATCTAAAAGTATAACTAAAAGATGGAATAACATTCTTTTCCCTTTTTGATTGGGGATATAAATTGAAATCGCAGTAGAAAAGGGAATTATAATCTATGCCTTGTTGGCATACTCCTTGCTGACATTGAAATAACTACATTTCAGTTGTTCTGTGATAGCCACAGATGAATGTGGTACTGATTGTTATTTTAATCTGGCAGGTGCTATGCAATTCTTTAAGAAATTAGACATCGGTCCACTAGATATAGGGGATTATCTAGGTAACACCTTCATGGATCCCATTTATTTCAGTGCTTTTCCTCGAATTTTTTTTTTGGGATCTTACCTTGTTGTTTTACCATTTTCAGCAATTGGTGCCATATTTGCTGCCACAGATTCTGTTTGCACATTGCAGGTGTGGTGCATATCAAAGTAATAAAGATATATCGATTTTGAAACAAATGATACATGTATACTGAAATTGTTTTGTTTGATGGTGCAGGTGCTTAATCAGGATGAGACACCTTTACTCTATAGTCTGGTTTTCGGGGAGGGTGTCGTAAATGATGCCACGTCAGTGGTGCTTTTCAATGCAATCCAGAGCTTTGATCTAACTAATATCAATGCCGCAACTGCTTGGGATTTTGTTCGCAACTTTTTTTATTTATTTCTTGCAAGCACTTTGCTAGGGGTGATAGTAAGTCTCCTCTCCCTCATTTTCCTTTCTGCCTCCCTCACTCACTCTCTTACACGCACACAGACTATCACAAATCTGTATAGCTGCAAGCAATATATTAAGAAATGTGCATGGTTCGTTTCTTGCAGACTGGGCTAATTAGTGCTTACATCATCAGAAGGCTCTATTTTGGCAGGTATAACATGGTCCAAAAGTTTTCAAAGTGTTTTTTAGTTCTTGCGTAACTGTAATCTATCATTGCAATAGTCAATTTTTTTTCATCAAAACCAAAATGAATTCTCTGACTGGAAAGTTGCCTTGTTATGACTATATATCAGGCAGATAGGATTGAGTTAGTAAGTCAAGAATAAGACATTGATGCCCATTCCGTACAAATTTTGAAAACTTGAGGGCTATCATGGATGTATTTATGTCTTGATATGCATAAATCCTCCCATATGTGTATGTTCTTTTGGATCGAACCACTTGTATCTGTGAAGATATGCTCGTTATGGCAGTCTAAATATGAGATACCTCTCATTTCCTCCATTGTTTCGAGTTCCTGTGCCTTTGATCTAACTAGTTTTGAGCACCACAATTTTTATCTTTTTTTTTTTGGTTCATTTCTTGAACATTTTATTTTGTGGTTTTTTGTACATAGATGATATAACCAGTTACTCCTACCACTTATTTGGTTGATGTCTTGAATAAGAATTCAGTGTAATTACAGTTTTTTTTCCTGCTCACGAGCACTACAATTCAATATAAACATAAAAACTCTGTTCATGTATTAATTTGATTAAACATGGTATTAGCATAACTTAGTTTTGATTAAACATAATTGTTGTTTTGAATCTTAAGTATCGAGAAAAAGCTATAACATGCAGAATGAAAATTCTGTGAATGGTGGACTGAATACCTTATATGATTCAGGCACTCAACAGATCGTGAGGTTGCTCTAATGATGCTCATGGCATACCTTTCCTATATGCTGGCTGAAGTAAGATTCATAACTGTCCTGGATGCTGTCTTTTGTTCTGTTGTAATGCTTTGTGCCCTTCGTTTTTAATTTTTGTTGATTATCTAAATTATGTTTGGTTCCATGCAGCTGTTCTATTTGAGTGGCATTCTCACAGTATTTTTCTGTGGGATTGTGATGTCCCATTACACATGGCATAATGTGACCGAGAGTTCAAGAGTCACTACCAAGTATGTCTCATCCAAATTCTTGTCTTGTGATGTATTAGGAAGCGATCATTTTCTTAATGCTCAAAATTCAATCCAAATTATTGCAGGCATGCTTTTGCAACCTTGTCATTTGTTGCTGAGACTTTTATCTTCCTTTATGTTGGTATGGATGCCCTGGACATTGAGAAGTGGAGATTCGTAAGTCATAGGTATGTTTTCATTTGTTTTTGTGTCTCATTGATGCGTTCAACCTCATCCCTCCTCTTGGAAATTCTTTCAGTACTTCACTTAAATTGGGTTTTTTAACTGCTGTGTTGAAACCCCCTTCTCTTTATTGGTCCTTATGTCTGGCATTTGACTTGGTCACTTTTTTACAGCCCTGGGACTTCAGTTGCTGTGAGTTCGATACTACTATGTCTCGTCATGGTTGGAAGAGCAGCATTTGTTTTCCCCTTGTCCTTTTTGTCCAACTTAACTAAGAAATCACCTAATGAGAAGATAAGCTTCAAGCAGCAAGTACTTAATTATTCTTATTGTTATTATTTTTTGTTCTGTAATATTATTAGTTCCTTATCTATTAATCAATTGATCTATCTGGTAACATAAAGCATTTATTCCCTTTTAGTTTATCATATGGTGGGCTGGTTTGATGAGAGGTGCTGTGTCAATGGCACTTGCATACAATAAGGTATCGTGTGACAGTTGATGATATTGATTGTTCTATATAGATTGATCGTATATATCATTGCATTCATTAACTTTTTTATCCTAAATAAATGCAGTTCACAAGTGCGGGGCACACCCATCTACGAGGAAATGCAATAATGATCACTAGCACCATAACTGTTGTTCTTTTCAGCACGGTGGTAAGTGATTACCCTCCAGCTAGTTTTGAGTTGTGAATAGCAGAGCTTGTGTAGGCTCGATGCAATGATCTTCAGAAAACCTTAGAAATTTCTTTCACCACCTTGATATTTTCTATCCCTGGCAGCTTCTTTTTCCTTCTTAACTTACCATAAATTTATAATTCGAACTAGTTTTTCGACTTTATCATCTGTGATGTCTCTTTTCCTTAAAAGAAAACACGGTTTTTGGGATGAATTAAAATATCTGCAACTGGCAATATTAGTTTGTTCTAGCATCCATATGCGATAAATTGTTTGCTTTCTCTGCAAATTCTTTGAGATGCTGTTCATTATGCTAACAATTCTTCTCCATGCTTGGCCCTGCACAGTTGTTTGGTTTGATGACTAAACCTTTTATAAAAATTTTGCTGCCTCATCCAAAACACCAATCAAGAAGCATGACAATTTCGTCAGATCCAACTACTCCAAAATCATTTACAATACCACTTCTTGGAGAGGGGCAGGACTCGTTAGATGATCTAGGTGGCCATGACATTGATCATCGAAGCAGCATACGCGCACTCTTGACCACCCCAACACACACTGTTCATCACTACTGGCGCAAATTCGATGATGCCTTCATGCGTCCTATGTTTGGTGGCCGGGGTTTTGTTCCCTTCGTTCCTGGCTCACCGACAGAGCGCAATCCTCCGAATCAATGGCATTGAAAAAGAAAGCCATCCAAGATGTACAAAAGATGTAAAGTTGTAAGCATTACAAATACAATGAAGCGCTGCACGTCTTTGAACCTACCGCTGAAAATTTTGACAAGATTTTGGCATTCCTGTTCAGAAGCAGTGTATCTTATTTTGTAATTAGCTATTATACGTTAGCTTTCAGATTAGGTTTGCCTATTCATTTTTCTTATTACCATCTTCTTTTTGTGATACTGAGAGCTCAAAATTATCTGTCGTTTCTATTGCCTTTATATTTTTATTTTTTTGGTTTTTGGTATTGTATCATTGCTCGTTTTTCGTCTTTTAAGTCTTGAGAATGATCTATTTGTATTGCTCTTGTTTTATCTCAAGTTGGAATTTAATTTCTCTTAATCTCTTCACTTTTAGCAGGAATAAAGGGCTTTATTTTGGAATTATTGACCTATCTGCATTCAAGCTTGTGCAAGGTTAATAAAACCCCATAGTTATTTTGGTACTGTGACAGGGAATGTAATATTTATTTTTTAAAGTGATTTTTATTTGAAAATATATCAAATTTTAGCTTTTTTAAAATTATTTTTTATATTAATACATCAAAATGATCTATAAACATAAAAAAATATTAATTTGAATCAAATAAAAAAATTAAAAGTATTTTCAAAACGTAAAAAAAAACATAGGATTTTACATGTTGGACATGTTAGGTTTTAAAATAATATTATTTTAAGATTTATTTCAAAAAAAAACTTAAACCAGGTTTTAACCTTCATGCAAGTTTGATCATGTTAACTTCACTCTACGACTAGGGCAACTTGGTCATCTGCTTCTCAGTGTCGACCAGAACTTGACTCAGATGCATCTAACAACCCTAATAATTAGAGGCAACCCAGGATGATTGCCCATGATTCAGGTGGGAGTCATGTTGGCTACTTCGGAGAATCTCAATGTGATATTTTATGTGGGAGTGGCTGAATCAGCGGCTCTCTCAGGCAAGGATGGCTCAACTTTCACGTGAAGTGCATGGGCCATAAAGGTCTGATTTGACTAGTGCTCCCAAGTCCCAGGTATCTAACTATCTGAACACTTCAAGTACTAGTTTCCCACGATTAGACGGCGTTAAGAGCTTTAAAAATCATTTTGCAACGTAGTTGGAAAAAAGCAGCCATTGATCACGTTGTTTAAACTTGCCCTCGCCCCGACCCTTTTGTCTGACGTTGGATTTAAAATAATATCAATTTTAAAAAGCTTGAAACGCCGTAGTTTTAAAACAAGATTAAGAGAAGAAAAGCGCCAAACTAGATCTCACATGAGTTTTATATAAACTAATTATATTTAATTAGGTAATTCTTAATTCAATTCAATAAAAAATCGTATCAGGTCTCGAGTTAATATATATATATATCCCCTACTAGCTTGCACTGGTAATTACCCTTTTCATCCTTAATTTCCCATCTTTCCATTCACACAGAGCTTAGAATTTGATTTTTCAGCCTAATAGTGTTTTTAGGCTCAAGAGTTTTCATCATCGCTAATTTTCAAGATGCAACTAAAAATTAATGGCTTTGTTCGTGGAAATACTATCAATTTTATTTTATTTTTTTGTAGTTAGAGCTATATTTATATATATAAAAGTTTTACAAGCTCGATTTAAGATTCAAGCAATTTATGATGTAATGTGTTAGATTTGAGTTCGAGATGAATTAGAAGCTAAATTCAACTAATTTCATGGTTTTACTTTATTTTTTTATTAAGAATATTTCAAGAAATTGCCAATAATTGTCATCTTAGAAGATTTCAAAACTCAAATCTAATTGCCAATGATAGAACTATGGACTCGAGAAAGAACTTTCACTATTTTATATTCAAATTTATTATTATATTTTTCTTTATAGTTTTTAATATATTTTTAATACACAAAATATATACATACACACAATGAACATATAATGTCTGCCAGTTTTTAGAACACAATGAAAATAACTCGGTTTTCTGTATTTATTTTCAATAACAGGTTTTTATTTGAAAATTGGTCAAAGAAAAGGTAATACAACATTATAATCAAACACGTTTCTGAGAAAAATTTTTTTAAAAAAATAAACCTTAATGATACTATGTTGTACCGTTGTTCAAGACCAAGGACTGATTTAGTTTTTGGTAGTGAAGTCCCTGTTCGTACGAAACCCACAAAGACATCCTGAGGAAATCTGTGCTTAAGCCCTCGTACCTCGGAACTATGCTGTCTTGTCTCTCTGTCTCTGTCACTATATCTGTCCGGCAAGCATCGAACCTTCTGTAATGACCAATGCCTTGAGAGAAATTTTAAGAAGTCTTGAATACTTTGTACACGTCAACATTTTCACCGTGGCTAGAAATTTATTTTCTAGCTTTCACATTTCTCTTGGAATTTAATGGTTAGAAGACATGTTGTTGTTTTAATTATTAGAGAACATATTATTTTATCTTACAACGTTCATATTTGTTTTAAGGAAGTAAGCTATATATGTTTTTTTATAATAAATCTAAATTTTTGTTTTCAGTTTATAATATGCTCTCTTGTTATAAAAATGTTTTAAAATTTAAGAATTTTTCATTTTTATTATCCTAGTTATAGAAAAAAGAGGAATAGTGTTAAATTTAGCAAATTTATTCAGCAAGTTAAAAGATAATTTTGCTTCACACATTTTATTTTTAAAAAAAACTACCTTCCAGATTTTTTTTTCATATCATAATTTAATATTTTATTAATTTTGAATTAATATTTATAATTTATTATGATTTTTTTATGAAATTATTGCAATCTCAAACAAACATCTAAATATTTTATTGGTAATTAATTTTTTACAAATATCTATTTTTGTTATTGTATTATCAAATAGAAGATAAGTTTGTTTTAAAAAATTTCAGTGAAGTCTATGATCCGGGGTTACATATTTTGTGAGTTAAACCACAAAATTTAAATTGATTTGATATATCACATTTTCAATATAAAAACAATATCATCTTAGAATTATTTTAAAATCATATTAAATTTTTACTAATTATTTAAATTATTTTTAGATCTGCTAATTTGATTGATTCATGTGAAGTCAACTTTCGTATAAGTTAATTTTAAACTCGAGCTATATAAGAAGTTGGGTTTGGAGTTTTTAAAGTTGATGTATTGGTTTGATTTACTCATTATACTAAATAGTTTTTTTTAACTCCATCTTTTTTTTTTCAAGTGAATATTTTTTAGGTTTGTTTTTTATCAATTTTATCATTCAATATATGTTTGATTTTGATTTAGTTATCATAATTTGTTTTCATTTATTTTTTATGAGACTATTACAATAAAAAATAAATTTTATAGTATTTGGTTGATACTCAATTATACGATAATCTATTTTTTTATTATATCCTTTAAAAAAAATATTTTTTAAAAAAATTATTAAAAATAATAAAATTTATAATCTATATCACGAGTTTAATGAATTAAGTCGTGAATCTCAAATCGATGTAATAAGTTAATATTAAAAAAATATTATTTAAAAAATTAAAGTTAAGTTATGTTTTTTTATTGATTATTTAAGTTATTTTATAATTTATCAAATTAATTAGATTATATTATAATAATTCTCATAAATTTATTTTAAATTTGGATTATACGAAGAGTTAGGTTAGAAAAATTCAAGCTAATATGTTGGGCAACAAATAATTTTTTATTTTTTAAAAAAGAAAAATTCAAGTTCTTGGAAGAATTTTCTCATGCGCGCAAGTTTATTTTAAATTAGGATTATACGAAGGGATAGGTTAGAAAAATTCAAGCTAATATGTTGGGCAACAAATAATGTTTTTTTTTTAAAAAAAAAAAATAGGAAGAAGACGGCGACGTTTACTACCACCTGCAGCTTTCACAGGAGGCAAAGGGACAGCGAGAGTGAGAGAGAGACCAGCAGCTTTTTAACAAAGCAATGATGATGTTCATGCGGAAAGGCGCTTTAGGAGCTACGGCTTCTTCTTCTGCTATTCGGCTTCTTCTTAAACAACGTATGGAAATGGGTACCTTTCCTTTTCCTCTTAATTTCCCTTCTTTCTTATTCTTCAATCATCACCACATCACCACTTCTGCTTGTACTGAGAAACCTTGTTTGCCTCAAAACAATTGTGGTTTTGGTAGTAATACTAGCAATGACATTAGTATTGATGATGCCTTGACTTCATTCTATCGCATGGTCCGCATGAATCCTAGGCCTTCTGTTGTGAAATTTGGCAAATTCTTAGGGTCCATTGCCAAAAAGAAACAGTTTTCCTCTGCTGTCTCTTTGTGCAATCAAATGGATTTGTGTGGGGTTACCCATAATGTTTATTCTTTAAATGTATTGATTAACTGCCTTTGTCGCTTGAGCCATGTTGATTTTGCTGTCTCTGTCATGGGTAAGATGCTCAAACTAGGTATTCAACCTGATGCTATCACATTCAATACACTCATAAATGGGCTCTGCAATGAGGGAAAGATTAAAGAGGCAGTAGGATTGTTTAATGAGATGGTATGGAGTGGGCATGAGCCCAATGTAATTAGCTATAATACTGTAATCAATGGTTTGTGCAAAACTGGCAACACAATTATGGCTGTTCGCGCGTTCAGGAAGATGGAGCAAAATGGCGGTACACCAAATGTGGTGACATATAATACAATCATAGACAGCCTTTGCAAAGATAGGCTAGTCAATGAGGCCATGGAATTCTTATCTGAAATGGTTGATCGGGGCATTCCACCAGATGTTGTTACTTACAACACGATACTCCATGGTTTCTGCAGTCTAGGACAGTTAAATGAAGCAACTAGACTGTTCAGAGAAATGGTTGGTAGGAATGTTATGCCAGATACTGTGACCTTTAATATTTTGGTTGATGGACTCTGCAAAGAAGGGATGGTTTCAGAAGCTCGGTGTGTCTCTGAAGCGATGACCGAAAAAGGTGCTGAGCCAAATGCTTACACCTACAATGCCTTGATGGATGGGTATTGTTTACACAACCAAATGGATGAGGCCATAAAAGTGCTTGGCATCATGATTGGCAAGGGTTGTGCTCCTAATTTAAGTAGTTACAACATCTTGATCAATGGATATTGCAAGAGTAGAAGGATGAATGAGGCAAAAAGATTGCTTTCTGAAATGTCTGAAAAAAATTTGACTCCTGACACTGTCACTTACAGCACTCTTATGCAAGGTCTGTGCCAGACAGGGAGACCTCAGGAAGCTTTAAATCTTTTCAAGGAGATGTGTTCTTCTGGCCTGCTTCCAGATTTGATGGCTTACTCGATTTTGCTAGATGGCTTCTGCAAACATGGACATCTGGATGAGGCATTAAAATTGCTCAAGGAAATGCATGAGAGGAGAATAAAACCTAATATCATCCTTTATACAATTCTTATTCGAGGCATGTTTATTGCTGGGAAGCTTGAAGTTGCGAAGGAACTATTTTCCAAGCTTTCTGCAGATGGAATACGACCTGATATATGGACATACAATGTCATGATCAAGGGACTTCTTAAGGAAGGGCTGTCAGATGAAGCATACGAATTGTTTAGAAAAATGGAAGATGATGGATTCTTGCCAGATAGTTGCTCTTACAATGTCATCATTCAAGGATTTCTTCAAAATCAGGACTCATCAACTGCTATACAACTTATTGATGAAATGGTTGGTAAAAGATTCTCAGCAGATTCATCTACATTTCAGATGTTATTGGATTTGGAATCGCATGATGAAATCATAAGCCGTTTTATGCGTGGAAGCTCTCAACATACAAACATGAAGTGATTTTTCTTATCATATGCTGTTGTAGGCCGCTGTGCTATTGTGGGTCATCAACATTAGTGCTTGGTTTGCAACACCTGGCAGTGACTTTTTTGTGACTTGTTTTGTCTCCAAGCTCACGTCTAATTTTGTGTGATATGAATTTATGTTTATAATTGACATATTGTATTATGACCAGTCTTATTTCCCTTGGTGCTATATGTTTTGTAACTTAATCTAGGTATTTTAGATTTTGAATTTGTACCTATTATTTTTTGACATGTACTAATCCTAATGGAGGAATGGGTTAGAAATGTGAACTTGATGGTTCTCATGATCTTGTGCAATTAGCCAAGTCTTATCGGAGCTTATTCGGATGGTGTTGTTTATAAGGCTTGTAATCTTGCTTTAGGTAGAATAGCTTAGCTCGTCTATGTAGAGAATTTAAAGATTTCAAAAACACACAGCATTGGCAGGAATGGACCTATATAATACTGGTATGGGAGCTTTTTTGTCTTCTGGAAATTTGGAATGAAGAATCTAGAGACTGGACTTTTCGTTTATGGTCCTCTGAGCTGTGGTAAAACCCTAATTGCACTAGTGAAGCGGGAGCTACTTTCGTTGAGTGCGAGTCCTTGTCCTGCTATCCAGTCTCTGCACTACAGCAAGTACATGCCATATTCAAATCCCTTAATTGCTTGTCACGAGTTCATGTTGGAGTAGTTAGGACCTGAACCCTTTAATTGCAACAGCTTTTGAGTTAGATCAGCGGCGGCTTTATGCTTGTGAATGGTGCTTGTAACAAGTAGTATGCAACTCGTTCTGCTCTGTCTCTCTCTCTTCATGTCTCTCAAGTTGATGTCTCCGGTGGCAGGCCTGTAGGGGGGGACGCGCAGATGTCGTAAGGCCTCACTTACTGTATTTGGAAACATCTAGAGATTCTATTTCGTACGAATTTTACAAGTTAATTGTTGTTTTTTAAAACTTTTGAATCAAAATTCGGATTTACTCAATTTGAAATTTGAAATTTCTAGCTCGAGAATTCTAACTTGGTCTCAGTACATAAGAAAAACAACCATACTTCCTTCAAAGGTTCTACTGTGGAAAAGCAATCTTGTCCATTCTTCTCTGTGTTCTCCTTCCTTGATATATCATTTGGGAATTGAAAGGTAAATTGTTTTACAGTTGAAAAGGGTGATGAATCAAATTAATTCGAGTGTATTCAGTGGACTACTGCCAAGCTAAATTCGTACCCTAACAAAGCAATAAAGGTGATAAGGAAACGAAAAAGAAAACAAAACAAACAAACAAACAAAAGCAGTAGAGAGGAGTTCTTTGCATCAAACGGCTATTTCTTGGAAGTCACCTAAGAGCAATACGATGTTTGTGTTCTTTCTTATTGGTCATACATACAAGATATCTCTCTCTCTACATTCCATTGTTGTGTTCATTCTGTGTATACATGCAACACACCGGCAATCCGGAAGTCAATCCCTCCAAAAAAGGGCAGAAGGAAAAAAAAGGTAAGAAAACTTAGACAAGCATATATGGCCCCCAGCTATTTCCTTGCATCATTTATATCAATAATCCGGTTGCTTTTCTCCTTTTTAAGTTCTACCTATGAACAAACCTTTAACTGTGTAAAAGATATCCAAGCTCGATACTGATGAGTGCAATCATAACAACAAATAGAAGAGGGAACCCCACGTACACTCTTTTTACACTTGTCCTGCTTCTCAAAAAATCCTGCCGATGAAAGGAAAAAATCAGTCAAAGATATAAAGTTCATTTAAGAATAGAGGCATGATATTGAATATTTGCAAAGGTTAGCACAAAGAGGACAGACGAGAGGCTTGCACGTTCGCATTAGATAGAGAAGCCAATTTTGGGAGCTTACCAGTTCTTCTTGCAAGATTTTCCTTTCTTGACTGCTTTGTCTCTTCTCCTCTGTTAACTTTGAAATAGTAGACTCGGTCTGCACAGGAAGTTCAAGTCGCCCTATTAAATGTTATATTTAAGTAAATCATTATGAATGTCCAAAAACACTAAATCAAGAGGACCCAATAAAATTTTTCCACCTTTCTCTACAAGGTAAATGTGGCCATCTATCCTTTAAAAAGGGCCCTTGCCATGATAGAGAATAGGAGCACTAGTCAAAGCCAGAGACTAATGTATTACAGGGTAATGAACATGTAGGATTATTATCAATAAAAGCAGAGCCCCCGTGTCTTGGACCAGAAAGATTCTGAGAAAGGCTAACCTCGTTCAGCTTTGATTCAAGCACGTGCAATTTTGATTTCATCTCATCAATATCACTGGCCAGCTTCAGCTCCATTGCATTCGCTGTTATGATTTCCTCATTCAGTGAAGGGGACTCCATATCCGGTGCTGGCTTTGAGTGCTCATTGCTAATGGCATCCTTATCTTGCTTCAACTCTTCGTCCTGTACCAGCTTTAACTCCTTCTCATTGACTATGTCAATAACTGGTACCCAATCTGTGTCATCTGACAGCTTAGACTCCTGACCGTGAATCACGTCCTTCTCTGGCTTCAACTCTACATCCTCAGATGTATTGCTCTCATGACCGTTGGTCATTTTAAATTCAGCATCCTTGGCAACCTAATACCAATATAGAGAACCACTACTAGGTACTCAAAAACAAAACTTGAGAAAAAATGGAAGAATACTGCTTGCAGAACATCAAATTGAAACTATGGACATGAAAGTTGAGTCCTACAAAACTAAGCATTACCAAAATTATAAAATCAGAAGAAACTTTCTTACTGTTTGGGGTGGGGTGATAATTTCAACCCTATTCAGCACAGGATCTTTCAGTACCGAAGGTTCTAAAAAAGGCCCCTGCTTCTGATAAAAAAGAAAAAGAAAAAAGAAAACCTGAGAAAAAAATGCAAGAATACTGCTTGTGGAACATGAAAATGACAACTTTGGAAATTAAAGTTTAATCCTCCAAAACTAAGCATTACCAATATTTTAAGAAACTTTCTTACCATTTGTGGTGGGTTGAGAATTTCAACTCTATTAAGCACAGAATCTTTCAGTACAGAAGGTTCAAAAATAGGCCCCTGCTTAAACACTCCATTAATTGGAGTCGGTACAAATGATTCAGGTGAGCTGATGAGAGCCACTCTCATCTTGACCTCTTCAATATGCTTGTTATCATTTTTGGCAAACTGCAGATAAAAGAACAATAATCATAAGAACTAAACCAGAGATTCAAAGTAAAAAGTAAAACTTTGAAGACACTTACTGTACTAGATGTGATGTCCTTCTCAGTTGTCCCAACAGGAACAACTGTACTTTGGATTAAAAACTTGTCTTTACACACCATATCAGGAGGAGCCTCCTTCTGAGATTGCATTGTGACTGTATGGCATTCAACACCATAGCTAAGGGGATTATAAAGAGACTATAACAGGAAAAAAAAATAACATCTACTTAAAAAAACAAACTGCACAGCACATGACATATGGAAGTTAGAGGAGGAAAACAATGAGACAGCAACAATAGCACACACTATTACCAAAAGCAGTTTCATTAACCTCCTTTCATATGCTTTGCAACTCGAGCATTATAGGAGCTTAATTACTGCCCTTGGTCTCATAGTTTCCAAGTCAAATTACCTCCAAAACTCATCTTTTGAAATAAAAAATTAAGTCCAGACTGGAGCAGTATGCAAAGATGCAAATTCTTAGGTAGGTTACATGTCATATAAACCAGATCAAAACCAAAATATATCCAATAGCATGTCCAATTTTGCTCCATTGTCCCCCACTTCCACACACACCCTTCATTCTCTCTAAAAGTAAATTCACTAAAATAATGTCCGTTATTGAATTGCATCAAAGAAGAAATCAACAAGAAAAAAAAACATACAACAGCAGAAGTCAGATAATAACCACAAGAGTCCTGAAGGTAGCCAGTACAAATTACTTGGCACTTACAGCTTCAACTCAAGAACACTCAATGTGATAGAGAGCCTAGCATGCGAGCATGCACAACTCATGTGTCCAATATTTTACAAGGATGTATTTTCAATTAACTCATTAAAAGAAAAAAGGAAAGAAACGGATACCAATAAATTCACAAGTTGATTTTGGATCTATAACACCAACATTTGGTCGCACAGAGTACTTCTTAGGTGATGTTGTTTTAACCTGCAACACCAAGCCTAAATGTTATTACCACCCAGTATCATATCTCTTGGAATACAATTCAGACTGTAAAACAAAATCAGGTGAAATTCAATTTGAACCTTGAAAGCAACATTTTGGTGGGCGTTGTTGGTAAGACGTATTGAGCATGAGCTTTGCTTCTTCACTTCAACTACAGTAAACATTCACACATTCCATAAGCTTTAAAATCCAATCAAACCAGCACAGCAATTACACATCCAATTTCCCGAGTCACAAAAACAATTTCCAGATACTGTCCAATGCTACTATGTCCCGAACCATTAAATTCTTTTAATTATTCAACGAAAACCCAAAAATGATTTTTTTTTCCTGTTTCAATTACTGTAAAATGAAACACTACAAATATGGTTTTTATATCTTCAAAAATAGTGCAAGCAAACCTTTTTCTCCAACCAAAAACAAAACCTACAACAGATAAGGTAATAAAAAGAAGTAGAACGAAATTCATAATCATAACCCCTCTCATTATCCTCATTAACTAAACAAAGCATAAAAGAACTTTACAGCATCAAAAAAAAAAAATCAAAATTTATATAAACAGAAGGGTAAAAACATATATCAATGGTTCAAGAATAAGTATGAGCTGATAAAAATTGAACATGGGGCCATGAATCATGTATGTCCTAATAATGATTTTATTACTTACAAACAAACTTAAGTTCCTTGGGCTGGATTTCCAAAAGCTGTGTCATGATTTCTTCTTTCTATGAAAATCAAAAGGCAATCTTCATAGCATCCAAAGCTCTATGACTTCTTTGCTTTTCTCTGCATTATGATAAAAAAATAATTAAATATTAATATAGACCAGACCCAACCTACATGCAGAAAATCTCCAATCCATACACCTACACCATTTAAACACAACTTAAATAAAGTATCTACATTGTTTATGCTTTATATTGATTCAGTGTCACATGATAAAAAAAAATAGAAAATCAATGACTGATTCTATCAATAGTTTAAAAAACAAAAAGGGACGTATAAAATAATAGCAAAAATTAAAGAAAAAATAAGAAAAATCTCAGTAAGTTAAATCACTACCGACTCCGATAAATTATTTTCCTTTGCAATTTTTCATTTAATATTAACGCAGATCGTAATCAAAATCAAATCACTGCACGCATGGAAATTGGCTCGACTTACATCTGACTCGGTTAGAATATAACTCAGTCACACACGACATGGTATTGATTCGGGGGGGGGGGGGGGGGNGGGGTGGGGGAGAGAAACGGTTACAGTAAAAACGGAAACAGCTAGATGAAAAATGAGTCCAATTCAAATACTCAGAGAACCGAGTCAATATTAGTAATCGCAGTACAAGAAAAACAAAGACGGAAGTCAAAACGAGTCAAGAGAAACGACACCGTTTAGATTCTCTAAATACTCTATATCATCATCAGCAACAAAAAAAGAAATGCGGAATAAAATCACTTCTTCTCCGATTGAGTCCAGAGCAACAGAGTCGACGCCACTCACTGAGTCAAAGCAACACTGTGATCTTCTCCGAGATGAGTCAAAAAAATAACGTAGCACACAATCAGAGAGAGAGAGGGAGAGAGATTAGTCAGAGGAAAAATGATGACTGTAGGAGCTGAAAAGGGCGGATATATAGCATAGAGAAAGGGTATTTATTGAAATTCGTGTCTTTAACGTTTATTATTTAATTAATTTGGTGTCCTGTTTTAAAATTGATAAAAAAAAACAGATAAATTTCCACACCTTGTCAGAGGGAGATGAACCCTAGAAATTCTTCGGAACGGTGAGTGAAAGAGTGTTTTTTGGAGTAGATGACGGCGTGTTGCGGTTGAGCTTGCTCGCTTGTTGCAGAGCAGACTATTGGGAGTGAAAGCTAAGTTTTTGGGTCTTAAAATAGAGAGAGAGAGAGTGGTAGATTTGGTTGTGCGTGTATGTATCTTTCTCTGTGCAGCAGGTAAAGGAGGCTGGAGAAGGAGGATGAGGAGGAGGAGAAGGAGGAGTATGGGTTGGTGGGTTGGTTGTTTTGTCGCTGATGGGGGTTGTACCGGCCGTTTCGTTTCCTTCCTTTTTTCAAGGGGAGATGTTATGGAAGTGGGGTGAGGCGATTATGTATTTGTTTAGTTTTAACTCCAATTTACTTTATTTAAAACAATATATTATATGCTGTTTAAGCTTTAATTATTGATATTAATATTTACAACACATATAATAAGAAGGAGAAGATTAAAAAAAAAAAACTATATTTGAGTTTGTCAAGAAGAATGGTAAAGATATTTTTTAAAGAAAATATTTATTTAATTTATTTTTCTAGATTTCTCTTTTTAAATTTATTTTAATTTTTTTCTAGATTTCTCTTCTTCTTTTTTCTATCTTTCTTGTATGAACATCATATAATTTCCCTAATTATTTTTTTTGTTTTGAGATGATATTTTTAAAAAATTAAAATATAGAAAAATATAGAAAAATAACTAAAAAAATAAATTTAATACTTAAAAAAAATTTGAAAATTAACACGATACCATACCAGGATTGAAATTATGATTTGTATGGGAGGGGTACGGTAAAATAATTAATATATATCATGAAAGCAATCACAAGCCATTCGTCGTTGTGTCTTTTTTACTTCATGCTATAAAAAGATACACATTTCTCGCTTTTCTTGACCAAAATAAATCTTCAACTGAAGGTTATCCAGTCAAGGCAGCATCATGACTACTTTTATTGGAATCCCTCCAATTGAATTCCTAGTTATTCAAATTACAGTTATGAGATCGGTTTAATAAATTGACCTGTTATTAGGATGATATGAGATTAAGGTAGTTGTTGATATTATATTTTTGAATTTTTTTATTTAAATTAATATATTTTTTATATTTTTGTATTGTTTTGATGTATTAATATAAAAAATAACTTTTTAAAAATAAAAAAAATATTTTAAAAAATAATCATTACCTGCTATAAAACAAGCAAAACTTCGATAAATAATTAATATAGTAAAAAAATTAAAAATAATTATTACTATATTTTTTTTCATTTTCATGATATAAAACAAGCAAAACTTCAATAAACAATTAACGTGGTAAAATCTAATTACCCTCGTAGCAAGGTGAACATTGCAATGCGGGGCAACAAAGGAAAAAATTAAATGAAGAGAGGAAAATATCCTCTGGGACTGAGAGGGAACATGTTTTTAATGAACAGAAAAATTAACTGGGTAGAATTTATCAGTGAAGATGGAATAATTAAAAGGTGCATGTGTTATCTTCCATGCATAAGGGACAAGGGGCAGTCAAATCAAAGGTTTTACTCTTACTTGGCTCAATCTTAAACAATCGAGCTTAATAAAAAATTAATTAATTACTAACAGTTATTAAACTTCATCGTATAAATATTTTTTTTTTTGAAAAAGGATACAATTGAAAGCCCGTTGTTGTATATGTTCCATGTTCATGACAGAAAAAAATTTATTTTTTTAATATAGAATAAAAAAATTGTTTTGTTTAAATATTTCAAAAAAATATTATATTTTTAGTGTCCAATAAAAATATTTTTTTAAAATATTTATAATATATATAATTTAAACCAGTATAATTTTGCTCACGTAGTATTTCAAAAATTTATTTATATCTTTTTAATTTTTTAAATTAATTCGAATTAACTTTTATAATTTGAAATATGTTATCTTAACTAAATCAACCCTAATTTAAATCTGATTAAAATTTGACAATTATGATCCAAGCAAGTATGCATTCTAATTTTATTTTTTTAAAATATAATTATTAATCTAATCATAATAGTTGCTCAACAGATAAAAATTAAAAGCTGGTATGAGTTAGATATATTCATCCTATTAAACCCAGTTGATCATGCCAAGGTTTTAGCAATCTTGTTCATCACCAAGTCAACGTAAAAAAAAAAATGATATCCAAAAAGAAGACAATTAACCCATTGATCCACTAGTTAGCCCAATAATATAAGTAATCAAAACTTCTCTTCTAATCAATTACAGAATTGATCTCTCAACCATGCTTTAAAGTACTATTTTCAACAAAGCATAATGTTCTACTCAGCAGTGTAGCGTGATTGAAACTATGTTTTATCTAAATCACAATCTTGAAGATATCTGATTGACAGTATGTATCATAATCTTGCATATATCCCACTAAAAGCAACCTCCTCAAACTTTGATTTAAAAAAGAAAGTATTTTTTTCAAACGGCAACGTACGGCAGTGCAAATCATCCGCTAATTTTGTGTTCTTTATTCCTTCTACACGGAACGTGCAAGGATTTTGTCTGTGATGGTGTGCTTTTGTCACAGACGTGTCCATCCACTCACGATAATAAATGCTTGCTTTCCACCGCGCAGCGAACCTCAACTCGTGAAAGAGAGGGCTGCTCTGCCTGTCCCACTCCATTTGACGAAACTTTGGATCTCTCCCGTGGCCCGTGCAAGATTTGACACGTTCTCTCCTTTTTCTTTATTTTTAATGATGGCAAAGTCAATCCCCTTTTCTTTCCACAAATTACTTACCACGCCTTTTTTACCGGGGGGCTTCTTAGAATCACTGTAAAAATTAATTTTTATTTATAAATATATTAAAATAATTAATTATTATTTTCAACACCAGACATCAAAATAATTCTAAAAACACTAAAATAACAAGGAAATTCTCACGAATATAGTTTTTGGCATCCTCGTTATCAATAAAATAATAGATCTAAACTCCACAAGTTTCATGTTAATTTTGGATTTATGAATTGGTTTTTGAGTTATTTTTTACTATATATTAGTTTATCAAAATATATAAGGTGCTTTCACGAGTAGTTTCGAATCGAAATTGGATTGATAAATGGTTTTCTATGTAAAAAAAAAAAAAACCTCCAACCCAATTTTAATGGCTACCACTGTAGTCGGAATATGAAGAAAAGCAACAGTGTGTTGCTTGTTTGGCTTCCCAGAATTGACAACACTTGACTTATATATATATATTATAATTGTTTATTTTTATCTGCACCTCTTTCTTACATGGGATTTTTAAAACAATTTTTTTTTAATTTACATTAAATTAATACCTATTATTTGTATTTTTTAGACTGTTTCTTTAGGTTTTTTTTTAAAATAAAATAGATGTTTTCTATTTATCTTGTATGTATTTAATGTTTTAAATAGATTATTCCAATTTATCCATGTTTTTAAAAGTTTTACATAAATAAAAATTATTTATCCCTCGTAGTAAAAGGTCACCTTTAAGATAAAAAAAAAATTACATTCAAAGAAAATGCCAGGGTTAAATATCACACCTATTTATCTTCTACTCTGAGGAAAAATATTATCTTTTTATTTTATGATTTTATTGGCATCAGTATCTTTTTTATATTTTATTGATTCTTGTATTTTAAGATTTATTTCGTTTAGCATAAAAAATATCTTTATATTTTCAATTTTTAAAAATAATGATATAGTGAAACGCAGTTTTAAAATACCTTTTAACTGTAATTAATGGTCTGGAAACGGAATTTCTAAACCATGACTCTGTCTCGCCTGCCAGGTAACCAATCTCTTGCTGGAGCCATGTATTAAGTTAGTTGTGATTAAATCAATGGGAAAAATCATTTAATCCTCGCAGTGAATTTACTTAGCTGATACAGATTTAAACCTGGCCCGGCTAACAAGTAGTGGGCAAGGTTAATAATAGAATTAAGGACCCTAATCAGCAGATTATATGGTTTGTTCATGACAGATGATATTCATCTCTCTTGAAAATAACAGGCAGGTGATTAATTTTCGGTGATTAAATGTGTGATTAGAGCAAATTTACAAGCAAAGACATTCTGTTAATGCTGTGCTGTGCACAGCTGATATTTGTTTTTTTACAACCTTTTTAATGACAAGCACATGTTAAATTTAGGTAAAGCTTTAAAATATTAACACTATTATTTTTTTCTAAAATAATATTACTTAATTAATTAATTTTTAATGTTAAGCTAGCTAGATTCAAATCAAAATTAACTTAATCAACCATCACCAATCAATCAAAATTAACTAAATTAATATCAAATTTCTTTAATTTAAAATTTAACTTGAATTAAATTTTAAATTATTAATTTTTTAAATACCAACCAAACTTAATAATCAAATGAATGTTAGTCTACATGGTCGATCGTGCTTCAAATTGTAACTCATCCTGCAAGCAAATAAATTCTCATAAAATTATATAGATAAACTTCATTGCTTACTTGGTACCTATCCGTTCAGAAAATTGTAAATAATTAAAAATATCATTCGGTATTCTAGGCAAGCCATTGTTTGTCTAGAATTTATTTGTTTTTTATTAAATTATTTTTATAGTTTTAATTCGTGAATATAAAAAAATAAAAAAAATATTATTTAAAGAATTTATGAATAAAAATCATTTTGAAACTCAAAGTCTACTGTAATCTCGTACAGCAGCACCAAGGCACAACGCCCAGGCTTCCCTGTCCTGCCCATCTTCACGAATCCCTATGTTATCCAACGGCTAATATGAGCTCTCAACACCAACTAAATAAAACACTCATTTAGTTCAGTCACCAAATCTGACGCCACTTTGGTCACCAAACTGCTAGCTACTGCCCTTTTTTGACTCCTTAGCCACTACAAAACCACTCTCCTTCTCTAAGGCCACACGCGGCCGTCGGTGAGCACGGAAAATAAAACGAGAAAACCACCTGTTATAGCCCTTCTAAATGTAGTGATATTCACTTTAGTCCCTTTATTTTAAAGTTTCTCTCCACCTTGATTTCCTGACCTTACCTGAATGTGGCTCTGGGTAATGTAAACATCCAGCGTAATGTCATTCCCCGATCATTTACTACCTGTTGTTTTCATGTTTTCTCAAATATTTAAGAGATTATTTGAAAATATAGTTGTGATTATTTTTTAAATTATTTTTATATCAAAATATATGTTAATAATATTTTTTTTATTTTTTAAAAATTATTTTTAATATCAGTACATCAAAATAATTTGAAAATACTAAAAACATATTAATTTAATTTTAATAAAAAACTAAAAAAAATTATTTTTTAAAAAATACTTTTAAAATGTAGAAATAAACATACCCTAAAAGCTATAAGAAAGATTTTTATAAAATAATTCAAAAATTGAATACATAATTAGATTTCCCTGAAAAAATGGTTTTGAAACCCTATGAAACATCTAAGATTGGATACTCGACATGATATTTTAATTTTTTTTAAAATAGAACAAGTTTTTAAACTAGCATTTCATTATTATCTTAAAATAAAAAGAATTCAATAAAAAAATAAAAAAAACATGTCTTTTTATATATTTTATTTTAAAATATAGGAATTTACTTTAAAATTATTACAAATATAAATTTAATTTAAATTTTCACCCCAATCTTTTCAATTAAAGATGTTTACATCTTTATTCCTCCTATCTTTGTACACCAGCCTAAAAATTTATAGTACTCGTAGGCATAGAAGTCTTTTTAGCAATAAATATTATTGCCAAACATACACAGTTCAAACATTTACTATGCACACAATTACAGGTACAGAAACCACAAGTAATTGCCTCCACAACTATACAAAAGGACCAAATTGGAAATTTGGATACATCATAATTTTATAGTACAAAATCTCAAAATCAAGGATCAAAATGAGTCATTTTCGAATTAGTAGGGGTGAGAGTGTAGTTTACCAAAACTAAAAACACACACGCCCTTGGCAATATCGAAATGAGCCCCCTATAAAGAAACCTTCAAAATCATTTCATAGTCACCTCCCTTAGTTTCCTCCGTCTCTTAAAAGGCTTAAAGCTTCTTATCTCTCTAGATTCTCTAATGGCCGCCTCCACAGGTTCTTTGATTTCCATGCAACCTCGTCATGGAATGGTATAAAGTTCACTGCTTTAATGCTTGTTTTTGCTTTCTGGCGTATAACTGTTTTGTTTTTGTTTGTTTTGTTAGATCTGTTGTTAAATTTAGCTCTTGATTTGATCCGGGAATCTTTTGATTTGATGTTTATTTTGCATGTGATTAGATATCTTTATCTAATGATAAGCGCTGTTTTTCTTTGTTCCTGGCTTAGTTATAGTGTGGTTTCATTGTGTTGTTTTCATGAATATCTCGATCAATTTTGTAATCTTGTGAATTTTAGTTTAGATGCAAAGCTTAAATCTTTTTAACAAGAGTGACATGCATTTGGAAATATAGCTATCATTGAGTACCCTCTTAACAATGGGTATGATGTCTCTTGTCATCCTTTATGGGATATATGGTAGGACACAATGCAATTGCTTTGTTCCTCAAGCTGAAATCTCATGGGAGCTGAGGGTGAACTTTGTTATTCTTTGTTTGAAAGATTCTTTTGTGGTTGTTTTATAATGCCCCCTTTCTTGTATTTGTTATTGATGATTCTCTGAAGCTCATGTTTGGATCTGTATTAACAGGCCACATCCAGGGTCTGTAGTTTGAAGCCAGTTTCACTTTCAAATCAAGGAAGAAGCTACCTGTCTTTTGGGTTGCGGTCTGTGCCAGCTCGCAGCCTCAGGGTTTCATGTGCTGTATGTTTCTGTGTTGAGATTGCTTTAGCATTTTATGGTTTTCTCTTGTGCTTTATTCTTCCTGGGAAATGATTGGTTTGTTATATTTTTTTCTGGAAAATCAAACTGGACTGACATGTTGTAATTTGGATGTTCTTCATGGTTTTTATGTGCTGGTTTACTTTCACAGGAATTCTAAAAAGTTTTGATTATGGAAATATGCTATAAAGCTAGTGAAGGTGAACATATTGGTTTAAGTGTTTTTTTATGCCTTGTAGCTAGGGATTTTATTCAGCATATGTTTCGAATAAATTAGAGGGGTGCAGAATTGCTTAAAGCTAGATGCCTGATTAAAACGTGAATGTGCCTTCTATTTATCTGCTCCCTGGTTAAAAACATGAGCTGGCAAGGAAGAAATGCTATATGTATATGTGATATGTTTACCTGCCATTCATCTTCTGAGCTTTGGAAAATAACATGCTACACTGATTTCTATAACCTTCTAAGGTCTTCTACAAATATTTTTTATGAGGTTTACTATAACGTGGTTTGTCATTCTGATCAAATGCAGACTTGTTTGCAATTGTGCTTGTTGTATTTCTTCACTCATATTCATTGATGACTTTAAATGTCTTTGAGCAGGCCAAACCAGAAACAGTTGAAAAGGTGTGTGAGATAGTGAAGAAACAGCTGGCATTAGCTGATGGAACTCCTGTTACTGGGGAATCCAAATTCACAACACTTGGGGCTGATTCACTTGATACGGTAATCTTACATTTACCTCTGAATGTTTTCTTATGAAACATTTCAAGGAATCATCTCCCCCCTCTGACATCCGAAGTTTTCCCCGTGACTGTTGATTGTGGATGCACATGAATTTTCTTGTCTTGTGCTTTTAACTATTGCTTGATCCATAGATCTATTTAGTTTTCTAAAAAATAAAGTACTAATGGATATTAGTTCTCCAAATTTAGTTCCTTAGCTGCTTACTTTAGTGGAATGGTGGGAGGCGTTCATTTAATGGGATGAAAATGAAACATTGTTATTGTTTGTTCAATAACTTGAGAAGTGAAAAGAACAGTTATGTTTGTATGCCTCACTGTCTTGCCTTTTGAGTTGGATATAATTTCTCCATCTGTATTCTGTAGTGGGGAATTTTTTGACTAAGCATATAACCTGGACAGATCATCTGAGGGTTTAATCAGTTGTTTTTAGCATATGGTGACCTGTATTTATTCGCCGCTTCTTTCAGGTTGAGATTGTGATGGGACTTGAGGAGGCATTTGGTATCAGTGTTGAAGAGGAGAGCGCCCAAAGCATTGCAACTGTTCAGGATGCTGCTGATCTTATTGAGAAGCTCGTCGAGAAGAAAGATTAGAGGAAACGATGATCAGACTTGGAGATCATTTTTCACCTGCACTTATGTTTCTTGTTGGTAGATGGAATGCTAGGCAATTGTGGTCATGTTTTGTTGGTTTCTTCTAGAAAAACTCATAAATCGCCAGGTTGTGAACTCAAGTTGTGTTTTCAGAAACGAACTTGGCATTTCATGCTTCATATTGATAGACCTTTTACGTGATGTATTTTACATCGCATTATTACTACTACTTATTTTCTGTTTCCTTTTTCACGTGAGGGTGAATCCCGGGGTGAAAGTGATGTGCCTTTGGTACTCGAGTATACCTACATTTGCTATCCATGATTCAGGCCAGATTAGGCGTGACCATCAATGAAGCCAGCAAGCTCTAATGCGCTAGACAGCCAGCTATTTCACCCAAATTGATCTTAAACTAATTTTCACAATTTACATAAATATGGAACAAATCAAGTCGCAAATTAGCTAAAAATGACCATACAAGTCAAGAGGCCAAGGGGGGTTAATGACCGAGTGGTGCAAGTTCCTGTAACGTCCATACCCTATGCATGCAAGGTTTCGCGGCTTTGCCATACACGGTTTGGGTTGAGCGAAGGGGGAAAACTGATAACAAAAATTACCATCTTCCCTCACCAGCCAAGCCAAACGTTAACCATCCTCTAGTATCATCCAACCAAGAAAAAGCCAGCACATCAAAGATACCTGGGACAAAACAGACCTTTGGACCTTCACGGTTCACTTATTCTTATTATACGCCGTGGACATCAAATGCACATCTATCATGAATGATCATGTTATACGAAACTGATCAAATGTCTCTTAAATTCCAGTAGCATATTTCTATTTACATTGCACAACATATTTGCTTCTGCACCAAACAGTGGTAATTTTCAATTTTCAATCCCAGTCATCGTCAAAGAAACCAGCATCTTTCATCTCTGAATAGTATACATTCTCCAGATTCAAACCTTCCTCCTATGGTCATCAAAGGCGCAACCACTAATTAATCACTCTTTCTAGCATCTTACAACATATATGTTAAAAACAGAAGAACACAAACAGTGCAAGCAAAATTTAGAAAAGCAAGGAAAAATGAACCAATGATTATGATTACCTGGAAAAAGTCTGCTAAAAAGGTTACATACAGAAGAGGAAGGTAAAAGGCATGGTAGCATATAATTGCGATCCCATACAACCTGTACAAGAAAGATTTAACATGGGGGAAAATAAAGCACTTAGAGCACATACTCCACACAGTTACTGTAAGGTTTAAATGGAATATTGTGATAAGGAGATTCATCCATAATTACCAGTAACCAAAACCAGCCCCATGTCCACTAAGCGCACAAGCAAACAGTGCCAGTGCATTCAAGATGAACATAATGGCAATATAATTGTAGAATACAGGTCTTGCTGTGAAAAGGGAAAAGATAAAATTAAAAAAAAAACAGCTCTCAAATTGATTGTGCCAATATGTAAATTTTAGACAAACTTACCAGGCAGCCTTTCCCTCCACTTGGAATGATACATGAACATTATCAACCCGTAAACAGCAGTAAGCACAAGTCTGTGGATAACCCACAAGCTCCACTTCATGCGGTGGGAATGGTCACTGCTATCAATGAACAGAGGAATCCCAAATCCAAAAAGGTATACAGCCTGTAAGAAAAAAACAATCACAATGTAAGACTCGTTGCAATAACATACAGGAGCCAAAGGTTTTAACAGATTGGATACTGTATTCTATATGTGCATCACAGCTTAAGAGAAGTAATTCAACAAGCATTTCAAACTCAAAGAGTGCTGGCATTTGTTTGACCATTCTAAAATAGGGCACAAGAATTACCTGCCTTCACTGTCAAAGTGTCAATGCAACACACTAAAAAGGAATACTTAAGATCTCTTCCCTATCTGATGGTAGCATTCTTTGTCAATGCCAGAGAAATGCTACTAAGAGAACAACAAAGGTGTATACAGAAAGTGAGAAAATACCTTACCTTCCCTATCTGATGGCAGCATTCTTTGTCAATGCTGGAGAAATGCTACTAAGAGAACAACAAAGGTGTATACAGGAAGAGAGAAAATACCTTGAGGAATATATCCAAACCAACAATGAGGGCTGAGACACCAAAAGGTTGTGTCAAATCTTCCAATCCACTTGCATAATTTTCTTGCAGTAAAAAGGCGATCAAGCTTACTTCCAGAAACAGCATTCCTGATGTTGTAAACAATGATAAGATATTCCACGATAATTCTTTTCCAGGAGTGCATTCCCATGCCTGAATCAACATGAGAAAAAGTAACGTGAGTGTAGTAGCCAAAGGGCCTAGCAGTAAATGCAAGAAGAAGCTCCAAAGATTAAAGCATTATGCTGGCATGACTGGATTTACACTATCTTCTAACAATGTAATCGCATTTTATTAATCTAAATGATAGCGGCTACAAGGCTTACCAGATGTTTATCTGCAAATGGTAAAGATGGAAGATCATCTAGGTTATTTAGAGAGAGAGATGAATGTCACTTGGGTGATTATTGCAAAAGCTGGCATTACAATAGCATGCGGTCTTACACATTCTTATGGAGAAACATGTTCAGTTAATTTGTGTAGGTGCTAATTGAGCTGCATTTTAAAGATGTAATAAGGATATTTTTTACTAAGGTCAAACAATTTTTCTCTCTCCTGTATAATGATTGCTTGGGATCGAGAAAGTCATCTTAGATTTTCAAATGACTGTAACTTGATTTTCTTGTTCTAAAATAATGACAATCAAATGGATCAAGTGAAACAAGATTGCTTCAGACTAAGTGCGTCAGATGATGGGCAAAATGAACATGCCAGCCATCCCCTGAAAAGATACAAGATGCAGCAAGACTAAAATATTGCTGTACGACCTCCCAATTCTGGATTGCATGTTCTATTTCATAACTGATCACAATCTCTTAGCACCCTCAACCTTACACAATATTTCAACCAATTTTCCACACACAAGAAAATAATTTCATACAAAAGATTAGTCATGAACACTGGAAAATAGGTGGTACGCCAGAGGAAGGCTACTATTGTAGTAAGTGCCCGCAAATATGTTATATCATCTTTCAATATACCATCCTTTTGAATCTCTAACATTTTGAATTGACATTAGTGCTTCCGTAGGGAAGAGAAAAGGGCAATGCACAATGGAGATATACATACAAATACTGACCCATGATAAAATAATAAAGCTCAATGATCTCTTACCAGATTAAACTCACAGAATGAAACATAATTTCACCAGTTAATGTGTTCATGAATCACCAAAGATAACTCATATACGGAAACATTAAACATATAACAATAGATATAAACCATAATACACCAATATTCTCAATCCATCAGAATGATTATATGGTAATCACACATCAGTACTCCAAAAACATCCAAATGAGATACGATCAAACTGCTACCAATCAGGAAGGGGAAAAAAGCTAACCTACCGCTTAGATTATCCCTAGATTCTGCCTAATTAACATAAGCTTTATGCACGAATAATCAAGGTTCCAAATTGACTATCTTGATGGATGGGATGCTAGAAAAGGGTGACATGCATAGAATCAAACACATTCTAAATTGCTTTGTTAATCTTAACATCATCCGAACTGGTATCCAAAACAATTTTGACTAGGAACGTAAAAACAGCATCAAGCAACACTGGTCTTCCACTAATTCGGAAAAACCACAAAGTAAACAACCATTCAAAATCTAAATGAATGAAAGTATCAACACAATCGAGAAATACACAAACAGAATGCTAATTCAACAACAAATCCATAAAGATGAGAACTTTTTCAGAGACCCAATCAAGATTACAGTAAAACAGTGAAATGGGCAACCAAAATCAGAGTTACAGTTGCAATTAGCATTAAAGAAACAAAAAATCAGAAAATATATTAAAAGCCCAAATAAAAAATCACCCATTAAGACTCTAAATTGAAGAAACCCACAAACCTGAAAGCAAGACCAAGCAAAATTAAGCAAGCTAACAAGCCAAAGACTGCAATAATAGGCGTTCATTATAGATGATCTCCCGTTTGAAAGCTTCCTAAAGCTCTTTTTAGCTTGGAATGCCAAATAGATTACAAAAGCAAGAGAAGTCAAGATCAAAGTCGCATTATGCAGAAAACCATGACATTCAACGAGCCAATTGAAGAGACTTGGCCCAACAAATGTCCCTTCTTTTAGAGTTGAATTAGGGTTTTGTGAGACAGGGATTTCTAACACAAGCCCCTTTCTATGAATATTTGGCATTTTTTTAAAGAAAAAATTTGCTTTACGGGGATTAAAGAAAAGCCCTAATCTTGAATTTTTGCAGAGAACTATGTTGTTGGGTCTTGAGAACTGGAATGTTGATGGTGTTGCGGTGAAGCTTGTGTTTTCAGTTTGAACTTTGAAGTCTTTAATGCAGTCGAGATTCATCTGCAAAAAGATAACAAATAATAATAATAAAAAAATAACTTTAGTCGCCTTTTTGACATTTTTCTATATTTTCTACCACGGTTGTAAATCCGATTAATTTATAAAATATCAAGTTCATTCTAATTAATTATTTTTATTGAAATCATATTATTTATTAAAATTAATCAGATTTAAATTTAACAAAATTAATTAAAAAAATAATTTCATTAAATCAATTAAATTTCATCAAATCATCAATTCTTTTGACTTTTTCTTAAAACCGATGTGATTCAGGCAGGCTTCACTTTGACAATATAGCTTAAGAAAAAAATAATTTCTAAAAATGAATTCTTAAATGTTAATATTTATATGAATATTTGGGAGGAAAAAAATATCAAAACAATAATAAATAAATAAATAAATAAATAAGTTGAGAGAAAGAATTATGTTAGCAACTGAACGTTGAATACTTACGTAGTTTCCTGGTCATGGATGCTATCATAATATCATAGTGTTGATGTTGAAATTCCTAACCATATAAGGTGAAATAAAATATTACCACATGTATAAGGATTGTAAATTATAATATAGTTTTAATCCTAGTTTCTAAATTCAACTTGAATAAGTTTAGGTTGCATATTAGAAAATCTATTTAGATTGACCTATTTTTTTTTAAAAATGAAGATAATATTTTTCTAGTAATTTTTTTTTAAAAAAACTTATGAGTTGTTGGCTAGATTTTAATTAGATATACCTTCAATCTAATCTATATTTTTAACTAATTAATTAAGTTTTTTTTCCTTTAACCTATATTAATTCAGACCTCAAGCAACCTACTAGCTTATAATTTTAAATTATAATTTTATCCTAAGATATTATAAAAAAAATAAAATAACATGGATATTTTGTTACTTTTTAATTTTAACTAAAACGTGTCTCAAAATATAGCAAAATTACATGTTTTTACTTCATTTCTTATTTATAAATGCTTTTTTTTTATTTTAGTTCTTCAATTATAATTTATTATATGTTTGATTTTTAATTTAAGTTTTTGTTTTTCTAATTCTGTTCTTGACACTTTTGTTAATTTTTTTCAATTTATCTTTCATTCTTTCAAATTTTTTTACTAAAGTTATTTTCAATTCAATCAAACCTTGCAACTGAAAATTCTTATTCCCTCTACTTATTTTTTTTCTCACTCTTTTTTTAATTATTTTATGTAATTTTTTAACATTTAATTTATTAGAAATTCAATTTCTTACCATCTTATTATTCTATATTAGCCTTTTATTTTAATATTAAATTTGTAATTATCTTAAAATATTTTTTGTTGGTTTATACTGATCTCATGAGTTAGATAATAATTTTTGTATTTTTTTAATATGATTTTTGTTGTTGTTAAGTTTGTATTTCATTTTTCAAGATATTATTCTTATTCATCTTTATTTTTTCATACAAATAAAGTTTTTTTAAATAAAAATATATATTTTTCAATTATATTGCCGATGTGTATGACCTTACATAATAGTTTTTATAATGCAAGTTTATTTGGTTAGTTTTATTTGTATTTTTTTTTATGTTATGAGTTTTTTAAAATGTTTCTTTATCTTTTATTTATTTAAATAATTAAGTTTAATAAATATAATCATATGCATATCTTATTTTATATTATTGAATATCTTAATTTTGCTTGCATGAGTTTTTCAATTTAAATTTAAATTTTTTTGTTAAAAAAATATAGTAAAGTAGCTTGTATATTCCCTTTTTTTTTTAAAAAAAAATTATAATTCATGGCGGAATATATGTGTATATATATATATATATATCGTGGTAAATTGTAAGATTTCAAGGGTTTTAAGTAATTGGGCTGATGCCTGGCAGCTTGATCAGCTGGAGTTTATCATGTTGTTTGAGAAACTTCTACTTACGTTGAAGAACAATGACATCGACCCAAAGAGCTAAATAGAGGGCCTAATGATGATATTGATCTAGTTGGAGGCCTGGAAAGACAAATCATTTAGAATATAGGGACTAAAATCGACTCAATAATTTTAGCCTATTTGTCAGATACTCAAGGTGATTGGTTCAAACTCCATAGCTAGCTTGTCCAATTCACATTTGATGACATTTTGGCTTTCAACAAGGAATTTTCCAAACTTAACCGTTAAAATTACCGCCACTTTCGGTTACCTTACCTCGCTCCTTCCCTGCCTTATCAATCGGATCATATCTCCCCATTTCACTAAAATTAATCCTTTTTTCATTTCCAAAAACAATAAAATTTACTCTTAAACATCAAAACGATTAAAGGGCTCTTGCCATAATCTTCTTTCCTTCAACCATTCTCACTACCCCATCACCATAATTGACTTGAATTTTCAAACTGACCAGCTCCATGAGGTCGATTTGGATGGTTTTTCTTTTCACGTAAAGAAAAAATTGTATATAAATCAAGAAACTAGCAGTCAGTGATCATCATTTTCTAAATCAATCAAGTTTATCTTCTTCTCTAACCAATCTGTTCGGTTCTATCTTTGTTTGTTTTTTATTGCGTTTCAATCTCGGAATATTTTGTTGTGGTTGGCATGGATCGGAGGATGAAGCCAGTGTATCTAAGGCAAATTAGCATAGAAGGAACGCCGAGGACACCATCATCACCATCCATGTCCCCACTGCGTATGCACCATGCTCGGTCAGGATCAGCTGGGGTGGGTAACAACATGAAGAAAGCACAAACTAAGGCTGCGGCGCAGAGGCTTGCGCAGGTGATGTCTCACCAGACAGCTGATGGTGACGACGACGACGACGACGAAGCGATGATCTTTCGTATGATTATCAAGCAAGCGGCATTGGAAGCGTTGGACTTGCTGGTGGAAGGAGAATGCAGCCTCGGTCGCCAATGGTAAGTTGGGGGTCTTTCATTTCTCGGACATAATTATTTTTGTCAGGCTCATGTTTGCAAATACAAACATGAAGCATGGTTGTTTGCCTACTTGGAACTTGGCCTCAAATGGGAGGTTCTTTATTGAAGTATTGAACACCTGGATTCAAAGAATTCGACACTTGTTCTGATGAGATAGTTAATCGAAATGTGTATGTTCTCGTATTGATTTCCATTACAAAATTCAGACCAAATCTGCAGCTCAAGTTCGTGTGCCGGCAAAGACATACCGACCAGTTGATGAGGACTTGCAGACCAAACCAGCAGCTCAAGTTCGTGTTCCGGCAAAAGACATACCGACCAGTTGACAAGGTCCTGCAGACCAAACCTACAGCTCAAGTTCGTGTGCCAGGAAAGACATATCAACCAGTGGATGAGGACAGTGATAATGACGAGCTTATAAATGATTATGGCTCCAGGGCTTGGGGGTTGACCATCGGACGTGCTGGTGGGAAGTCAATGCGATAACAGTCTCCTGCGGTGATTAGCTATTTAACTATTTCATGCTTATGATGCTGATAGATTTTTGGTTGTAGAACTAGCTTTTATAGATAAGTTATGGCGCTCAGATCTAATTAAACAGCTGATGTTTGATACTGATTTTCCATCTCAATGTTATTCTAAACGTGAACTTCTGTTAGGTAGTTCGTACCGGCCGACCTGGACAACCTTCATCTACACAGTCAAAAACCAGTAGTCGATCGCCTTTATCTGTCAATACAGTGGAACAACCATCATCAGCACAAGTGTCTTTAGCAGCCCCGCCATCCCAGCCCACAAACTCTGTAGAACAACCGGTATCTGCCCGTTCCAGAATGGTGGGACGACCATCCTTCAATTCCACGGACCAATCTCTGTCTCTTCGTTCTGTTCGATCATCTACTAACGCTGTAGAACAACCTCCATCTGCCCGTTCTACTTCAGCTACAAGCCTCGGCATCAAGAGAGTTCCCATACCCTCTAGTGTAACTATATCACTAAGGCCTGTCTCTCCTATGGCTTCGTCAGATCACCCGAAGGATAGAAGGTATCACGAGGCTCTGAACCTGCATATTTTCACTTAGAATATTTATAGTTACATTACTCACTTCTCCTCCACCTTTTATCTGGCATAAGATTTGAACATTCATGATCCCGGTAAAAAGAAAAGAAAAGGGATGACTATCTTTGATTGGCATTTCTAAACGATATGAGTATTTTTGTGTTTGATATGACTTTCGTATTCAAAGAGAAGAGAAATAGCGTCATCAATGAAATGAGATGTCAATTTCGGAGAATATAGAGCATGGATTTCTTGGTGACATTTAAACAAAGAAATTCCCGTCTGCAACTTTAATTATTTTTAATTTCAAGATCTTGAAGGCAAAGGCAGATGTGTTCTACGAGTTAAATGCAACTAATTCATTTGACTTTATGGTTGCAGGCTGTCATTAGACTGGGGAAGTGTGTGAAGGGATTTTACCGATGATGTACTAATATTTGCTTGATGTACTAATATTTGCTTGTAGAAAGAGATTAAGTAAATTGATATAATATTTAACATGGTGTGTGGCAAATTCTCTATATCCATAGGAAAGTGTCATATTATTAGAGATAGAGAAAGAATTACAACACACATGAAGGAGGAGGGTCACTTCACTTAAACTCTACTTCTAACTCTCTTGTTGTACTTGTAGCTGTTGCTATTGTAGCTCTACACTTTCTTTTGTGGTCTCTCTACTCATTCACAATCTGTCTCTCACTTTGCTTTCTCATGTATGTCTTTATATATAGGTATTTATGACAATTCTTTTTGTTTTGTTGTCAACATTGGTGGCCATTAACTCCAGCTTATTCAACAATGATGGCTGCCAATAATCAATGGTTGGTGTCCTCTATTTGTTGCACATGAAATGACAACAAACCCAACAATCGCCCTTTTTTCCATTCATGTAGGGCAACTGTCCTCATGCTTCTTCAGCACAGGCTTGCATCTTGTAGCTCTTCCAAACTTACCATTCTAAGTGCATCTTCGACCAAGTTTATGGATGCTTGCCACACCTTTTCTCACATAAAAAGATCACTATAACCAGATGGTTTCACACATCACATTTAAAGAGTTTTAATGCTTGTCTCTGGAACAATATTCCCTTTCGAGCGTATCAACCATGTTTGGTCTGTAATGATTCATCAAGCCTCACATTAAGGCCTACAATACCCCCTCAAACAAAAATTTCTAAGTGTGATAGTCATTCAGTATTTTATATGATCACGAGCTCACTCCTTTTCCAAGAGTCTACTCATATAGGAGTTGCGCTTGCCCTCTGTTCCACCTTTGGAACCACGCCTTACTTCTCCATGAGTCTCCCGCTCTTAGTCTCAAGAGTTCAGGTAGCTTTCCACCTTTAACTATAGGGGTAGCCCATTAAAGGTTTATCCATATCTGTCTTTATACTGTGAGTATTACAATGCCATTATCGAGCTCACCACCTTGACAAAAGTTAACTTGTTCTCAAAACTTGTGCATGCCCTCTACTCCTTCATAACAGTCGCGTTTTAATGTTCCACAAGTCATCCACTTATTGTTTAAGGCAAAGGTCTTCTAGCTCATTGATCTTTAACATAGGGGCAATATCCATGAAAATCAATCCGACATTGTCTCTATACTCATCATAGCCGCTTTATTGGCTATACACCTGTTCACTCATTTCTAGCCATCACATTGGCTCTGGGGCGTTCTGAACTGGGGCTCCTATCACGGCCCTCATACCTTCTATTGAGGTGTCTCCGCTTGTCGTCATGCGGCGGTTTGATCCTTGACTTATCTTATGCCCCTCACACCTTTTCTTTAAGGTGTCTTCGTTTTTCATAAGCGGTTGCATCCTTCTTCAGTTGGAACGCTTCAAAGTGGCTTAAAAAATTCTCTACCATCATGTGGACTATGGGAGAGATCATCGCCACTAACCACATAGAAAGAGAAAGTTGTGGTATACGCCTTGCAATCCTCCACCTCGATTTCTATGTTTGGAGCTTTTACGCCTTTTTACTTGATAGCTCTATACACACCAATTCTCTTGGTGTTTTCGCCTTTTATCATAGGTGGTCACTTTTTATCATAAGCGTTTATACCCCCTCAATTAGGTGCTTCTACAACAGCTCTCTTTTCATCCTTGCATGCACTGGAAAGGTCTTCATCTGTTGTCTTTATTAAGAGCACAAGAGACTTCATGTTGTACAACTTCTCATAGTTTCTGCTCTAAGCTTCATCTGTGAACTCGTTTTCTCTTTGCACTTGTTGTCTCATTACAGTACCTTTTCGGATCCTTTAGGTACTCCTGCACAATTTTCGTGTGCCCTCGTGCAATTTTTATTCTTTAGATTCTCCCTATTCCTTGCTTATGTTTAACAACAACTCATCTTTTTACAACACCTATTCTAGTCAAAATAGGGTGTCAATCTTTATTCTTTTGCTGTATTTCTCTTTCATTATTAGGGTCTTCATCAATTCTCCTTTCAAGAAATCACTGTTATTGAATCTAATTTATTAGAGAAATCACCACTCCATCAGATCCTTGAACATACGAAACCCAAATGTTCCCTTATATCATGTGTCGCAGGTCCCCTACGTGGCGATTTGATGATTTTTCAGTCATTGCTTTGCTTGCTTGATTTGTTTTTTGGGAGTTGCCACCTAGTATTTCATTGAAGGTTACTAGAAAACCTGGATTTACTGGTCATTATCAGTGATTCGAGGATAAATGACTAATTGTAGCTAGGGAAGGTATTGACACACTTAACATACCCTACTTTAGATAAGCTGCTTTGCAATTTGATGTGATTTGAAAATTTAAAAATATTAATCAAATTTTAAAATTTTAATAAATTAGTTATAAAATCCCAAAATACATGTAGAAACATATTCTTACATTTTCATGGAAAATATAACATATGATTTTATTTTTCCTTAGAGATTTAATCATATTCAAATTAAATACTTAATTTTTTTTCTTTTTGATTTTTACAATTCAGTAACATAAATAAATAAAAATACAAACATACACTTCCACGTCACTTTTTACTATGTTTTTCTGTTATAATTTTTTACAACACAACATAAACTAAAAACATTTAACAGAAATTTAAATACATATTCTAGCATGTAAAATTTCAAAAAAGGTCCTTAAAGAGTCCTTAAAGAGTCCCCCTTCCCTTTTTGAATTTTTCTCCCCCTGTTTAAAATTCCCTCCCCTCCGAATTCTTTTCACCCCGTCTCCAATTATTTTTTTCCCTTTTATAGGTAATAAAATTTATTATTTTCTTATTTGCTTGGTCTCCAAGCAACTCAAGAAAAACAAATTGATCCTTCAACCTTTTCTATTCATATTTGGTCCATTATAATTTTGATTTTTTTATATTTTTGAAATTTTTTAAAAACAAGCAATATGAACGTCGACTTAACAAGAAAAATTAGTGATTGTAAAATTAATGCATTAAAAGTTGAACACATTCAAAATACTTTTGAAAATTTAATTCTTATGAAATGATGTTGAAAATGCTAAAAACGATGCAAATATGTCAAAATATATTTTTTGGGGTTTTTCATTGTTTTTTGCTATTTTTGATTTTTTCTAAAAATTTATCAAAAATATGGGTAAAAAATTGGGCAGCAACACTGTTATATTGCTAGTCTTCAACCGTTTTATTACAAACTGCTATATATACGAAAATAGTATTGCATGGATAATCCTTCTACTAAGCAAGTTTCTAGGAAAGAATGGAGGGGTCACACCGATCCTGCTTAAAACCCAATCTCCTAAACAGAACTCGTTAGACCATATCTATCTATTGTATTGTCTTTCCGTATATACAATCATTTGCTAGCTTTGTCGTGGCTTTCCTTTACAGGTGATCTTGAATATACTAGTTTAAAACCTAATTTCTCAACATTTGGTGAAACTACCAGTTCTTAAATTCATAAAGATTGGTCTTTATCAAATTTCACTCTCCACCTTAAATTGTCCACATCATCGGGTGTCCAGGGTGTCCTAATTTTGCCTTCTCTCAAAGCAATTAAAATTCCCATATAATAGTTCAGCATATGTAATTGGGTAAACATGTGCACTTTCTTCTTCTTCTTTTTCTTCTCCATCGACCACTATAATGACTTTTAGATGCTTCCTGATCGGGTAATCTCTCATCAATAATTCATCATTGCTATTTTTGATCTCAATCTCAACTATCAGACTGTACCATTGCATCCACAATGATCAAATTAGTTGGAAATAAGTCTGAAATTATTGAAATCGCACTTCAGATGGCTAAGATTTGATCAAAACAATTCTGGCCTAATAAATGGTTCAGATTCAATCTCAGAACCAATTGCATGTAGGATCAACTACACTCACTTGGCTTGGCTCAGAACGCGGCTCGGCTCCACTTGGCTCGCAACTGGTGACGTGGCAGGTGTGTCCTTTATGATAATATGGCAACTTACTGGGCACTTACATGGCATGCTTATTGTGCATGTTGACATCGCATATACATCATACTGATGTCATTATTTGGTATGCATTCTATGCATGCTGACGTCATTAATATCCAGGTCAGTCACATGGGTTGGGTTTATTGGTATTTGGGTCAAGTCAGTCCATTCGGGCGAAGAAGATGCATGGGGCTCATCTACGCGCGTGGATTGCCACCTCGTCGGTGCGTGCGAGCATGTCTGACTTCCATTTTCGATGTTGTTTTCACCAGTGGTTTCGTCTCAGCCTTTTCTACATAAAAGTATGGTCAAAACATCATTTTAAGAACTTTTATTTTTGAGTAAAAATCAAACACCACTTTAAACTAAATGTTCTGATACCAATTGAAGAGGATCTAACACAATATTTAATGTGGTTCGGCAATCTGAGTTTCATATTATTAAAGATAGAGAAAGAATTACAACACAAATATAGGAGAATGATCACTTCACTCAAACTCTACTCCTAACTCTTTTGCTGCACTTGCAGCTCTTCACTTTCTCTCATGGTTTCTCTACTCACTTACAATTTTTTTTTCACTTTGTTCTCTTACGTATGCCTTTATTTATAGGCATTCATGATAACTCCTTTTGCTTTGTTGTCAATATTGATTGCCACCAACTTCAGCTCATTCACTAATGATGGCCGCCAATAATCAATGGTTGGTGCTGTTCATTTGATGCACATGAAATGTCAACGAACCCAACAGTACGAACTTAAGAGATTCTGGCCTTCAGCATTCAAGTTCTGCTTTCCAAGATGAGGTATATATAGAACATTTCATAGCCGGCTATAATAATAATATGCTGTGAATGTCTGCTGTGAATATGCTCAACTTTATCCAAATTTCAACTTAATGTAAAAGAAAATAACCATTATTTGAGGTCAACGTAATTGGGAGAACATGGAAGATTTTTCTGTTTTGGAGATTCTATTAATTGTTTATGAATTTTATTGCAGATTGACATGCTACAGGAAGAAAATGAAAGTTTACTTGACAAGGTGGGCCAGCATTTATCTACATTTGCATGTATCTTTGCAGTTGGCACTCCTCATGCTGTGAACGTTCCAATTTAAAGAAAATAAATGTGTTTCGTGTACATGTCAATCTGGTTTTCTCATCTCCTGATCCGCCAAGTTGACTTATAGGTCCATCAGTTGCCTTAGTCAATTGGCTATCTAAGGCAATTGGCTAATATGATAGATAGTAAAATCCACAACATCTTCACTCAATAAAGGCAGTCCATGGATTTTGGAGAAAAAATGATAATGAATGTTTCATACTCATTCTGTTATCATTTATTTTTCTTTTGGTTCTCCGTCATAATTTGTGCCTGCCCCCCCCCCCCCCCCC
>SRLM01000428.1:362722-415726 GCA_015708895.1 Populus ilicifolia
AAAAAACATGTCTTTTTATATATTTTATTTTAAAATATAGGAATTTACTTTAAAATTATTACAAATATAAATTTAATTTAAATTTTCACCCCTATCTTTTCAATTAACCATCTTTACATCTTTATTCCTTCTATCTTTGTACACCAACCTAAAAATTTATTGTACTCGTAAGCATAGAAGTCTTTTAGCAATAAATATTATTGCCAAACATACACAGTTCAAACATTTACTATGCACACAATTACAGGTACAGCAACCACAAGTAATTGCCTCCACAACTATACAAAAGGACCAAATTGGAACTTTGGATACATCATAATTTTATAGTACAAAATCTCAAAATCAAGGATCAAAATGAGTCATTTTCGAATTAGTAGGGGTGAGAGTGTAGTTTACCAAAACTAAAAACACAACGCCCTTGACAATATCGAAATGATCCCCCTATAAAGAAACCTTCAAAATCATTTCATAGTCACCTCCCTTAGTTTTCTCCGTCTCTCTCCGTCTCTTAAAAGGCTTAAGCTTCTTATCTCTCTAGATTCTCTAATGGCCGCCTCCACAGGTTCTTTGATTTCCATGCAACCTCGTCATGGAATGGTATAAAGTTCACTGCTTTAATGCTTGTTTTTGCTTTCTGGCGTATAACTGTTTTGTTTTTGTTTGTTTTGTTAGATCTGTTGTTAAATTTAGCTCTTGATTTGATCCGGGAATCTTTTGATTTGATGTTTATTTTGCATGTGATTAGATATCTTTATCTAATGATAAGCGCTGTTTTTCTTTGTTCCTGGCTTAGTTATAGTGTGGTTTCATTGTGTTGTTTTCATGAATATCTCGATCAATTTTGTAATCTAGTGAATTTTAGTTTAGATGCAAAGCTTAAATCTTTTTAACAAGAGTGACATGCATTTGGAAATATAGCTATCATTGAGTACCCTCTTAACAATGGGTATGATGTCTCTTGTCATCCTTTATGGGATATATGGTAGGACACAATGCAATTGCTTTGTTCCTCAAGCTGAAATCTCATGGGAGCTGAGGGTGAACTTTGTTATTCTTTGTTTGAAAGATTCTTTTGTGGTTGTTTTATAATGCCCCCTTTCTTGTATTTGTTATTGATGATTCTCTGAAGCTCATGTTTGGATCTGTGTTAACAGGCCACATCCAGGGTCTGTAGTTTGAAGCCAGTTTCACTTTCAAATCAAGGAAGAAGCTACCTGTCTTTTGGGTTGTGGTCTGTGCCAGCTCGCAGCCTCAGGGTTTCATGTGCTGTATGTTTCTGTGTTGAGATTGCTTTAGCATTTTATGGTTTTCTCTTGTGCTGTATTGTTCCTGGGAAATAATTGGTTTGTTATATTTTTTTTCTGGAAAATCAAACTGGACTGACATGTTGTAATTTGGATGTTCTTCATGGTTTTTATGTGCTGGTTTACTTTCTTAGGAATTCTAAAAGGTTTTGATTATGGAAATATGCTATAAACCTAGTGCAGGTGAACTTATTGGTTTAAGTGTTTTTTTATGCCTTGTAGCTAGGGATTTTATTCAGCATATGCTTCGTATAAATTAGAGGGGTGCAGAATTGCTTAAAGCTAGATGCCTGATTAAAACGTGAATTTGCCTTTTATTTATCTGCTCCCTGGTTAAAACATGAGTTGGCCAGAAAGAAATGCTATATGTATATGTGATATGTTTACCTGCCATTCATCTTCTGAGCTTTGGATAATAACATGCTACACTGATTTCTATAACCTTCTAAGGTCTTCTACAAATATTTTTTTACGAGGTTTACTATAAGGTGGTTCCTCATTCTGATCAAATGCAGACTTGTTTGCAATTGTGCTTGTTGTATTTCTTCACTCATATTCATTGATGACTTTAAATGTCTATGAGCAGGCCAAACCAGAAACAGTTGAAAAGGTGTGTGAGATAGTGAAGAAACAGCTGGCATTAGCTGATGGAACTCCTGTTACTGGGGAATCCAAATTCACAACACTTGGGGCTGATTCACTTGATACGGTACCTTACATTTACCTCTGAATATTTTCTTATGAAACATTTCAAGGAATCATCTCCCCCCTCTGACAACCGAAGTTTTCCCCTTGACTGTTGATTGTGGATGCACATGAATTTTCTTGTCTTATGCTTTTAACTATTGCTTGATCAATAGATCTATTTAGTTTCCTAAAAATAAAGTACTAATGGATATTAGTTCTCAAATTTAGTTCCTTAGCTGCCTACTTTAATGGAATGGTGGGAGGCGTTCATTTAATGGTATGAAAATGAAACATTGTTATTGTTTGTTCAATAACTTGAGAAGTGAAAGGAACAGCTATGTTTGTATGCCTCACTGTCTTGCCTTTTGAGTTAGATATAATTTCTCCATCTGTATTCTGTAGTGGGGAACTTTTTGACTAAGAAGACATATCATCTTAGGGTTTAATCAGTTGTTTTTAGCATATGGTGACCTGTATTTATTCGCCGCTTCTTTCAGGTTGAGATTGTGATGGGACTTGAGGAGGCATTTGGTATCAGTGTTGAAGAGGAGAGCGCCCAAAGCATTGCAACTGTTCAGGATGCTGCTGATCTTATTGAGAAGCTCGTCGAGAAGAAAGATTAGAGGAAACGATGATCAGACTTGGAGATCGTTTTTCACCTGCTCTTATGTTTCTTGTTGGTAGATGGAATGCTAGGCAATTGTGGTTATGTTTTGTTGGTTTCTTCTAGAAAAACTCATAAATCGCCAGGTTGTGAACTTAAGTTGTGCTTTCAGAAACGAACTTGGCTTTTCATGCTTCATATTGATAGACCTTTTACGTGATGTATTTTACATCGCTTTATTACTACTACTACTTATTCTCTGTTTCATTTTTCACGTGAGGGTGAATCCCGGGGAGAATGAGATGTACCCTTGGTCCTCGAGTATGCCTGCATTTGCTATTCAAGGACAAATCAAGCGTGACCATTAATGAAGCCAGGCGTTAACCATCCTGACAGCCAGCTATTTTACCTGAATTGCTCTGAAAGTAATTTTCTCAATTTACATAAATATGGAACAAATCTAGTCGCAAATTAGCTAAAAAATGACCATACAAGTCAAGAGGCCAAAGGGGGTTAATGACTGAGCGGTGCAAGTTCCTGTAACGTCCATATCCTATGCATGCAAGGTTTCGCATCCTATGCCATACACGGTTGGTGTTGAACCAAGGGGGGAAACTGAAAAGAAAATTACCGTCTTCCCTCACCAGCCAAGCCAAACGTTAACCATCCTCTAGTATCATCCAACCAAGAAAAAGCCAGCACATCAAAGATACCTGGGACAAAACAGACCTTTGGACCTTCACGGTTCACTTATTCTTATTATACGCCGTGGACATCAAATGCACATCTATCATGAATGATCATGTTATACGAAACTGATCAAATGTCTCTTAAATTCCAGTAGCATATTTCTATTTACATTGCACAACATATTTGCTTCTGCACCAAACAGTGGTAATTTTCAATTTTCAATCCCAGTCATCGTCAAAGAAACCAGCATCTTTCATCTCTGAATAGTATACATTCTCCAGATTCAAACCTTCCTCCTATGGTCATCAAAGGCGCAACCACTAATTAATCACTCTTTCTAGCATCTTACAACATATATGTTAAAAACAGAAGAACACAAACAGTGCAAGCAAAATTTAGAAAAGCAAGGAAAAATGAACCAATGATTATGATTACCTGGAAAAAGTCCGCTAAAAAGGTTACATACAGAAGAGGAAGGTAAAAGGCATGGTAGCATACAATTGGGATCCCATACAACCTGTACAAGAAAGATTTAACATGGGTGAAAATAAAGCACTTAGAGCACATACTCCACACAGTTACTGTAAGGTTTAAATGGAATATTGTGATAAGGAGATTCATCCATAATTACCAGTAACCAAAACCAGCCCCATGTCCACTAAGCGCACAAGCAAACAGTGCCAGTGCATTCAAGATGAACATAATGGCAATATAATTGTAGAATACAGGTCTTGCTGTGAAAAGGGAAAAGATAAAATTAAAAAAAAAACAGCTCTCAAATTGATTGTGCCAATATGTAAATTTTAGACAAACTTACCAGGCAGCCTTTCCCTCCACTTGGAATGATACATGAACATTATCAACCCGTAAACAGCAGTAAGCACAAGTCTGTGGATAACCCACAAGCTCCACTTCATGCGGTGGGAATGGTCACTGCTATCAATGAACAGAGGAATCCCAAATCCAAAAAGGTATACAGCCTGTAAGAAAAAAACAATCACAATGTAAGACTCGTTGCAATAACATACAGGAGCCAAAGGTTTTAACAGATTGGATACTGTATTCTATATGTGCATCACAGCTTAAGAGAAGTAATTCAACAAGCATTTCAAACTCAAAGAGTGCTGGCATTTGTTTGACCATTCTAAAATAGGGCACAAGAATTACCTGCCTTCACTGTCAAAGTGTCAATGCAACACACTAAAAAAGAAGACTTAAGATCTCTTCCCTATCTGATGGTAGCATTCTTTGTCAATGCCAGAGAAATGCTACTAAGAGAACAACAAAGGTGTATACAGGAAGTGAGAAAATACCTCACCTTCCCTATCTGATGGTAGCATTCTTTGTCAATGCTGGAGAAATGCTACTAAGAGAACAACAAAGATGTATACAGGAAGAGAAAATACCTTGAGGAATATATCCAAACCAACAATGAGGGCTGAGACACCAAAAGGTTGTGTCAAATCTTCCAATCCACTTGCATAATTTCCTTGCAGTAAAAAGGCGATCAAGCTGACTTCCAGAAACAGCATTCCTGATGTTGTAAACAATGATAAGATATTCCACGATAATTCTTTTCCAGGAGTGCATTCCCATGCCTGAATCAACACGAGAAAAAGTAACGTGAGTGTAGTTGCCAAAGGGCCTAGCAGTAAATGCAAGAAGAAGCTCCAAAGATTAAAGCCTTATGCTGGCATGACTGGATTTACACTATCTTCTAACAATGTAATCCCATTTTCATTAATCTAAATGATAGCGGCTACAAGGCTTACCAGATGTTTATCTGCAAATGGTAAAGATGGAAAATCATCTAGGATAATTAAAGAGAGAGATGAATGTCACTTGGTTGAGTATTGCAAAAGCTGGCATTACAATAGCATGCGGTCCTACACATTCTTATGGAGAAACATGTTCAGTTAATTTGTGTAGCTGCTAATTGAGCTGCATTTTAACGATGTAATAAGGATTTTTTTTACTAAGGTCAAACAATTTTTCTCTCTCCTGTATAATGATTGCTTGGGATCGAGAAAGTCATCTTAGATTTTCAAATGACTGTAACTTGATTTTCATGTTCTAAAATAATGACAATCAAATGGATCAAGTGAAACAAGATTGCTTCAGACTAAGTACATCAAATGATGGGCAAAATGAACATGCCAGCCATCCCCTGAAAAGATACAAGATGCAGCAAGACTAAAATATTGCTGTACGACCAACCAATTCCGGATTGCATGTTCTATTTCATAACTGATCACAATCTCTTAGCACCCTCAACCTTACACAATATTTCAACCAATTTTCCACACACAAGAAAATAATTTCATACAAAAGATTAGTCATTAACACTGGAAAATAGTTGGTACGCCAGAGGAAGGCTACTATTGTAGTAAGTGCCCGCAAATATGTTATATCATCTTTCAATATACCATCCTTTTGAATCTCTAACATTTTGAATGGACATTTGTGCTTCCGTAGGGAAGAGAAAAGGGCAATGCACAATGGAGATATACATACAAATACTGACCCATGATAAAATAACAAAGCTCAATGATCTCTTACCAGATTAAACTCACAGAATGAAACATAATTTCACCAGTTAATGTGTTCATGAATCACCAAAGATAACTCATATAAGGAAACATTAAACATATAACAATAGATATAAACCATAAGACACCAATATTCTCAATCCATCAGAATGAAACACATTCTAAATTGCTTTGTTAATCTTAACATCATCCGAACTGGTATCCAAAACAATTTTGACTAGAAACCTAAAAACCGCATCAAGCAACACTGGTCTTCCACTAATTCGGAAAAACCACAAAGTAAAAAACCATTCAAAATCTAAATGAATGAAAGTATCAACACAATCGAGAAATACACAAACAAAATGCTAATTCAACAACAAATCCATAAAGATGAGAACTTTTTCAGAGACCCAGTCAAGATTACAGTAAAACAGTGAAATGGGCAACCAAAATCAGAGTCACAGTTGCAATTAGCATTAAAGAAACAAAAAATCAGAAAATATATTAAAAACCCACATAAAAAATCACCCATTAGGACTCTAAATTGAAGAAACCCACAAACCTGAAAGCAAGACCAAGCAAAATTAAGCAAGCTAACAAGCCAAAGACTGCAATAATAGGCGTTCATTATAGATGATCTCCCGTTTGAAAGCTTCCTAAAGCTCTTTTTAGCTTGGAATGCCAAATAGATTACAAAAGCAAGAGAAGTCAAGATCAAAGTCGCATTATGCAAAAACCCATGGCATTCAACGAGCCAATTGAAGAGACTTGGCCCAACAAAGGTCCCTTCTTTTAGAGTTGAATTAGGGTTTTGTGAGACAGGGATTTCTAACACAAGCCCCTTTCTATGAATATTGGGCATTTTTTTCAAGAAAAAAATTTGCTTTGCGAGGATTAAAGAAAAGCCCTAATCTTGAATTTTAGTAGAGAACTATGTTGTTGGGTCTTGAGAACTGGAATGTTGATGGTGTTGTGGTGAAGCTTGTGTTTTCAGTTTGAACTTTGAAGGCTTTAATGCAGTCGAGATTCGTCTGCAAGAAGATAACAAATAATAATAATAAAAGAATAACTTTAGTCGCCTTTTTGACATTTTTCTATATTTTCTACCACGGTTGTAAATCCGATTCTAAGGCTAAAAGCCTCAAGTTATTGGATAATCATGTTAATTTATAAAATATCAAGTTCGTTCTAATTAATTATTTTTATTGAAATCATATTTTTTATTAAAATTAATCATATTTAAATTTAACAAAATTAATTAAAAAATAATTTAATCAAATCAATTAAATTTCATCCAATCATTAATTCTTTCAATTTTTACTTAAAACCAATCTGATTCAAGCAGGCTTTGTTTTGACGGTAGCTTTAGAAAAAAATATATTATCATCATTTATAGGTGGAAGCATACTAAAAATAAATTCTTAAATGTTAATATTTACATGGATGTTTGGGAGAGGAAAAAATATCAAAACAATAATAAATAAATAAATAAATTGAGAGAAAGAATTTCATTAGCAACTACACGTTGAATACTTACGTAGCTTCTTGGTTATGGATGCTATCATAATATCATACAGCTGATGTTGAAATTCCTAACCATAGAAATAAAATATTACCACATGTATAAGGATTATAAATTATAATATAGTTTTAATCCTAGTTTCTAAATTCAACTCGAATAAGCTTAGGTTACATATTAGAAAATCTATTTAGATTGACCTATTTTTTTAAAAATTAAAATATTATTATTCTAAAAAAAATTTTAAAAGAAAAACTTATGAATTGGTGGGTAGATTTTAACTTGATAGGCTCGGAAAGATTGACCCATCAAGCTAATCTGTATTTTTAACTAATTAATTAAATTTTTATTTTATTTTTTTTCAACCTATATCAATTCAGATCTCAATGAATCTATCAATTACATCTAGGTTTTTAAATTATCATTTTATCTTAAGATATTATCTAAATAAAATAAATAACATGGATATTTTATTGATTTTTAATTCCAACTAAAGTGTGTCTTAAATTATAGCAAACTTACATGTTTTTACTTCATTTCTTATTTATAAATGGTTTTTTTTTATTTTAGTTCTTCAATTATAATTTATCATGTGTTTGATTTTTAATTTAAGCCTTTATTTTTCTAATTCTATCCTTGACACTTTTGTTATTTTTTTTCAATTTATCTCTCATTTTTAATTTTTTTTATTAAAGTTATTTTCAATTCAATCAAACCTTGCAACTAAAATTCTTATTCTCTCCACTTATTGTTTTTTTTTTAATTTTTTTATGTATTTTTTTTAACATTTAATTTATTAAAAATTTAATTTGTTATGATCTTATTATTCTATATTAGCCTTTTATTTTAATATTAGTTTTGTAATTATCTTAACATATTTTTTATTGGTTTATCCGGGTCTCATAAGTTAGATAATGATTTTTACATTTTTTTTAATATAATTTTTTTTGTTGTTAAGTTTGTATTTTATTTTTTAAGATATTATTCTAATTCATCTTTATTTTTTTATATAAATAATTTTTTTTAAAAAAAAATATTTTTTTCAATTATATTGCCGATATGTGTAGCTTTACATAATAGTTTTCATGATGCAAGTTTATTTGGTTAGTTTTATTTGTATTTTTCTTTTATGTTATAAGTTTTTTAAAATGTATTTTTATCTTTTTTTATTTAAATAATTAAATTTAATAAACATAATCCGATGCATATCTTATTTTATATTATTGAATATTTTAATTTTGCTTGCATGAGTTTTTCAATTTAAATATTGATTTTTTTGTTAAAAAAATATAGTAAAGTAGCTTGTATATCCCTTTTTTTTTTTAAAAAAAATTATAATTCATGGCGGCACACACACATATATATATATATATATGTCGTGGTAACTTGTAAGATTTCAAGGGTTTTAAGTAATTGTGCTGATGCCTGGCAGCTTGATCAGCAGGAGTTTATCATGTTGTTTGAGAAACTTCTACTTACGTTGAAGAACAATGACATCGACCCAAAGAGCTAAATAGAGGGCCTAATGATGATATTGATCTAGTTGGATGCCTGAAAAGACAAATCATTTAGAATATAGGAACTAAAATCGACTCAATAATTTTAGCCTATTTGTCAGATACTCAAGGTGATTGGCTCAAACTCCATAGCTAGCTTGTCCAATTCACATCTGATGACATTTTGGCTTTCAACAAGGAATTTTCCAAACTTAACCGTTAAAATTACCGCCACTTTCGGTTACCTTACCTCCCTCCTTCCCTGCCTTATCAATCGGATCATATCTCCCCATTTCACTAAAATTAATCCTTTTTTCATTTCCAAAAACAATAAAATTTACTCTTAAACATCAAAAAGATTAAAGGGTTCTTGCCATAATCTTCTTTCCTTCAACCATTCTCACTACCCCATCACCATTTGAGGTCGATTTGAATGGTTTTTCTTTTCACGTAAAGAAAAAATTGTATATAACTCAAGAAACTAGCAGTCAGTGATCATCATTTTCTAAATCAATCAAGTTTATCTTCTTCTCTAACCAATCTGTTCGGTTCTATCTTTGTTTGTTTTTTATTGCGTTTCAATCTCGGAATATTTTGTTGTGGTTGGCATGGATCGTAGGATGAAGCCAGTGTATCTAAGGCAAATTAGCATAGAAGGAACGCCGAGGACACCATCATCACCATCCATGTCCCCACTGCGTATGCACCATGCTCGGTCAGGATCAGCTGGGGTGGGTAACAACATGAAGAAAGCACAAACTAAGGCTGCGGCGCAGAGGCTTGCGCAGGTGATGTCACACCAGACAGCTGATGGTGACGACGACGACGACGAAGACGATGATCTTTCGTATGATTATCAAACAAGCGGCATTGGAAGCATTGGACTTGCTGGTGGAAGGAGAATGCAGCCTCGGTCGCCAATGGTAAGTTGGGGCTTTTCATTTCTCGGACATATTAATTTTTGTCAGGCTAATGTTAGAAAATACAAACATGAAGCATGGTTGTTTGCTTACTTGGAACTTGGCCTCAAATGGGAGGTTCTTTATTGAAGTATTGAACACCTGGATTCAAAGAATTTGAGACTTGTTCTGATGAGATAGTTAATTGAAATGTGTATGTTCTGGTACTGATTTGCATTACAAAATGCAGACCAAATCTGCAGCTCAAGTTCGTGTGCCGGCAAAGACATACCGACCAGTTGATGAGGACTTGCAGACCAAACCAGCAGCTCAAGTTCGTGTGCCAGGAAAGACATATCAACCAGTGGATGAGGACAGTGATAATGACGAGGTTATACATGATTATGGCTCCAGGGCTTGCGGGTTGACCATCGGACGTGCTGGTGGGAAGTCAATGCGATCACAGTCTCCTGCGGTGATTAGCTATTTAATGTTTTTCATCCTTATGATGCTGATAGATTTTTGTTTGTAGAACTAGTTTTTATAGATAAGTTATGGCGCTCAGATCTAATTAAACAGCTGATGTTTGATACTGATTTTCCATCTCAATTTTATTCTAAACGTGAACTTCTGTTAGGTAGTTCGTACAGGCCGACCTGGACAACCTTCATCTACACAGTCAACAACCAGTAGTCGATCGCCTTTATCTGTCAATACAGTGGAACAACCATCATCAGCACAAGTGTCTTTAGCAGCCCCGCCATCCCAGCCCACAAACTCTGTAGAACAACCGGTATCTGCCCGTTCCAGAATGGTGGGACGACCATCCTTCAATTCCACGGACCAATCTCTGTCTCTTCGTTCTGTTCGATCATCTACTAACGCTGTAGAACAACCTCCATCTGCCCGTTCTACTTCAGCTACAAGCCTCGGCATCAAGAGAGTTCCCATACCCTCTAGTGTAACTATATCACTAAGGCCTGTCTCTCCTATGGCTTCGTCAGATCACCCGAAGGATAGAAGGTATCACGAGGCTCTGAACCTGCATATTTTCACTTAGAATATTTATAGTTACATTACTCACTTCTCCTCCACCTTTTATACTCACTTCTCCTCCACCTTTTATCTGGCATAAGATTTGAACATTCATGATCCCAAAAAAAAAAAAAAGGGATGACTATCTTTGATTGGCAGTTCTAAACGATATGAGTATTTTTCTGATTGTTATAACTTCCGTATTCAAAGAGAAGAGAAATAGTGCCATCAATGAAATGAGATTTCAATTTCGGAGAATATAGAGCATGGATTTCTTGGTGACATTTAAACAATGAAATTCCCGTCTGCAACTGTAATTATTTTTAATTTCAAGATCTTGAAGGCAATGGCAGATGTGTTCTACGAGTTAAATGCAACTAATTCATTTGACTTTATGGTTGCAGGCTGTCATTTGACTGGGGAAGTATGAACTTAAGAGATTCTGGCATTCAGCATTCAACTTCCGCTTTACAAGATGAGGTATATATAGAACATTTCATAGCCGACTATAATAATAATATGCTGTGAATATGCTCAACTTTATCCAAATTTCAACTTAATGTAAAAGAAAATAACCATTATTTGAGGTCAACGTAAGTGGGAGAACATGGAAGATTTTGCTGTTTTGGAGAGTCTATTAATTGTCTATGAATTTTATTGCAGATTGACATGCTACAGGAAGAAAATGAAAGTTTACTTGACAAGGTGGGCCAGCATTTATCTACATTTGCATGTATCTTTGCAGTTGGCACTCCTCATACTGTGAACGTTCCAATTTAAAGAAAATAAATGTGTTTTGTGTACATGTCAATCTGGTTTTCTCATCTCCAGATCCACCAAGTTGACTTATAGAAGGTCCATCAGTTGCCTTCGTCAATTGGCTATCTAAGGCAATTGGCTAATATGATAGATAGTAAAATCTCTCACAGAATTTTTTTACACAACATCTTCACTCAATAAAGGCTGCCCATGGATTTTGGAGAAAAAATGATAATGAATGGTTCATACTCATTCTGTTATCATATATTTTTCTTTTGGTTCTCCGTCATAATTTGTGCCTGCCCCCCCATTCAGCTTCGCCTCGCAGCGGAGAAGTATGAAGAGGCAGAGGCAAGAGCTCGGCAGCTTGAGAGACAGGTACTTTTCCTTGTGGTTGACAAGAAAACTATTGCGTGAATGTGTCTGCAGATTCTGATGGAATCTGTTCCATTCTAGCAATTAGACAATTGAAAGCATGTTATATTCATGTTGGTGGAGTTCAACTGAGCAGATTTTTGCTGCAGTATGTATTTGAATTTCAGCCCATAGTTGATCTTTGATTCCATATTTTTTTTAAATTAATATCCTTAGTTTTTCACTTTCTGTTTCCTTTGCTTTCTCCTATTCTTTGGTTGCTAGTATTTAAACATTTATGCTGGCAAGAGAATTTTGACATTCCACACATCCCCCTTTAGCCAGTCTCATGCCATGTTTTTCTTCAGGTTGCTACTCTAGGTGAAGGTGTAACCTTAGAAGCCAAACTTTTGAGCAGGCAAGCATCAATATTGAAATTTTTATCCCTCACGCCTCATTATATTTTAATTTTCTAATTATCATTATTTGTTTCGTTTCACCAGAAAGGAAGCAGCTCTGCTACAAAGGGAGGTTCGTATCTTTAGCAAACATTTCATGTTAGTTTGGAACTTCAATATGCTTCTGTTTCTTGTAGTTATCACAATGCAATAAATGCCAGAAGGTAGATAGAAGAACCCCCTAGAGAAAAACAAGCTAGCATGTTTTCTTGCATGTATGCATTACTAGTACAGATGTCTGCTGCTATCATTGGTACTTATGAAGAATATGAAGACGATTTTACTGCAGGCTGCTTTGAAAATAGCAGAACAAACTAGTAAACCTGAAGAGGCCCTTCGGTTGGAAGCTGAGGTATCGACAAATTTTCTGTTGTATGTTTGTCCCTCTTGTTTTTAACCATTCTTGAAAGATTCATGACAAGGTGTTGCCTGTATAATTCACATTTCCAAGATCGTGATTTAGGTTGCTAAGGATGAGGCTGCATCTGCGATTGAGCAACTCCGTGACGTTCAGTCCGAAGCTAAGTCACTCCAAAATATGACACAGCGAATGATACTGACTCAGGAAGAGATGGTTTCTCTTCAACCCTTGCTTCTTATCATCTCATTGTTTATTCTTCTGTACTCGTTTATGTCCTAGTAATGTGATTTGCAGTTTTCATCTTAGGAAGAAGTTGTTCTAAAGAGGTGCTGGCTTGCACGATATTGGACCTCGTGTGTTAAACATGGTAAAAGCATTTTAGCTGTTGGCCTTTTGGAACTGCTATTCCCATGCTTTTGAATTTTTATCTAAATCTAAACTTCTGATTCTGCAGACTTTAAGTAAGAAACCTTTCTAAAACCAACTTGTGGATTGCAATTTTTTGCAGGTATTCTCGCAGAGATTGCTGGAGCAAGATATGAGTACTGGTCATCCTTTGCTCCTCTACCTGTTGAAGTTGTATTATCCGCTGGACAGAGAGCTAAAGATGAGAATTCATCTGGTGAGGATTTGTTCAAATATATCTATATATTTGTTTCAAAGTGTCAGTTTACTCAGTAAGTTCTGCTTCCTTCCTCTGGAGCAGTGAATGATGACGAAGAAGAAAGAGAGAGAGTTCTAAAAGAAGGAAGTGAACTTTCTGGAGATGGAAATATAGAGAGTATGCTTCTAGTTGAGAAAGGCCTGCGAGAACTGGCTTCACTAAAGGTTTTTGATGCACCCTTGGAAGTTTCCTTGCTCATTTGTTGTCGAATAGCAGTTGTTTTCTCTGTTGCTTTTGCTACAAGCTCTAGTCCTAGCTAAGCAAGATCATGTTAAAATAATGAATGAATATGGTTCAATAAATGAAGTTATCACCCATCAATTTCCTGTCAGGTTCTGTCATGCTTTATGTCAAAGTGATCATCCATATATCCAAAGGTTGTAAAATGACACTAAAAGCCGCATTGCTTGATTTATTATGGCCTCAAACACAACTTAATAACCAATGGAACCCCTTTAGGCTTTTGTTCATGAAATGTACAGCTCTTAATCAAAGATTGCTTTGGATAGTTAGCTGTTACTGTCATTTGGGCATCAAGTACGAGTTCATGAAAACAAGTTTGCTTTAATCCGGGTTATTTTGCATAATCTCCTGTTGCTCTACATGGTTTCTAGTAGGAAAACATGTTTAAGAAAACATTTCTGAATTAATCAAGGAAATAATCTAGCTCATCTGTAGACAAGTGGCTGTTCAAAGTGCTGGTTTCTTAGCAGCTCTTGAATCTTCCTTTTCCTTCCTTTTTCAAGGTAGGGGAAGCAGTAGCTCTTGCCATGGCTCAGCAACGTCGGACGAATTTTATGAAATCAGGTATCAATTAATTATGGATTGCAAATTGAATGATTTTCTGCATGAAAATCCATATTATTTTAGATTTTTTTTTTCTGGTTTTCTGAATTCTTGTTTTTTTATATTTTAAGATTAATTTATATCTCATTACTGATACATGACTCAATCTGATCGCTTGTTTTCTTTGATATCTCATTAAATGGCCGAAGATGAAATTAAACTAGCCGGCGATGGAAATCTTGAAGCATTTGGTAAGTCCATTGCTGAAAACACGATCATGAAAGAAGTTTTTCTCTTACATAGGCTAGTAGTCTTGGCACTGCTATTGAGTAATATATTGTATTATACTGTTGGATAAAATTAATCATAAGAATAAATTCTTTCAGAATTGAGCCAGGAAGAGTCTGAAGACGTGCGATTCAAGCAGGTATGATAGCATCTGCATACAAATTAGCATGTTTCGATTGTTAAAATATCAGAGAAAGTTAAGTTGGAGCAAAGTAAGTTGATCTGAGCTTTTTTTTTGGGGGTTTTCTTATTTTGCTGGACCAAGATGTGATGTTCAGATCTTTGAAATGATGATAATAAGTGCGAGGGCTTAGTGCTTGGTAGCATTTGGATAGACGGAGATAGTAGAGGCAGAGAAGACATGTCTCTGTATACCTAAGGACAAAATTGCACCAAAACTATACCAGATTTCTCTGTCTCTCCAACCATCCTTCTGCATTTGTCTCGTTTGTCATGAGATACTAACCGAATGCAATTTAATGGTTCTGAGACAATCTAATAAACGATAATACTAACATAATTCTGCTGCCAAACATGTGAAATGAATGTAATCTCTTCAAATCCATTGTATGTTCTTTAGCCCTTCACCCTTCTGATTCGGTTTAGGGAAGAACTTGTGTTCATGAGTCCTTTCTCAAATACTAATTCGGTATCCACACACAGGCCTGGCTTACATACTTCTGGAGAAGAGCCAAAAACCATGGTCTGGAACCCGACATAGCAGAAGAACGTTTGCAATTCTGGACCAATCACAGCAATCGGTCTTCCTCATCACACGATGCGGTCGATGGTAATCTCCCTCCCTCTCTCCTTATCCGACACGCACAGGCACGCACACACGCACATGTTAAACATAATCATCTTGCTTCTCTACATCAAGTAGTCTGCTAGTTTCAATCTTGAACACAAATGCGTGTATTCTCATTCTCGCAATCTTTCTTTTAATTTACTTGGTTATGATTCACTCCAATGCGCAGTTGAGCGCGGACTCATGGAGCTCAGGAAATTAGGCGTTGAGAACCAGCTATGGCAAGCATCTCGAAGAGGGCTCGAGGTTGACTCCAACTCCAAGGCCAATCTTGAGCACGACTTCTGATGAAACGTTCAAGCTGTTGTCTGACACAATACTCATTGCAATCGGGAAATCTCCTCTACATGTTCATGGTGCTTCATATTGGGAGCTATTCATCTCCAACAACCTTATTCTGGGCTCCATACTTCCACTCATGTAAATTTTCTATGGCAACGAGACATAACTGTGACCAAAATACATTTAATTTGATACGCACAACGTATTCTATGGCAGCCACACAAATTCAATTTCCCTGAAAATTTTGTCATAATTCAAAATACAACCATAAACTAGGAAGGCTTGGACCTGTGGTTTCCTTTTGAGGTTCATGGTTCAAATCATGTCAAAATGTGTAAAATGGTTTTTTTTTTTTTAAAAAAAAATTATTTTTAACATCAAGATATTAAAATAATCTAAAATCATAAAACAATAATTTTAAATAAAAAATTTAAATTTTAATAAAACACAATTTAAATCACATTCTTGTATATAAATCTCATTATAAAAAATCTATATGCAGTGATAATTTGTATAAGACAAATTAGTCACACATTACACTAGTGTTATTAAATTTGAATAGATTAATAACCAATTTAAAATTGTGAGTGATAGATTAAAAAGTTTAATCAATTATAATTTAAAATAAAAAATATAATAACAATTTTTTAAAACATATTTAAATTAAATCTTAATTAATTAATCAGGTTTGACGGATAAACTTTACCTTATCTAATTTAAAATTCAGACATAATTAAAAAGTGTATTGAATTGTCTTGTCAAGTTTAAATTGTGTTTGAAAATATAATTACAGTTAAGTAATCATAATTAATAGCTATTAGATATAATAAATGACTAGTTAGGTGACTTGTACTATACCACCAACTTATCTTTAACTTTTTTTAAAAAAAAATAAGAGTGAGACGCTAGCTTATTTAGGTTTTGCTAGGCTAGGGGCCAAACATATTTGTGTTATTTTACAATCAAGACCCAAGATTATTTTGGGTTTTACCTAACTTGTTGTGTCACATGGTGCTTTACAACCAAGAATGAATTTTATTTTGGATCGTGTCCTGTCATGCATAAAACTAGTCTAAGGCTATGTTTGGGAGTGTCCAAACCAAAATACCACGTCAGCTAAGAGGAAGCATGCCAAGGACCATGTAGCGCTTGAGTTATTCGTAATTAGAGAAATTTGAAGAGCTACATGTCTCAACGAGGTTTTTTTTTATTTTAATAATAATTTTAATTTTTTTTATTAAGGATGATAATAATATTTTTATAAATTTTAATGAAAATACTAAAATTTTTATAATACAAATAATAATATTGTTAGTAGTAATAATATAAATTATTGTAAATATCATATTATTTAGAACACCAAATATAATAATATCTTAGAGATTAATACTATTAATTATACTAAAAAATAATATTAATAGAACATATAATAATAATTCTAAGATCAACATTATTAATTAGACTAAAATAATAATAATAATAATAATAAAATTATAATAGTATTTTTAACACAAATACTTATAATTAAATTAAAAATATAGACAACCAAGCTCAAAGTATAAGCATACAAGAGCAAGTAAACCAAAAATTAAGTGGTGTTATGTTGCGAGTTTAGAAAAGTGTTGCGCCACGTGGCGACGCTTCGGTCGCCCTAGTCTACCCAAAGGCATGGCAGACCAAGCGTCCAGGGGTTACCTTTAAGCTGGTGTCTTTGCTCTCTAGTCCAACTATACCATGACTAAATAATATAATTCACAATGAAAGATCTCATAATATATAGTGAAAGTACTCATAATATATTTATATTACAATACAATACAATCTAAAATAAATTTACTCGTAATAAATAGTATTCCATGCTACAGTAAAATACTAATCAATTACAGTTAATATTCGTGACACCTTATCCTTGTTTTTGATGAGATATTTATTCATTATGCAATTAATATGTTTGTTTTTTTAATAGTAAGAATTAACAGAGAAAAAACATAGATAATGGAGAGACATGCTAAAGATGATAATCATTGAAAATCAATCTCTTAGCTACTGCAACAAATCATAAGAATTTGATTCTTCATATTAAGATAAATGATTTTCCCGATTTTCATGTCATTAGAAAACTAACAAAGAAACCAATCTTAACAATTAAATGATTTTTTTTTATCTAATATTATTTATTATTATACCAAATAATTTTAAAATACTTATTAATCATAAAATTGAGATATATTTTTTAAATAATATATTAAATCAAATTGAAATTTTACAGAAAAATATTAAATATATAACCTATATTTTTAAAATAATATTATTACTAGTTTTTTTTTTTAATTTGAGTTAAATCAACCAGACCAAACATGATTTGAAGTGGTGTCCGGTTCGATTTGAAGTGGTGTCCGATTATTGTAATCATGTAATGATTTATCATGTTGATGTACATAATCAACAAATGGGAAAAGAAGCCATTGGGCTAGGGCGCCCAATGGACTGACTAAAACCCAGTAGCCCCATCCCATCCCAGGTGTCACCTTACTGTAAAATAAATCCATTAATTTTACTGTCAGCCATGCATTCATTTTCACCACACTTGAAAATTACCTCGAGTGGGTAGTTGGGGTAAAAACCTAAAAGAAAGGAAGTCTTACCAGACTCTCATTTGTCCAGTAATGAACCACTCCCTTCTATAAAAAAAGGTAAAAAACAACTATCTCTTCACTCTCCTTCACTCTCAAACTCAACAAACACACATACTCTCCCTCTCCCTCTCCCTCTCTAAGGGGTGCTCTGAGGTAAAGCTTCAACCTTTCCACTCTCTTCTTTGATCACATTCAAGGGTCTTAGTTATCATCTCTTGATCATTTGATCTTTGATCAGAATCTTATGTTTTTGTTTTGGCTTTGTTATGCTTTGACTTTTTAATGATCAGCCATTTATGATTTGTTTGATGTGATTAACTAGTAATACCTCGATGATCATGCTAGTGTTATCTCGTTTTTTATCATATGTGCTCTCTTTATCCACAAAGTGTTGAGTCGGTACTTAGATTTGTTGTTTTTTGTTGTAACTGCTGGTGGGTTGTATGTATTTTTTTCCCAACAGATCTCTCTTAAGTTTTGTTCTTTTAATAAAGGTAAGCTTGGTATTGTTAGATCTCATTTTTAGTTTTTTTTTTCATATATAAAATTATCTGTACCTTGTTTGGGTTAATAGAATAGACAAAAGGGCAGGAGAGAAAATTAAAGTTTTTTAAATGAGGGATTGGGTCGATAAATGGGTATTTTGTATAAATTAGAACTACTCAATGATACTGAACATGTGCTAATTTTTTTTGGAATCATCAACTTTGTGTACTTGTAGCTTTGTTTTGAGTAGTTTTGTGGGTTCTTTAGCTTCGATTAGAGTGATTTAGTAGGTATGATTGATGTGTACTCTTGCGCTTAGAAGTTTAAATTTTATTTTGGCTGTTTTGAGGTGCGAAAGGTGGGCGTTCATGTGCATTGTGCCTTAGATGTGGTGTTTGTGTGGTTTTTTTAAAAGAATTTAGGTGATTGTAGATGTGCAGTCCTAACTCTTGTCTCTTTTAGATCACATAGAACAATGGTGAAGGCTGTAGCTGTTCTAAATAGCAGTGAAGGTGTGAGTGGCACCATCTTCTTTACCCAAGAAGGAGATGGTAAGTGAAAGCTCCAATCAATTGGTCCTGCAATTTTTGTTGCTCATTTTTCTGGATAGTTAATGATATCTGAACCATTTTTTCTTCAGGCCCAACTACTGTAACTGGAAACCTTTCTGGTCTTAAGCCAGGCCTTCATGGCTTCCACGTCCATGCCCTTGGAGACACAACAAATGGCTGCATGTCAACTGGTATTGCTGAATAACTGGACTTCTTTTTCCCAAAATGCTTAAGCAACCAATGTAAAATGAAAAATTAAATAATCTTCTTTTGTTTCCATGACATCCTTTATGCTCAGTTATTTGGAGTTCTGTTTGCAGGGCCGCATTTTAATCCTCTTGGCAAGGAGCATGGTGCCCCTGAGGATGAGAATCGTCATGCTGGTGATCTGGGAAATGTCACTGTTGGTGATGACGGTACGCATCACTTTCCATTTTTCTGTAAATAGTTTCTAAAGCACCAGGATTATACTTTTACAACATGAGCTTTCATAGCAATTTTATTTTGTTGAGTTGTTTCATTTTCCATGTTCTTTGTGCACATTTTAAATTAGTCTTTTTGACCAAATTTTGGTTGTGGTAGACAGGTGCCTTGTTAGTAAATCTGGTTTCACACTTGTTGGTTATGTGACACTTTAAATTTTTGTGTGATCAGGCACTGCTACTTTCACAATCATTGACAAACAGATTCCTCTTACTGGAGCACATTCCATTATTGGAAGGGCTGTTGTTGTTCATGGAGATCCTGATGATCTTGGCAAGGGTAATTTATCAATATTTCCTTTCAAGGCTTATGTACTCACTGATGACATTGTTGTATGTGCTGATGAATGATGAGTTGGTGGCCTGACACTTAACTAGTATTAGATTTCTAGCTTTACGAGTCTGGATTCCTCTAAGCAAACAATTTTGGAGGGTCTGGCTGCTCTCAAAATGAAAGTTTCAATTAGTTGAATATAAACTCAACATAATTTGGTTAGCAAAAACATGCATCGGAACTTTTTGTTTTTTAAGGGTTCAGTGATTCCCACAGCACTGCCTTATTGGTACTCTTGCCTATGATCATTATCCTTTCCCAAGTGGACCTTCAGTTGTGGATAAGCAGCATCATGTCTTTTGTTGCTGTAGTGATTGATTGTTTCTTTATGCTTTCTGCCTTCTGCCAGGCTATTTAATTGATTACTTTTACTAGTTTGGAATAGGAAAGGAAGAACATTCTTCATTCATTTACTGTTTCCAAGGGGTTTGGGAGTGTGGGATGTGAAAATTATGTTTCTTCATGACTTTTCCCAGGATAGGCAAAGCATGAGCTGTTTACTTTATGATTTCCACATCTACTAATTTACTGCATCATTCTAAGCAAGTTATGCTAATGGATTGTTGATTTTTTATTTCCAGGAGGACATGAACTCAGCAAGACCACCGGTAATGCTGGTGGAAGAGTAGCATGCGGTAAGTAGCAAGCTTATTGTCTAACATTAAACAAAATAACATGTCATGTTTGTAAACTATTTATGACACTGTTTTGAGTTAGAAGAATTATCAAGAAATGGTGTTCAAAGTGTCTATAAATCTTCACTCTCTCGGCTCTGATTCATGATTTCATCAATCTGTCATATTGTCTCATAATTGTAAAGGTTTAGAATATAGCCAAAGACAAATCATATTGACCCCGTCATTCCTTGTGCAGGTATTATTGGTCTGCAAGGTTGAACTGCTTCGCTCTGCCACAGCACCGCCATAGTCTCCCGACAATGCAGTCGCATATATATCAACCCCCTAGCATAAAGAGAGTTCTGATGACCAGTACTCAGCCTGAATAAAAGATCAAACCCTAATATGCTTCTTTGGTGGATTGGTTTTGTAATCTAAAATGGTGTGTTCTGTTTGATCTTTATTTTCTACAGCTTGGTTCCTTGTTGGTTGGCTCGAATTTTCCTTGAAATGTTGTTGTGTTTACTTCGGGATTGAAAAATTTGAAGAGGTTCCACCCCACAAAATTTCCAGAGAACGGCTGCATCATGAAAACATTTAATTAAAAAAAAAAACTAATAGTATAATTATTTATGGCTTTGTTGCCGGGGTAATTTGATTTTTTCAGAAGGTTTATTTAAAAAAAAAATATATGCATATGATTACTTATAAAAAAATCGATAATATCATTGTAAAAATTATAATTAAATATATGCAAGGACAGTTCTAGGATGTGTGGTGTCGGAGTTAAATGCTGTGGTTTTAAACTAAACAAGCTCTAACGCTGATAAATTTAGGTGGCTTGAAGTTCAATTCATGATATAATTGATATGGTTAAAATATTATTTATTTGATTTTAAATTTAAAATTAAGTCATTTTAACTTTAAAAAAAACTTGAAACACTATTATTTTGGATTGGTTTGAATTCAACTTCAACTTATGATCTGAATCTTGGATAGGATAAGGTTTAGCTCTGGCTAAATGAAAACGAAGTTGAAAGAATAAACGACACACCATCTCTTGATCAAGCATTGAAGCAGAATATAAAGCCATGAAATAAACAACAACACACCACTGCAGCCAAAATAACAAGATTGACATCTGTTCTTGAAGATTATGTATTCCACTTATCCCTCCTTCAATTCTCCACCGTGACTATCTCATTGCACTGTATAGGACAGTTAATCCAGTATTTCACCCTCGTAGTAAATATATTGAATTGAACTATCATTTTGTGTATGAACGAGTCACACTTAAAGAGTACTTCTCATTACTCAACACATCTTCACTAATGATCGAGTATTAAATAGCAGACATCTTCACCAAACCAATGTCCAGTCCAAGACCGCTCTCAGCTACTTTCAGAACAAACCCTACCTCCTATCCCGACATAGTTTGATGAAGGGTATAGGCAGTAGCAGAAACCAGCAGCTTAGGAGTAACTGGAGTGGTAATTAAGGTTACTAAAAAAAAAATTGGAGAAACAAGGATGGAAACTCCTGCAAACCAACGTATATTAGTGGAGATACGTTGGAAGACGAAGGAGATCAAATAGCAACTGATTCATCTCCAGATGGTAATTCATGGCAACAAGGAAACTTCAGCTATGGATGATCATATCATGGACTCTAATCCAACCAGATCACCCCAGATAGTCTTCAAATCTACCAAGATGGAGAGTATAACTTCTAGATCATAGCACAGAATTTCATGCAATTTTTTACCATGTTGCTATACTTTATAAATACCATCCATCTCTGTGTTAAAATTTGTGTTGCTGCAGTTCACGTTCTAAGAAACAAAGAAGTTGTTTATTATACTTGATATGGTTTTTTTTTTATTATTATTTCAAAACCAATTAAACACTATATTCTAAAAATAAATTTAGTCAAGACCAATTTGACTGGAAAATCACACAAATCAATTTTCTTTTCTTAAAAAGAAAAATAAAACTAGCCATATCTGCCATTTGCCAATCTGCAACAGAATAAATTTAATATGGTATATATATTTTTTATGATCTTGTGATACAAAGGAACCATATCTAATTCCCTAATAAAGAAAAAATTAAATTGGAACCAATTACGGTAAGAATACTGGGAAAGAGCCCATGCCTTCCCCTGTAAATAGGGCATGAAGCTTCAGCAGCAATGCACAACATAGAGTGAAGAAAGAGAGAGCAGACTGTAGACCAAGCCAGCTCCCATCACACATCTCAAGCCCCATCCTGCTAGAAAACAGACAACCAGATGGAAAATGCTTCAGTCAAGTTTGCCTTCTTCGTTGCCCTACTACTCATTGCATCATGTAATTCCCGGCATGCAATATCTCTTTGTTAATTTTCAAAATTCTTTCCGGTGAAGATTGCTTCATGGAAAATAGCACCCATTATCTCTATATTTTATTTTCTTGTTTGAGTCTTTTATTTATATATATAATGACACTAATTAATCAAATGATGGCAGGCTTGCCCAATGAAGCTAACGCAAGGGAGTTCTCAATAAAGCAGCAACAAAGGCAATGTAGAGTTCCCTCTGACTGCACGAGCTTGTGCCATGGGTGCACCGTGACACAGTGCACTGCTGGTCGTTGTGTGTGCAATTGTGCTAGCACAACTAGGTCAACAAGCTGAATAATTTCTATGACCACATTTTAATCTGGGAATAGGGATCAGTGGTCTACCAGCAAATTATCTGATCTCAGTTGATCTGGGGTTTAGACTGTAGACTGAGCTCTCAAGTAATAAGAAATTGAATTTATTGTCCATTGATTTTCTGTTATCAATTCCTTATTTTTATAATTTCTTTTTAATCACAGGAACTAAAAGCTATAGAAAGGATCGAGACCAATTACATTCTACGCAAGATACATATTAATAAAAAACATTTTTGGATGAATTTGATTATATGCAAGTATATATTTATGCCAACGATTTTTAGACTAATGTTATTTTTTTTTTCAACATCCTCTAATATTCAAATATTAGATAAAGGTATGGGGATTATTAAAAAAAATAAATTAAAAATGCTTTAGTTACATACTTAGTAGTTTAATGAGTTTAGATATTAGATTCTTAAGATGTTTGAAGGAGTGAAAATACTACGAACTTTGATACTCGGATTGGGATATAATTATAGTTATTTAACAGTATTGTAGTTGTTTTTTAAATATTTTTTTATGTTAAAATATAAATTAATAATTTTTTAATTTTTAAAAATTATTTTGATATCAGCACATTAAAATAATTTAAAAACACTAAAAACATATTAATTTGAAATAAATATTTTTTTAATTTTTTTTTCAAAAATAAATTACAAATTATATTGAGAGATTATATGACTATTCATAAATAGACTAATATTTCAATTTAAAAAAAAAAAACTAATATGAAGATACACTCTTAATTAAAAAACAGTAATTAGAGTTTTAATTATGAATTGATATTTTGAATAGAACTAAATATTTATATATGTGTATATAACAGAAAAATTTTAAAAATAAAGAGTAAATTAAAATATTTTCTCTTTTAAAATATGGAGTAGAAAGCATATATGTTTCCAAAGCTTTTTTCAATATTTTTCTGAAAAATTAATTCAAAATACAGTTAAATCTCTATAAATTTGTATTATTAGAACCATAAGAATTCATTAAGTAAGATATTATTTAGATTTTAAAATTAAAACGAGATCAAACAACAATATTGTTTAATCACGGTTATTAAAATCATGTCGATCGATACGACGCCGGGACAACCAAATACGAATAAAACATGAGGTGAATCAAAATAGCTATATCGTCATTTATATAATCTAAAACTAGGAAAACAAATATTTGACGTGTTTAAGGTTTTATTTTTAAATAAAAATTAGAGAATTAGAAAACACACGTTTCGGAGAAAATAAAGTTCATATTACGTTAGTAAACATGTTTTCTTTAGTTTTCTGTTTTTTATAATTTCTTTTTAAGAAAAACTAAAATATTTTCCGCAAATAAACACAATAACTTTTGAGATTTTGTTTCCGTGATGATCTGAAGACCGATAAGAATTTATGTCCAAATTAGTACAAAATAAAAACTAGAACGATAATGATAGAACTTAAATATTCTTCCATAAATATTAATGCATGTTTCAGAAAGTAAATTTATGTATACGGAAACAAAATGCATGCACGATCTCCGCTGTAACTTACCAAAACAAAGCCCCCCCTCCCTACAAATCAAGCCAGAAGTCTTCGCACGGAGGAAAGATAAAAGGAGGAGCAGGAGCAGGAGCACTATTCTAATGAAAATGGAGAAAACTTCATTCAAGCTGATGCTTTACGTACTTCTTTTAGTCATTATATGCAGTAAGTCGATTTTGATCCATATTTCGATTAACTTTTTAGTAAATTTAACCTGTTTGCTTATCGTTTGCAAGTTGATGAATTTTAAGAAAAAAATTAAAAAACGAAAGAAAATCGAAGAAGCAGCAGAAGAAGAAGAAACCTTGATGAGAGTGTCGATGTGCATGGAGAAAGACACTACTTAAGAAGAACAAAAACGACTTGCAGGTATTAGGAATGGTGCTGAATCGAGAGAGATGATGGCAGGGAAGATAGAGGAGGAGCAAGAGGCCGTAACAAAAGGGGAATGCCTGTATAAAGAAGACTGCGAGTTCGACGATGTTTGTCCTCCTGATTTGCATTGCGAGAGTGTGTACTGTGAGAAGCAATACAGGTGCATGTGCAGGAGGAAAAATAAATTAACAATTCCATGCCATATATTTTAAAGCAAGGTTAAATCCTTTTCTTGAAAGAATAAATGTATCCCTTTTGATGATGATGATGATGATGATGATCCAATCTTATTTGATGAATAAATGACACAGAATTTGTATTCTGAAATACTCTAATTAATTAATTAATTATTCTATATTTCAATTTCACCCTCACTTCTTTTCGCCTTTTATTTCTCGTGTTTGTTTTTCACAATCATATATTTATTAGTTCAAAAAAATTATCCTATGGTTTGGGTTTCAATCGTGTTATTCTATTTATAATTGTTGCACCCAACCCTGGGTCTTGCCTAATAATTAATTAGAAAATTATAGTCATTGTTACGAGATGCATCATATTTTTGTAAGGTGAAAAGAAAAGAGTTAGGGGGTGTTCATATGTTTTCTAACAGGAAAGAGAATTTTAAATGGTACAGGGTCGATTTAGTGAATTCAAAATTAACTTGAATAATTTATAAAAATATAATATAATTTAAAAAATTTAGAATTATAATTTTTTAAAAAATATTAAAATAATAGTAAATTATATTAATTCAGCTCGTATATGACTTGAATTATAAGCATCGTAATAATCTCATAAAAATAAATTAAAATAAATTATAAAATTTGATTCTTAATTAACTTGGTGTAAAAAATAAAATAAAAAAAATAATTCAATTTATCCTATTAAACCGAGTCATAAAAATAAAATAATAATATAAAAAGTAAAATAAATTATATAATAAAACTAAATTTTTAAACAATCTAATACTGAATGATAAAAATAAAAAAATATAAAAAAACTCGAATTAACCTATTTAAACTATCAAACTTATAACTTAAATGATTAAACTGTGATAATTTTGTATAGTGATTTCTTTTCATGAAACTAAATTAAAAAAAAAAGCAAAAGAAAATTTTAAAAAAATAAAGTTGTTTATCAAAAATGAATTTTCAAGATTGAAAATGTGAGCCTTTCATGAAATTTTTCAAAGCGCCTCTTATTTTCCTCTTGTTTTCACTTTGGTTTTATGTATATGAATCTTGGGTTTTTTTCTTTTTAATAACAAATTAGAGGTAATTAGACATCAATTTTGCCTCCAAAGGTTCAAATCAAAGAAAAAACAAATTGGATGACCAAAATGAAAAATAACACGAAAAATAAAAACTGGAGTTCCTACCCAATACAACAGCCCAACTCGAGTACTTGTAACCCAAGCCCATCTATCCCTGTCCTGCTGACACAAAAAAGTAGAAGAAAACATATCAAACGGTTAATATTTTTTTCATTATAGTGAGGGCAAAGAAGAAGGAAAGGAAATGGGAAGAGAAGTATCGAAGAGTTGCATGGATGGTCTCGTGACGGAAATGGTGTCATCATCCTGCACTCGATTTTACTCTAACAAACCAGAACTCGCTGCCCGCCGCATCGAAGCCATCGGTTATCAAGTAGGCCATCAGCTTTCGGAACGGTACAGTTCTCCCTCTTTCACTCCTTGTCAAACCCCCCATTATTTGTTTCATTTTATTCTTGCTGATTCCGTTGTGGGTTTGATTAGGTACACTATAGAACGGCCTCGTTTTACTGATCATTTAGAGGCAATTAAGTTCATATGCAAAGATTTCTGGTCGGAGCTGTTCAAGAAACAGATTGATAACTTGAAGACTAATCATAGAGTAAGTTCTGTTAATTATTTTTATTTCTTATTTGTGGGTTTTTGATTTTGATTTTGATTTTTTTTTTGTTTAGGGTACGTTTGTGTTGCAAGATAATAAGTTTCCATGGCTATCACGAATGTCGGGGGATGATCTATCGGTTGAGAATGGAATGGAGGATCCTGAAAGTAAACGTGCACAAGCAATGAGCATGTATTGCTATTTTCCTTGTGGGATTATAAGGGGTGCGCTTTCGAATCTGGGGATTCCCTGTGCTGTTTCTGCTGATATTTCCAGTCTTCCCGCGTGTGAGTATGCTAGATCTTGACTACTTGTTTCGCATTTTGTTAATCAATGAAGGAATATTAAGATTTAGTGTGCTTTCAAATATTAATTATGAATTACGGTTAGCTTATAGGAATGTTAGCTTCTAGTGTTTTATTTATAAAGCGAAATTGGCTTGTTAAATTCCTTTTTAACACACTTTGTTGTTGCTGAATTATTAAACCGCGGAACTTTGAGTCCATGTTGCATCTGCGATGGGATGCTTTCAAGTGGTTCCATGGTCTTTTAGATTATATTTCCACTGGAATATTTTTACCGAAGTTCATTATTTATTTAGCCTTCTTAATGCGAGGAACTGAATTTCACAAATTCTTTTGTTCATAACAGAACAGATCACTAGTTTATTATTGTTTGCATGAGGAGTGCTAGCACCAAATGCTTGCTTTACTACTTTTCATGTTTGAGTGAAAAAGTAAAGGCAAGATAAAACCTCTGTCACTTGTTAAACCGAGCAGACAAAAACACCTTTTTTCCCCTCTCCATGGCTGTTAAAGCCCCTCGTTTCTTGAACCGGAACCAACCACAGTCAAAATGTATACATCGAACACATCTTCTCACCCTCATCCTTGTGTTATCACTATGTGACCATCTTGTATGGATTGATATTAAGAAAATGAGAAAAAATTGAACGCTCTTGTTTTAAAAAATTGATCAAAGAATGAATTTTTAATTAAATTTTGATTTTAATCTCTTATTAGGAAATTAAGAAAGGATTATGAGTACAAATTTTGTTTTCACGATTTTAACCACAAACCAAAACCTCAGTTCATGTTGATTTGAAATGCATGAACTGTGTCAACTTTGATTGACTAGCTTGAGACTAGCAAACAAGAGGACCTGCAGATTGGTGCCTGAATAAGTTTCAGGAGTTGCAGATTTGAGTTTTCTGTTTGGAAGGTAGAGACTGGGTGATAGTTGTTGTAGAAAGAAACCATTTTTTTGAGTTCTCACATGAAAATATGTGTAAAAATCATTCCTCTGTCAGGAATACATAATGGTGAAACTATAGAAAATGGGAATCCAGACAAGCAGAATTTTGAAGAGTGGTTTTGTTGTTCTTCTGTGATGAACTTGTTGGAGATAGAGATGATCCATCATTACTTTGTTGCATTGTTCTGAGAAAGTAAGAGAACAGAGAAATATAATCAGAACCAAAATCTAGGTTCGCTTCAATTTGTTATATTGATGTAGGAAGTTACATAGAATGTGTCATTGTGAGCGTTGAAGTGACTGCCTCTACCAGTCTTCTTGATGAAACACTGCATTTTGAATAGCAATATCTCACCATATCTGTGGTTATTCACATGAACAGGTTCATTTGTGATCAGTGTCAAGGCTTGATTGGCATCTCACAACAAATGCGCGTCGAAGAACGAGCTTGCCACCAAATATGATATTTGGCTCCGCCTTTTCTCCATGAAAATGCACTTGTTTGAGAAGTTCCAAGCATCCCACAAAATGTGTCCAAAGTTGCAGCAGTGGAATATTTTCAGAGGAATTCCTGTTACATGTACCGGGATTTTTACCTGTATAAGGTTATGTTGATGATATTATTGTTTCATTAAATACAACCTGTAAGTGATGCCATTGTTCCTGAATACTCTTCTTTATGCAGCTAGTGGTGAGTTTGAGTACTGTGGTAACTCATCAATAGCAACACCATCTGAATTCTTTTTAGGAAATGCAAATAGTGTTTCATTAAAATTTAATTTTTTTTCTAATATTAATTTTTTTTATGGAAGTTAAAAATGATTTTTGGAAATTAAAAATATTATTTTAATATATTTTTAAATAAAAAATATATCACTGTAACACTTCCAATCCTTATTTAATAATGGAGAATCTATCTTTACAATGTAATTATACAGACACGAAAATTGATTTTTATCCACGAATGTTTGCATCAAATGCCTCATGGTAGCGACAGGTTCTTCGAAATTGGCAACTTCAATTAAGTCTCCTTTCATATTATTTTAGATTCCTTTCATGGTTAGTTTTATTAGTTCTTAGTGCTTTTCCTTTTCCAAAAGAAAATTCGAAAAGGTATTCAGTTGTTGAGAATGAAATGATTTATTTTATAAAAAAATAAAAAATATCAAAATTACAATTACTTTTCATAAAATATCAAAGCCATCATTCATAAGTTTTAGGAATGATCTAATAATAGAATATTAATTTAATCATATTTAAGTTAAAATTTATCATGAAAAGAATATTTATATTAAATTTATAATAAAAATAAACTTATAACACTAACTAAACATGAAACATAGAAAAATAATTTTAATGTTTTACCTTACCGTAAAAATAATTGTAAATAGAAAAAATTATATTGTTGATGTTTCTTTTATTTAAAAAATAGTGGACAACATGCGAAGAAATATTATGGATAACTTCTAATATTTCATGATTAGATAGTCTAGATCACTAGCTAACCCATCTTGTAGAGTTTAATAACCCATTTAGTCGAGTTTAATAATTGTAATAATTTTTTGCATCCATAAATTGACCAGAAAATCTCAATTACAAATTATTTTAGCTCTTATGCTAAATATTTTTTTTTAGTGGTGTAAATATATTTTCTTTATTTTTTCTGATTTTTATTTTCTAATAAACATGTTCCCTTTAGAATTCCTTCACATCTCTTCCATAAGAATCATTCTAAATGTTAATATTAGATTATTTGGTTTCTTATAGAGTTCGACCGTTTATTAGAAAGGAGTTGATTCGGGGTAAAACATCCAAAAATATGGGCTAACTTTATATCTCGTCAAAATCCATTAATTGTTCTTTAGATTTTTTTGTTATAATGTTTTTTCTAAGTCAAGCTTCCTAACCTATCAGCTATGGTATGTGTCATAGCTAAATTTTTATTTTATTTTTTTATTTTATAAAAGTAATAAAAAATGATAAAATGAAATGAAATAGATGAGGTATAAATTAAAATTTGGGTCAAGACATCATAAATTGAAACTTTAGAGACTTAATTAAATTTGGAATTAGTTTAATTAATAAAATCAGGGGCTTAATTGAAAAAATACAAAAGTTTAGGCCTGATTCAGGTTAAAATTGAAATAAATTAAAGTTAAAGGACTAGTTTGTAAAATCAGTATAAAATTAAGGGGTCTAATTACAATTTACCGAGATTATAAAATTTAAGAACTTTGGCGACCAAATTGAAAATATCCATTTTGCACAAGAAAACGGCGTCGTTTCTCACCAGTAAAGGCACCAAAACCGTTTCCATCATGGACCCCGTCTCCCAGCTGCTATCCTTCGCCCCCATGATGCACGAATGCTTGGCATTCTTTGGCTATAAAAGCCAGAGAAAAAGCCACGCAGTGGGGAACAAAGGAAGGAACAGAAGAATACGAGGGGGAAAAACCATAAACGGGGGGCACAGGACATGAAATACACACGGGGGGGACGAGCGCACTGGACGAACAGGGGAGAGCTGACAAGAAACAGACCCAGAACAGGAGGTTTAACAAAGAACGGAACATGGAGAACGAGCATGGGGGAGCGCACTGCACAGGGGGGACAAAGAAGACCACGAACAAAAACAAAGAGGGGGCCTTTTCCAGACTCAAAACAGTAACACTGGGGAGGATAATAAACAAAAAAAAAAAAAAAGAGAAAGACCGAGAAGAAAGATCAGGAGGAGAGAAGAAGAAACAGAAGAGCTCCAGCAGACCACGCAAGCCTTTCTTCTTCTCTACCCGTTTTGTAGCTTAATTCATTCAGCACGCTTCCTTTCCTTTGCATTGTAATTCACTTGCTAGGTTGCTACAGTAGCCGTGAAATATAATTCATTTGTTTACGTAGCAGGCGTCCTGTGCTTGCCCAGTGACCCGGCTGGACCGGAATATGTTTTAGGTCAAAGAATGCATGTGGCGAAGCACAATTTTATACGAATTTTCTTTAATTTATTCTCCTTCACTTTAATATTTAGCTAAACAAGCCTCTTTGTAATTTCAAAAAATTCCAAAACAATTCGTGGACTTTTAAAAATTTATTTGTAGATTCCTCCTATTCTTTTTAGATATTTCACTTTATAATTAATCTATAATTTTTTAATGTAAAATATAAATTTGTTATACAATACATTTTTTTTCTTTTAAATTGTTTTTAAAAATATGTATGTATTGATTTAAATCTATTTTATTGGTTTAATCACTGACACTATAATAAAAAAAACTATATATTTTTTTAGTTATATTATATTTATCAATATCAATGTAAAAATTACTTATAGTTAAATATTTATTTACATTAAAATTAAGAATATTATAAGTAAGTAGAATTAAGAATATTATAAGTAAATCATTGTAGTATAAAGCAATGAATTCTTAGTAATTTAAAAAAAAGAAGCCCAACACTTAAAAAATAATAATATATTTTTTTTACATAATTAATTTGATATTATAAACTTTTTCTTAAATAATTAAAATTTTTAATAATCATAATACTTTACAAAAACTCTTTAAACAAGAAATAAGATATTAGCATCGCTCCTGGCCCTTTTACTTGTTTTTGTTAATTGTTACTGATTTGTTTAACTTTCCCTACCAGGAGAGCTCATGACTATGCTCTCTTGCTAATTAATTGTGGCACCTGGAGGTGACCTTTAGGTGCTTTATTTTCACCTCTGTTTTTTTGCTGATTTTGGCACTTGTATACATCTCTCTTGTTAAATGTGGGTTGGGTATTTTTATTTATGAAATAAAAAATATATATTTGATTAAAATTATTATAAGATAAATTTTTATTTTTAATAAATAAAAAGTAAATCTGAAAAATAAATTATTTTAAATTTTATGAAATAAAAAATTAAAACACAATTATATGCAAAATTTAATTTTAAAAAATAATTATTTAACCAAATATTTTTTTTATCTCCAGCCGGCGAAAAGTAAAGCTACTGTAAATACCTAATAGTATACAAGTATTATCATGGTATTATGTCCATATTAATGAGACAGTCATTTGATTAATTATTTTTATTAAAAAAATAATTATAATTGATTTTATCAAGTTTTACTAATTATATTTCACTAAATAATATTTAATTTAAAACTTCACTAGGTCATACAATATTTGATATAATTTTTATTTTATTTTTATATTTTTTAAAAATATTTTATATTTTAAAAATATATTTTTTAGTATTATCTATAATTTTAATATACTAATATTAAAAAATAAAAAAAGTTCAAACAAAAAATTATTTTAAAAAAACTGTAAATCATATCCCCGAATATGCATTTTCCTTTTCTTATAATTTTTATTACCACCTTGAAAAGATCGAAGCTCCAAGTCTGTGTAAAAAATAGAAAATGTCAAGCATATTTAATGTAATCATCCACTCTTTAAATAGATATCTTAACTACTGTTAAAAGACTCCAAGCATACAACTGTACTCAAAGAAGTGAAGAACCTTGAAACTTTTCAAAACCTTGAACTTAATGCCACTGCCTCTGCCTGGCTCCTTCCTCTCACCATCCTAGGGTTTACACAGAGGTTTTCACAAAGGTTTGTGCTTTGTTGTTTCTTTGTTTACGTTTTACATAAATGTCATAAAATATATCATGGGGTTTTTGGTCGTTTAGGTAGTAAATTTGTTTCTTTTTATAAAATATTATAGGTTCTTTAAATGGAGGATGCAATGGATGTCTTAGAACTGGTTGACATCAAGAAAGAGAGTTTGCATAGATGTCTCGATCAACTGCATGCGCAAGCCTCTTCAATTCTTTCATTCACTCTTAAATGGAAAGATTTGGAGGCTCATTGTGAATCCTCGAAGGCTTTTTTTTCAAGGAAGATGGAAGAACTTGCCTTGCTAGAGAAGAAAAATGTTGAAATGTTGAAAATGGTTGAGGAACGTGAGGAGAAGTTTGAAATTAAGGCCAAAAAATACGAGGAGTGTATTTCTGAGCTGCAAAATAAGGAAAAACAGTTGGGTTTGGTGAAAAATTGGATTCAAGAATGTGATTTGGAGTTGAAAACTCGGCGGGAGGAATTAAATTTCGTTCGACAAGAGGTTGGGGATTGTAATGTGGTGCTCAGTGTGAAAAGAGAGGAATTGAGGTTGGTGCAGACACAGATTGAATCGAAGGAAAGGAATTTGGGTTCGTTGGAAAAGTTACTTGAAGATCATTGCAGGGAGATTTTTGAGAAAGATGAAAAATTGGGATCTTTACAGAAGTCGGTCGAGGAACGTTTGAAGGAACTTGAATTCAATGAGAAGGAGGTAGAAAGGGTAAGAAAATTGATAGCGAATTGTGACCGTGATCTTGAGTTCAAACAGAAGGAGTTACGAAATGTCAGGAACTTGATCAATGAATGTAATAAGGAGCTTTCGTCAAAGGAGATGGATTTGAAAATGTTGCAGGTGAGAAGTTCTGCTGAATTTGTTTCAAAGAAGGACGAACTAGACGGAATAAAAAAATCAATTGAGTGCTCGAAGGAGCTTGATTTGAAAAAGAAGGAGCTCGACAGAACTAAAGAATTGATCCAGGACTCCAGGAATGCGTAAAAGAGCTTAATTCTAAACAGAGAGAACTGAGTCTAATAAAGAAATCAATTGGGGAGAGCTCAAAAGAGTTTGATTCGAGACAGAACCATCTTGGATCAATCAGTGTGTTGATTGATGAATATACAGAAGAACTCGAAGCCGAAGAGAAGCAACATGATGCAGTGAAGAAGTCTATCAATGTGCGCTCTGCAGACCTCAAATCAAAAGAAACAGAGTTGAGGTCGATTGAAGATTCTATCAAAGAGCTCTCAGCAAAACTTAAACAAAAAGAGGAGAAATTGGATTCAGCTCGACAACGTGTGAAACATTGTGCCATAAAAATTGAATCAAAAGAGGAGGAGCTCAATAAAATCAAAGGAAGAATGAACACATATGATAAAGAGCTTGAATCGAGAGAGAGGGAGTTTAATGCCATTCAAATGTCCATTGAATATCGAAATGAGGAACTTAAAGGGACGGAGAGGCAACTGAAATCAGTCCAACTATTGATAGGAGAATGTGAGAAAGAGCTGAAAGCAGTGAAGGAACAGAAAAATTCCGTCCAAAAATTAATTTTAGAATGCTCTGAGGAGCTCCAATCAAAAGAGAAGAACCTTATTTTGGCAAGGGAATCTCTCAGAGAATGCTGTGATGATCTCGAATTGAAGAAGTTGCAGCTGGATTCAATTCAAAGATCTTCCCATGAGTCGAACAAAAAGTCTGAAGAAAAAGAGAAACATCTCAGTTCACTAGAAAAAACATTAGACGAACGCTTGACAAATCTTGGAGTGAAGGAGATGCAGTTCGAAGAACGTGTCAATGAGATTGAATTGAAAAAGCAACAATTGCGTTTAATGCAACAATCAGTAGAAAAATACCGTAAGGAAGTGGAGTTGAAAGAGCAGCAATTAGGTAACATCCTTAATTTATAGAGTGCCTTTTCTCCTTTAGTGCGAACCTGATGGTTGATCTAATTATCTGCGTTGCACAACTGACTGTTGTTTGTGATTGGTTAACTTCACATTCAGTTCAATACATCTATTTTTGTGTCTACATATTTCTTTAGAATTCTTTTAAGGCTTGTGATTATTTTCCCCCTTCATTTGAACTTGGTGCTGTGCCTACCAGTTTCAGTGATGGTACAGTCCTTTCATTAATGTTCATACTCTGTGGTCTCCTATCCCTTTTCTTTTAGCAAGTCAGCAATTGTGTTGCTGAGACCTGGATTGTTGACTCTTTTTTTTTCCTGGTTCCAAGGCCTGGTGTAATACTCTCCTCTCACTGGTATTTCCTCCCTCCAGTCTAGTTTCCCTCAATTTTGGGCCAGCTTGCTGATGATTTCTCAGAATTCTACTTTGGTATTGGTAGAGATTCGTAGTCACATTTGTTGCTTCATTCTTTCACCCGGTTGCTGCCACATGGTTTTGCTGGAATTGCTGGCTTTCTTGTTCTGCGGCTGTTTTCTGGGTTTTTCAGTTTGTCCATTGGAGTCTTTTTCCTGCAATTTGAGGGACCTCTTGTTTTTTTATGTTCGTACTATTTCATGGGGCTTCTTTGATCTTGGAAGACTTGTTCCTAGCCAACAATCTTGTTTCATTTCCTGATGTACTTTGCTTGATGGTTTCCTTTTATGCTTCTGGATTATGTTTTTTTGGCTACTAACTTCATTGCTCAATGTCTCTCCTCTAGTTACCAACTCTCTTAGTAAAATGATTCATGATTCACCCAAAAAAAAAAAAAAAATAGTTTGAGTCAGCAACCGACTACAACATCATTACAGTAGCTTCAGCAGAACTTCAATGACTTGTCGGGACTTGCTGTAGTTCTGCTTCCTATACTTGTTATGCAGAATCATCTGTCTGTGATTGTTAATGTTCTTCTTTGTACTTATGTTTTGTAATCGCATCTCCCTTCTTCCTTTTATTGATCACCACTTCCTTAGACACAAGCAGGGTGTCTTGAGAAATCCCGGGTCTGACTGCAGGGAAATTGGTTGGTTGGGCAGGGGCCTATGTTCTGCTTTAAGGGGCTAGGGCCTAGGAAGAAAGTGAAAAAATTCTCTCGCGACGTTGTCATGCATAATCCTGAAATTTAGTATTTTCACAAGCCATCTGTATTGATACCACGGCATTCTAAAAACTTAGTAAATTCTGATTTTGTTTTTTCAAAAATTCATTTTGTAAGCATAAGCATTCCTAGGTCTTGCACTATGGGCACACTGCTTTGGTTATTTTATCAGTTCTGCTGGTACTGCCTAAAGATTGTCTAAGCAATTGTAGTGCATGACAAATGCATATAATTTATGTCTGAACCTCATATGTTTTCTTAGCAACGGTGTCCAAACCTGATCTAATTATTAATAATGGTTTCATCTGTCCCTTGCTTAGGTAGCACCATCCCTTCTTCGCATGTAAGGGTTGAACAAACTGAAAATGTTAGAAATCCAAAAGATGTTTCGTCTTCAACTTTCCTATTTAATGCCACCACCAGCGACAGGAGTTCACGAGTGGTAAATTTTTGTGTAAGCGAACATGATCTGATGCACCATGGAGTTCCAGCTGAACCAGCAATGGTTGTCTTGGATATTGTCCAGAATTGGAAGAAAGGAGTTACAGGATTTGATGCAAGTGTGAACAGGGATCATGTTGTTCTATTGGAGCAGCTAATGAAGGTCTCGCCAGAAATAAGTCCTCTTGTGAAAGAAGCTGCAACAAAGCTGGCAGTTCTATGGGAAAAAAATATAAGGTTGGAGACGGAGGATTCTATGGAAGTTTTGATGTTTTTGCTGTTTTTGGCTGTGTATGGACTGGTTTCTTGTTTTAGAAGAGACAGAATTTTAAGACTTGTTAGAGTCATTGCTCAGCAAAAACAGGCTCCAGAAATACTCAAGGCCCTTGGTTTTGCAGATAAAGATCTGGCTCCAGGTAAGTTTACAGACTCTTCACAGCGAACCAATATAGTTATCTGGTCACAGATTGATTGATTTCTTTTGGAACCAGTATTTCTATCTTTGTAGTTTGAAATAGGCTTGCGCATTATATAATTGCACTAATCCTATACCTATTTGTATTTTTTGTTTTTTGTTGCTTAGCAATTTCCTGAACCTTAGACCTTCTTGTAGCCTTCTTTCTGATGGAGACCTTAGATAATATGACCTTGCCATCAGTATGGCATGCCCGTATCTAGGCTCCCCAAGTATTTTCGCTGTTTTTCTTTGATTTTAGATTGCCATTCTGATGCATTACTGAAGGTATTTATCTTGGAATGATGTCTGATTAAACAGTGGAAGGATTTTCTCCTAGATGACTTTTTCTGCCTGTTGGCTCCATGCAATAAAATATTTTTCAAAGTTCATCTGAAGTTATTCATTGACATAGTTTAAGATGAGTTCTGTTTAATCAGCCTCAAATGCAGGCCAAAAATCTGATTCAGCAATGTCCTATTTCCTGTGGCCTGGAGGCTGCAATTTTATTTTACCTGATCTTTTTTTCTCTATTGCAGCTTTTATTGAGAATCTTATTGAAGAGAAGCAATATGTGGCTGCTGCTAGATTTAGTCTTGCATTTGAGCTTGTCAACAGATACCCACCAGAAGTCGTCTTGGGAAAAGGCGTGGATGCAATGAATGGTGCATCGGCCTCCAAGGGAAGAAATAATTCAAATGAAGCGCAGGCATGTATATTCTACCGCATCCTTGTATTATCATCTGTTTCCTAGTCAATGATCTTATTATCTTTACACACAAACACACACTTGTGCGTGCACAAACAAACATGCAAATCTGCTCTCGAGTAGCATGGAAAGCATATTGAAAGTGGGACATTGCTGCAGCGCAAGGCCATCGACAAAGCAATATCTGCTCTAAGTTCTATTTTGGAACTTGTAGCAGATTACAAATATGAATCAAAATGTGTGACTGAGGACATTATTCGTTCCATTTCTTACCTGGAAAAGGAAAGGGAAGGCTGGACACGCTCTCTGAAAGCTCCTAACTCCGTCAGCATTTCTTGCCCCGCTGATCAGCCAACTTCTGCTCCCGTTATCCAACCACAGCTACTGAATCCAAGCCTCAGGAATCAACTGCAACAACAAGAGATGCGTTTTAGGTCTGATTTTCCAGTTGATGTTCCTGGAGTAAGGAATCAGTCGGCTTTTGCTCCCATTATGCAACCACATCTACACAACTCAAACTTCCAGGACCAAGAACAACTGCAAAATAACAATAAGCGTCCAAGGATAGATCTGTTAGCTGATAGACAACAAGTTACTCAAGATGTTGCAGCTTATGGAGGTGCAGCTCAGTTTTTCACTGCTACAAACCACTTTGGAGCCTCAGACTTGAATGCTCAACAATCAAATATTGCTGGAAGACACAACTGGTTCCCCACCTGGCAACAGCGCTGATAGGTCATCCCTGTCACCGGCCTGTACATAGTGTTGCATAGAACCGTGCTTATGTCGTCTTTCACTAGATCCCTTCTCTTGCTTTTGTCCATATTAGAACCCGTGCTAATCATCCTGGATTGCCTTACTTGGGTTAATTTAAGCTGTTTTTCAACTCTTGATTCCAAGAAAAGTTTATGTTTGGTTAGAAATCCATACCACTAAAATCAGAAGATTATTACGAAATTCACTCAAGATTTTAATTTAATTAAAAGTTAAAGACTTTAACCTTTGTCATATGGATTTAACATATAGATTGATTTGAGTCATTTTTATAAAATACATTTCTAATTTAAAATCATTTACAAAAAACAATTTATGAATTGTGATTTCAAATCACTCATAAATAAACCTTAATTGACTTTTAATTAGGACTCTTAATTAAGGATGGCTTAAAATCTGAACATGGTAGATTTTAACTTGAATGATTATACATATAATTACACAAAGAATTAAATTTTCTTTTAACCATATTCTGATAATAGATATTAAACCTTATGAGTGGAATGTTAACTTGTATTAATTTAGATTAATCTATTAAAAAAACTTAAAAAAATAATTAATTTTTTAACTGGCTTCTAAACTGTAACCAACGCCTTCTTTTTGCATCGAATTCCTTATCACGCTCTTCAATCTCCCTTCAAGCACCTTTTAAAAGTATTGGTGAAAGAAGATGGTAGTGTTGTAAATAGAGCAGGTTATTATTATTATTATTATTATATTAAGTGAAGGAGATAATTACGTTTTTATCTTTGTTACAAAAATATTATTTAGTAAATTTTATGTTTTTTTTTTATTTGAATAGATAGAGAAGAAGATAGAATTAAAAATACATTATGTCGGTCTTTATTCACATGACAGTGGGACCATATGGACCCTACATTTTTAATTGGGTCATCATGGGCCCATGTTTTACTAGCCCGGTCCAATTATAATCCCATAATCCATAAATAGCAGCCTGTCGCTTAATTCTTTCCCTCATGGCCTCCCGCCATCAGGTTTCCGTCTCCTTCGCGGACTCCTGGAAACCATAAAGAGGAAAATTTTTCCTTATAAAAATCCTAAAAGAAAGAAAACATCTTTCCGTCTCCTTTGCCTTTTTCTTTCTTTCAACAATGGAGGTGAAAGTTTCGAACGAGTTGAAAAACAGTGAGTTAAAGCAAGAAATAGTACGCAAAACTATGAACGAACTTCAAGAAAAAGCTTCTTCTGTTCTGTTACTTTGTTTACAATGGAAGGAATTAGACGATCACTTTGACTCCATCAGGGGTTTGATCCAGGCGGAGAAGGAAGAGGTTGAGAGGAAGGAGAGAGTGGTTAGGGAGAGGGAGAGGGAAGTCGGAGTGAAAGAGAAGAGAGTGGAGGAGTTGGTTAATGAAGTTAAGTTTAAAGATCAGGACTTTAAGGAGTGGAGAAGAGAGCTTGAGTTGAAAGAAATAAATTTTGGGCAGAAAGTCAGAGAAAGGTATGATGAAATTGAGATGAAGGAGAAGAAAGTTAAGGAAGAGTTCAGAGAAGTTGCATTGAGAGAAGAGAGGGTGGCGAAGAGATTTAAAGAGGCTGAAGAGAAGGAGAGGAGGGTTGGCGAGTTGTTTAAGGAAGTTAGGGTGAAAGATGACGAGTTTAGGGAATGGAGAAAAGGGGTTGAGTTGAAGGAGAAGGAACTTGAATTGAAAGGTAGGGAGGTTGAGGAGAGGAGTAAAGAGATCGGATTGAAAGATAGGAATGTTGAGGAGAGTCTTAGAGAGCTTGGATTGAAAGATAGGAAGGTTGAGGAGAGGATTAAAGAGATCCGATTGAAAGATAGGAAGGTTGAGGAGAGGCTTAAAGAGATCGGAAGGTTGAGGAGAGGCTTAAAGAGATTGGACTCAAAGATAGGAAGGTTGGGGAGAGGCTTAAAGAGGTTGGATTGAAAGATAGGATGGTTGAGGAGAGGCTTAAAGAGGATGGATCGAAAGATAGGAAGGTTGAGGAGAGGCTTAAAGAGTTTGGATTGAAAAGTAGGGAGGTTGAGGAGAGGGTTAGAGAGATTGCATTGATGGAGAAGAATGTTGGCAAAAGGAGCGAGGAAGTTGAATTGAATAGGAGGAAATTAGAGGAAGGATTTAGAGAACTTGAGTTGAAAAGGAGGGAGGTTGAGGAGATAATTAAAGGGGCTGAGTTGAAGGAGAAGGAATTGGAGGAACGTTGTAGGGGGTTTGATTTGAAAGGGAAGGAAATTGAAGAGGTTCAGCTGAAGGAGAAGGAACTAGAACAGAGGTTAAGGGAAGTTGAAATGGAAAGTAAGAAGTGCTTGGAGCGAATTAAGGAGTTTGAGTTGAAGGAGAAACAAGTTGCTGATGCTTGTAATGCGCGTGTGAAGTCCGAGACCGTAGATTATTCTATGGATGCTAACCTACATTTTTCAGTGAAAATTGATGGAAAGGCATTGCAAATTTTATTAAATAAGCGTTGTAAACATGATGAGAAGATGAAGAATGAGGTATCTACTGCTTTGGGGCTTTCGTCGGATCCTGCAAAGCTGGTTTTGGATGCAATGGAAGGGTTTCACCCGCCCCATTTGAGGGAGGGTGATGTGGAGTTCAAAGAGGTTGTTGTGAAAAGAAGTTGCAATCTTTTGCTTGAGCAATTAATGAAAATATCCCCAACAATCAAAACCCATGTGAGAAAAGAAGCGAAGAAACTTGCCTTTCTTTGGATGATAAAGATGACAGTGGATGGTCAACACAATTTGGATGTTATGGGTTTTTTTAATCTCTTGGCTGCTTATGGACTGGCCTCTGCTTTTGATTCAGATGAGCTCATAAGCCGTTTGGTGATTATTGCTCGAAAGAAGCAGACTCCTGAATTCTTGCGTGTCCTTGAACTAGGAGATAAAGTTCCTGGTAAGTTTCTAATCCTTGTGCTCAGTATTATTTTTCTGCTTTCTTCTGTCTCTATAATCTAGTAATCCTTTTTCTGCACTACCACGCTGTTAATGAATTGTAACTATTCTATATTTGGTATTGGCAGAAACTTGTATGTGATTAAATTTATAGTTTATTTCACATCTCAATATTCTGTTGCGTAAATACAAGATAGTGGAAAATCATGGAAATTCTTAAAAAAGTTGGTCGTTTTTCAAGCTTTCTTTGGTGGCAAGTCAATGAATCCTGTATTGCATGGAGAATGCACCATATACCCTTTGTTCGGAGCAGAAATGCATGTAACTGCAATTAAAGGCCTATATGAGTGTTCAGCTGATAGTCATTTGTTACGGTGTTGTCAAGAGTGGTAAAGGTCAAGGATAATCTTCTGCTAGTGCTAGCATCACCTGTCAATTTTTAAGCATCGTATAGCGAAATTAGCCTTGGGAAATCCAGTTAAATCCATGACTTGAAGCACACCAGTTTTTCCTCTCAATTTAGCCCTTGACTTCTTTAATGCCTGGTGAAAATTAATTGATTCGATTCTCAATCAATTATTTTTTTCATTTGAAATATCTACTGGAGCGTGATAGAACTTGTAACTATTCTTTTGCATGCATATAACAGGTTTTATTCAAAATCTTATCTTAAAGAAACAGCCAATGGAAGCTATCAGATTCATTTATGCATTTGAGATGGTTAATCAGTTCCCACCCGGACCTATCTTGAGGGATTACTTAAGTGGTTCCAAGATTGCAGCCAGAAAAATTAAGAGGAGGAACAAATCAATTGAAGGACTGGTATTTTTGCTGGCTTTCTCATTCAATATGCCAATCTCTTCTCTTGTGTATGATCCAACTGTTATTATATATGCTCACACTTAAAACTTGCTGACAGGTTGAGTCTGTAAAGAGAAGAGTAGCTGACCTAATGGTTGTACTGAAATGCGTTGAAGATTACAAGCTTGAAACTGTATTCTCACTAGATACCCTCAGGCAACAAATAAAAGATGTCGAAAGACAACTTTCAATTAGGAAAACAAAGTTGTTACCAAACCTGGGCAGCAATTCTCCTCAGCCTAATCTGAGTGAGAAGAAACGTTTGGCCCCAAAATCTGCTGCTTCTGCCTCTGTCCTCTCATCCAAATCTATCTCTGCCACTAAACCTGCTCTCAATTCCACGATGGCTGTCTGTACTTCTACCTCAACTGCTCCCATCACAGTCACCTCCCCCTCTCCAACTGTTGCCTACATTGCTTCCCCAGTCACTGTCACCTCTCTTACCCCATCTACCTCCGCTATTGCTAATCCAGTCATCCCTATTATTGTTACTTCTCCCTCCACAACAGCTGCAGCCGCTGTTACCCCAATAACGGTCGCCTCTCCAGCCTCTACTGCATCCATTACTGCCTCCACTACCGGAAGTACAGTTGTCCCCCCCTCCTCAAGCAGACCTTCTGGCTCAATCCCCAAGACTGAACCACAATACCAGGGTGGAAATAAACGCTTTCAAGCGCAACACCAGGGCAGCGATAAGCACCCGCACCCTCAAGAACAACACCAGAGTGGAAATAAGCGCCCTCGGATTGCTAAATCACCAGAGGTTCCTCTAAGAGCACCGTCACTTCAAAACACTGGCTTTGCACGGTCGGTGCCTATCCCTCATCAGCGAGCAGAAGGTCCTTTTATACATCAAAATCCATCTGGCGGACACTACAATTGTCCTGGTTGTCGCCCAACAAACCCACAGATAAGCTCCCATTATAATTATGGATATCCATATTATCATGAGAGCACATTTGGAAAACCTGGCAATGACAGTGCTGCCCCCTTTCAGCGGCCATAGAATGTTACATGAAACTCTTGATGACATGGGGCTGGTTAAAGTAGGTGAAGAATTTCTTAAAATCATCACGGTAGTCAACAAACAGCTGAGTAAAGCTTCATGCAAATTATCAATTTAGTGAGAATTCCTTTTGGTATTCTAGTAGCTTATAGCTAGTTAACCTTATATTGTAGGACTTTGATGCCTTTGCTCAAAGATTCCAACGTGCCAAGAAGATTAAATTTTTGCAGGTGTGGTTCCACATAATGTTAATAGTGATTTTTTGGCTTGTATGGTAGTCTTATCTGCTGCACAGCTTGTTGTATATAATCGACTTAATGGTCTGGTTACCTTGGAGATTTGGGTTAGCAAATGCAAGAGCCTGTGGTGGTAAGCAGTAGAAAACTTCAATTTGGTTCCCACCATATGCCAAAGGGTTTTCCAGAAATAACTTGTGAATCTAACATCTCTATCCGAAACTATGGTTTGGGGAAGACCATACAACTTGACAATCTCATCAAAATAGAGTTTTGCAACTTTGGAAGCATCTGTGGTTTTATTACAAGAAATAAAATGGGCCATCTTAGAGAAGCGGTCGACAACCACAAAAATAGAATCATGTTTCTTTGTAGTATGTGGAAGCCCAAGCACAAAATCTATGCTTACATCTTGCCAAGGGCAAGTAGGAACGGGCAGTGGGGTGTAAAGACCAATATTTTGTTTTTTATGTTTAGCTAGTTGACAAGTTCGGCATTGACCTACCAATTTAGCGACATCTCTTTTCAAACTAGACCAAAAAAACTGGCGTTCCACTTCTTCGATGATTTTATTCCTTCCAAAATGTCCTGAGAGACCTCCAGCATGAATCTCCCATATCAAAAAATCACGCACAGATGTTTTTGGGATACAAAGCTTATTATCCCGAAATAAGTATCCATCTTGGAGGTGATAACCATTTAAAACACGGTGATTCTCATCCTTCAATGTCAAGTATATTTCTCCAAATTCTGAGCAAGATTCATACTCCTTTTTAAGTCTCTCAAATCCTGTGATTTCAACACTCATTACAGATAACAGCGTTACCCGACGACTCAAAGCATCTGCAGCTTTATTCTCTATTCCAGATTTATGTTTCAAAACAAATGAGTATGCTTGCAAATATTCAACCCAATGACCATGCCTATGATTAAGCTTTTTTTGGGAGTTAAGATAGCGGAGGGCTTCATGGTCGGAGTAAAAAACAAATTCCTGTGGTAACAAGTAATGACGCCAATAACGCAAGGCCTGAACCACCGCATAAAACTCTTTATCATAAGTTTTGTTTGGCCTCATTAAGTTTCTCACTAAAGTAGGCCATAGGGTGACGTTCTTGACCAAGTACTCCACCTATACCGACTCCCGAAGCATCACATTCTACTTCAAAGACTTTAGTAAAATTAGGTAGCCGCATTACTGGAGCCTCTGTCATTTTCTTCTTAACCTCCTCAAATGCCATATTAGCTCCTTTACTCCACCTAAACTCACCTTGTTTCAAACAATCTGTAATAGGCGACATGATGGTGCTAAATCCCTTAATAAAACGACGATAGAAAGTCGCAAGCCCATGAAAACTACAAACCTCATGAATAGTCTTAGGTTCAGGCCAATCTACTATCACTTGGACTTTCTGGGGGTCAGTAGAGACTCCGTTCCATGACACTATAAACCCTAAAAAGACCACTTGATCTGTAAAGAAGGAACACTTTTTGACATTTGCAAACAAACTTGCCTTTCTTAGAGTGGTACAAACTTGAATAAGATGATCAAAATGCTCTTTCTTGGTTTTGCTATAAATAAGAATATCATCAAAGTATACCACCAAGAATTTTCCCATAAATGGTCGAAGCACTTCTGTCATTACTCTCATAAAAGTGCTTGGTGCATTGGAAAGGCCAAAAGGCATGACTAACCATTCATATAAACCATCCTTAGTCTTAAATGCTGTTTTCCACTCATCTCCCGGACGGATCCTAATCTGATGATATCCACTCTTCAAGTCAATCTTAGAGAAGATCTGGGCTCCTGCCATCATATCTAGCATGTCATCCAATCGAGGAATTGGAAAACGATACTTGATTGAAATCCTATTAATGGCTCGACTATCAACACACATTCTCTATGATCCATCTTTCTTGGGTGTTAACAATGCAGGTACTGCACAAGGGCTCAAACTCTCTCGTATAAACCCCTTTTGTAACAACTCACATACTTGCCTTTACAATTCAGCATGTTCACTCGGGTTCATCCTATAATGAGGCAAGTTTGGTAATGTAGCTCCAGGGACAAAATCTATGGCATGTTGAACATCACGCATAGGGGGTAAAACATCAGGTAGTTCAGAAGGGAAAACATCTAGAAATTCTCTCAACACTTCTCTTATTTCTTCGGGTGGCTCCTCTAAAAAGTCTCCTACAATCTCCTTAGCCACTACAGCAAACACAACAGACTCTTTACAAATCTCCTTATCAAACTCCTTAGGACTTATTATGTTAAGCCCTCCATCTTTCACTTATTCTTCTTCTGACCATTATCATTAGACCTCGGGGGTAATCCAATAAGTTGGATTTTTTTACCTTGAAAAGTGAATGAACAAGAATTTGATCGTCCAAAGATTGTAACGTCCAAATCATATAACCAAGGCCTACCCAGAATGACGTGTCCTACATCCATGGGAATGACATCACACCAAATTTCATCATGATAGTCAAAAATCTTAATGGAAAAAAGACATCTCTCTTTGACCGCTATAGATGTATCATTAACCCAAGATACATTATAAGGTTTAGGATGTGGAACAGACTTTAAGCCTAAGCGGGATACACTACCCGAGGAAACTGCATTGATGCAACTACCACTGTCTATGATGATTTTACACCCTTTATCTCCGCATTTAATGTAAGTGTAAAAAATAGCAGTCCTTCTCCAATCCTCAGTTCCTTTAGGTTGTGTTAAAGCACATCTAACCACACCTAACCTAGTAGTCTTGATTTGAGTGGATATAGACCTAACACATCCTAGCAAGTTAGACTCATCATCATCATCATTTAGATATTGAAAATCATCGGGATTGGGTTCATATACCTTATCATCACAATTATCTTCTTCATTCATACCCTCTTGCTCCTTGATGAACAAAGCCTTATTAGGGCAGCTAGAAGAGATATGACCAAAACCCTGACACTTAAAACACTGAATTCTTGAAGTTTTAGGTGCTTTATGAAAAATACCTTTACCCTTATCTTCTCTAGGTATCTGGGAAATCAAAGGATTGGGTTTACGAGGTGGGGCACCTAATATGGAGTGATTACTACTAGGTTGAGATCTAGAAGGGGTATTACGAGTGTCCTCCTATCTTGTCCACTGGCTTTTGTGACCAAGTCATAATTTTATACTAGGGTATAAGCTTCATCAAAGGTGGAAACACCCCTAAGCACAATCTCTTTTTTAAGGTCATCGTTCAAGCCTTTTTGAAATCTACTTAGGGTCATCACTTCATCCTCCCTAACTGCACATCTCATCCTATACTCATCAAATTGTGCCACATATTCATTAGCAGACCTGCCTCCTTGCCTCAAGTTATTCCACTGGTCCAAAAGATTNACCCTGACACTTAAAACACTGAATTCTTGAAGTTTTAGGTGCTTTATGAAAAATACCTTTACCCTTATCTTCTCTAGGTATCTGGGAAATCAAAGGATTGGGTTTACGAGGTGGGGCACCTAATATGGAGTGATTACTACTAGGTTGAGATCTAGAAGGGGTATTACGAGTGTCCTCCTATCTTGTCCACTGGCTTTTGTGACCAAGTCATAATTTTATACTAGGGTATAAGCTTCATCAAAGGTGGAAACACCCCTAAGCACAATCTCTTTTTTAAGGTCATCGTTCAAGCCTTTTTGAAATCTACTTAGGGTCATCACTTCATCCTCCCTAACTGCACATCTCATCCTATACTCATCAAATTGTGCCACATATTCATTAGCAGACCTGCCTCCTTGCCTCAAGTTATTCCACTGGTCCAAAAGATTTCCTCTATAAGAGCGGGGCAAGTACTTTTCTTCTAGCTTAGTCTTCATTTCAACCCAGTCAGTAATAAAGGGGTTGACCTCTCCTAATCAAAGACTCTTCTACACTTTTCCAATAGAGCTGAGCGGTTCCACTAAGTTTCATCTTTGCAAATCTTACCCTTCTATTCTCAGATAGATTATACCAGCCAAAGAATTGATCCATGTCACGGATCCATCTATCAAAAATCCACGGGTCAAGTTGACCCTCAAAAGTTGGGGCTTCTACCTTGATATGCCTCATGACTCGCTCGTCAGGGTCATCATAGTCATGATGGCCCTGATTGCGATTGTATTGACGATTCTTAGGATGAACTGGTCTTTGACGGTAATCATTGGAACGCTCACTATCATGAGGGTCATCAAAGTCATTGTGACCCTGTTGTTGATTATGATGGCGGTTCCTATGAGGAACTGGTCTTTGAGGATTCCTATGGTTGTCACTAGAATGCTCGCTCTCACTAGACTGTCTTATTTGAAAAGTTTCTATGGACTCCATCCTCCCAGAAAGGTTGTTCATTTGATTGGACATGTTGCTCATTTCTGTTCGCATAAGTTGTAATTGTTCTTGAATATCTCTAAGAACATTACTAAAATTCGGGTCCATGGTAGCTATGACCTCTAGATTGTGTACTAGACGACCACTACGTAACTGCATGCAAAAAACTAATCCTGAGATTGAAATCACCAAATAACTCTTGCAAGTAAAACATAAAATAAAAATATAGCTAAATAATAATAATAATAATAATAATAATAATAATTTTTTTAAAAAAATTTTTTTTTAATTTTTTTTTATCTTGGAGACTAAGTAATAACAAATTAAACCAGGAAAATATGCAAGCAAATAATGTCAGTCCTCTAAATGCACACAAGTGATCCAAACACAATGTTTTAGTTTCCCACTAATTTAACCAAGCTCCACAATTAACTAAGAGGATCTGATCTTCGATACTAAATAGGCTCCAAATTAAGGTAATTGAATGCAGAAGCGAGCTATGTAATTTGGTTATGGGCAAACACAAAATATAATATTAATGCTAAATACTAGTTAACAAGTGTAAAACATACCAGGAATGATGATTTTCAATAGATAAGATTTCTGATCGTATGATATGGTAGTGAAGGATTACGTGGCAGCTGACATGGCAGTGCACTGACGTGGTAGGAACTGCTGACGTGGCTAGGTTAATTATTTCTCTCTAACACTCCTACTGCTTTGTCGAGTTTCCTTCGTTATTGTTGCCGGCGGCGCGACGTGATTGTTGAAGGCGAGGATAGTTGTAACCTGTTGAGAGTAGTGGTTGTCGTCGGTCGGTCCTGTTGCTCTGCTTGTGGCTGACGGTTGAAGGCGACGACACGGGGAAGCGGTGGCAGATGGAGATCTGTTGATGCCACGGAGAGGACGAAACTGGTTGAGGTGCTGCCACCGACGAGGATTTACTGCTGTTAGCATAGGCGACCTGTTGTGGCAGTGGCGACGTTGTTGATCTCAGTGGTTGTAGGTGGTGTCGCTGCTGGACGGGGCCTGTTGATCCGGTGTCGTTGTTGAAGGTGCTACTGGTGGAGGCGTGGCTGATGGCGCTGATGGGTTGTAACGCTAATTTGGAACTGAAAACATGGAGCTGTTGTTAACCCGAAACGATGTTGGCTGTGATGGATTATGTGGGTAGCGGCGTCCGGTTTGATGATGGAGACGATGAACAGTGATTTTGAATAGGGAATGTTTTTTTTTTTTTCGGATCAAACTGAATTTAGGGTTTAATATAAAAGTTATAGACTGTTTAATTGTAAGAACAATTAAAAGCCTTGCTCCGATACCAAATTTGATACGGAACAACAAATAAAAGAATTAAAGTCGGGAAAAGAAAGAAGCTTTTAGAGGAGAAGTTGAGAAGAGAAAGCAAAGAAGGAGAAGAAAGGGGATTAGAGATATGCAAAATCTGTAAATTTTTATTAATCATCAAAACTAGCTCTCACAATGACAAGAGAGTATATAAATAGTAAACTCTAAAACATCTCACTAATGGGCTCAGCCCAAACTGTTAACATAAATAATAAGATAACAATGAACAAGCCCAAATAAGTTAAATAAATAAAATAACAATGTAATGGGCCCAAATGGGCTTAGTCTCCCAACCACAGCGTGACAGGCTGGGTCATCCTACGTCTTCTCCGTCCATATACTCGTATAGTTTGTGGTGTGGGTCTGGTGTCCCTATCATGGACAATCTGGCATCACTGCATATCAGCCTATAAACCCATCTATGAACTCCTTTATAATGCTGTAAATCCTTCTTGTCATTGGAGCATCCATGGACCACCTGATTATGATAATGGGACGGCTCGGAGACCACCAGGTGAATTGCCCGCACAACGCCTCGGATTCTAACTCGAAAGAAGATGATAGGACAGAATAAAATGAAAAAAAAATAAATTGGTAAGCATTGAGATTAAACTGATCAGCCATACAGAGTAGGCTATTAGCACGATGTCTTAACAATTCCGAAAAGGTGGAGAATTAAGCATGTCGGGTGCAAATTATGGTTGCAATACCAGCACATCAGTATTTGTAACTGATACAACAAAATAAGTCGCAAGGAACAAAAGCGAAACATCTGCTAGTGGTTAGTGAAGGAATCTGATGTTGGAACAGCAGGGGCTACACGAAGACCTGCCAAAAAGAAAGAAAGAAAGAGCATGAAATCCTGACGGAGCTGCTCGAAAACTTCATCTACAACACAGTTTCTTCATTAGGTCTCTCGCTCTCTGTTTTTTGATGCACACAAGTTTGACAATGTCTTGGATAAGTTAGATTTTCCATGAAAATACGAAACATATTAAACTATATCGTCTTAAATTTTTAGGTTAATCAAAGTTCACAAACATATTATTTAAATTAGTTGAAATTATTTGTTATTGTTTTGATAAATTTGTTCTCAAAGTGTTATTTCTTGATTATTTTCGATCCAATCAATCTAGATTTATAATAGGTTAATTTTGGATAACAAAAATAGATTAAATAAGACTTTTTTAGGCTTTAAATTTATCCATGAGCTTGCGCTATAAGAGTTTTTAATATGGTTTATATTTATTGAATTTGAATACATACTTTGGAAGGATTCCAAGTTCTACATAGACTTGATGTGATAGTATCTAAAAGGATCTTTTTTTTGGATTTCTTTTCTTTATTTTGTAGGTATTTCCAGCACATTAAGAAAACTAAAATAAGGCAATACAAAAAAGAAAAATCTAGCAATCACAACAAAGTTTTCTAATTAAATTCTTACACTAAAAGTTTTGGTCAAAATATCACTCTAAGAGAGTTTAAAGATTTTAGCTACACGGGAAAATTCTAGTATGAAAATTTTATTTTTATTATTCTAATTTATTTATTTAATGTTGAAGAATTATTTTTAATTATGTTTTGTTTTTAGTCATTAAACATTGTTTAAGAATTTATTTTATGATTGAAATTATGTTAATTAATTCATAGTTTAATCTCATTGACTTGCAACCTAAAAGGAATTAATTAAAGAAGACTATATAATGTTTTTGAAGTTGTAACTACCGAGAGCTTGGTGATGATAAATGTGAGTTTGTTTTATTATTTATGGCAAAACATTCTTTGTTTACAAAGATGAAGATCATTCATTTTATTTATCAAAAAAATAATTTGTTTTGTGATATGATTTATATACTTCAAATTTTTAGATATATAGTTATTTATGAGCCCAAATTTATTTCAATATTCTTGATTCTTAAATATAAAGTTAATTTTAGATCAAGTTTTATCAAATTTAAATTTTATCTTTCGAGCTTATATTTTAATTTGATTAGAGATTATATTTTAATTTGGTTGAGGGTAGTTTGAAAACATGATTAAAATGTCTGCATAGAAGTGCCTGAGACAAGTAAAAATCGCAAGAAAAAACAAAAAAACCTAAGAAAAGAAGTAGCAAAAAGAGCATAGCCAAAAAAAAAAAAGACGCTTGACACAACAACAAGAGTGAAAAAAGAAGAGCAGAACAATCAACAGTACTCAACACACGACAATGGGATAAGAAAGAAAAATAGGAACATTGGAAGGTGACGACCGATGAAAGATGGTAACTGGAGTCCAAGAAGAGCTAAACTACTGACTAAAAGAGATAAAATAGTAATGAGATAAAAAAAACAGAGAGGAAATTGCAGAAGAACTTATCCTCAAGTCTCCCAAAGAGACTCAAACATACACAACCCTAAAAAAACCAAAAACTAAACTGAAAATTAGACGTGATTGTTATGGCAGACATGACAACTCATCCTATAATGAATTGACATAGCATGGCAAGGATGTAATTCACAGAAACTAAAAAAACAAAGCAAAACCAAGCTAAAAATCAAGCATAGCCACACCTAACTACATGAAGACCATGCCTGCTAGACATGTCTTGATGTACAGTACTGGATTCACCCATCTCTTCAGTTATGTATGTATGTATGTATTCTCAGATTGACTTCTTAGTTCTTAGGACCCATTTCCATGTTCTACGATATGGAGTTGAAGAAAGTGCTCACCTTTCTCTATCTCTTGATCTCGAGGATCATATATCAGCTTAATATTACTCTGCTTAGACTTTCATCGAAAAAGTATACCGATGTTGACTTTGGTTCATTATTGATGTACTTCGTTCATCACAGCTCTTGCCTCTTGCATTCTTTTATGCAGGCATGGTACAGCCTTTGATGCTTTTATGGAGGATGACCTTGGTTAACTTTTCCTTCTAATATTCGAAGAATGATTTCAGCCTTTGAATATTTATGTCAACCCCAGGTGCCATTCATGTTTGACACCAACAATTTGCTCTTGACACAGGATAATTAACTAGCTTGGTATAGATTGCTCCTCACTTTTGGAAAAATGGCTTTCACTCTTCTACTCACCTGATCACATCTTGCTTTTTATCAGGGTCCACAGACTCTTTTGCTGGCATCCACTGCCTCTATATGTGTTTTAGCTCACCTTATAAGCACTTTCTTAATTTCCTGAGCTTTCTTTTGAGATGTTTAACATATCAAACGCTGGCAATATATATCAGCATAGCACAGTTAAGTTTAACATCTGCATATGCTTGTTGCGAGTCATGCTTGTTGCCTAAATCTCCAGCGAAAAAAAAAAAAAAAAAACTCTACGCGGCTTCCATGTTTTTCCTTGTATATTTTCAGCCAAAGGTTTTACCAGCAATTAATTACTATGTTTTCATGTTTTTGTTATTTTTTATATGTAAAAAACACTACTAAAACTCATACGCAATGTTCATCACGATGGAAATTAAGAGCACAACGAAAATGAGGCATGCACATGCAAATTTCACCAAAAAACAAGTTGACAACTAAAAACAACGTCAACACATTAAAGAGTCTGAAATTTTTCTGGGATTTTGAAATAGATGTGAGGAAACCTTGGGAGAATTCTGGGGAATTTCTATAATGGGAGAAACTCGTGTTTCATGGGAGTGAAGAGCTGTTGCACGGCTGCTGTCCTGGAGAAGCTTATTGCAGAAGCTACTGTCTTCAGGTCTGTGATCAAGGCTCAAATGAAGGGAGTTCTTTTACGAAATTTTTCTGAGGTTATCTCCAGTACGTGAGGAAGCTTAGGTAAAAATTTCCGAAGCTGAGTATTTTCAGGGGTCAATGTCACTGGTTCTCTCACTCCTTGGCCTTCCTCTCCGTTGATCTTTTCATTTCATGGTTTCCAGCTCATCCCACTACATGATGCCTTCCTTGTATGTTTTTTTTTTTTTTTTT